>JASANH010000254.1:0-173178 GCA_030248295.1 Mesodorylaimus sp. YZB2_4 | reverse complement strand
GTGCGAGTCGGGTGCCAGAAAGGACTACAAAAACGCTTGGGCTGAAGAAAATCCCGGGTGTTCGTCGAGCGGTATGTACAAATAGCAGACTGTAGTTTGGTCCCCTGTGAGCAAAGGTGGCCTCTATTTCAGGGAAAACTCCGCAGTTCAAGTACCCCGACGATCTTGCCAGGTTCAACGAAGTCGTCAGGGCCAACTCCACTGCGAACCGGGTCTCCTTGGTGTGCGCGCCCAACAGCCGCTCCAACGATGCCGCCGTCAACTGCACGTTCTCGTTCGATGGAAAAGTGGTGCAGGTGAACTTTGCCCAATGCGGTCTCGGCCATCCAATCACGTTGCCCGCAGAGTTCTTCGCCAAAGTGAACATGGGCACGTTGCAGTGCATGCTGAACAAACCAAATTACGATGCCCGCCTGCTCCTCCGTCTCCTCGCCCTGCCTGGTAAGACGAAACTTTGAATCCCCCAGGAAGCTAACTCTGTCATTGCAGATGGCGAAATGAAGGTCACTCCGACCAAAAGCAGTGACGGCAAGACCGATGAGAAGGTCAGCTGGGATCTGAACTTCCCTTTTCCACCCGAGTTCGGCGGCGAGCCCGACTGCGAGACGACGTCCCCGAAGGGCAAGAAGACCAAAGTAAGCCAGTGTTCGTTGGCTCTGTCACTGGTGCTAGGATAGAAGCTCCTTTTGCAGAGTCGCACGTTCCAGCCCGACGAGCCTGGCGTGTACCACGGCAAGTGCATCATCCCCATCATCAGCGGGTTCCCGCGCAATCAGTTCGACTACTTGCAATGGGGCTCCTACGACTCTCCTGGTGGCCCGATCGGACGTCTCCCAGGCAACTTCAGTAAGACATCATTGCGTGTTTTGTATCCTCGTTCCAGGCCAGTTTTTTCAGCCGAGCCACCTCTCCCCATCAGAACCATCATCATCGGAGGCTGTGTCGGGGGCGTGGTCTTCTTCATCATCGTTGGCGTCGTCATCGGCGTTTTAGTCGTCAACCAACGCCGTGAGACTGGTAAGCAGTGCAGTCGGCACACTCGGCACGAAAACAATGTTTTCTTTCCAGCCTTGAAGCAACTGGCGGAAAAGTCAGCCAGGCTGAGGCGAGAGAAGGAGGAGAAGGAAAAGCAAGAGCGGGAGCAGCGTGAGAAGGAAAGGCGAGAGAACGAGAAGGCGGAACAAGAAAAGCAAGAAAAGGAGCGGCGCAAAATGCTCCGCCGGACCCTGGTCAGGTACAAGAAGACAACTCGCGATGCCATCCAGCACCTGGCCCAGCACTACGTGCGAGAAAGTTCGGACCTGTGGCTGCCCGTAAACCTGCAGAACGAGGACAAGTTCGGGCTGAACTTTCCCACGAGCGATTTGGTGAAGATGTTCGATGGCTGGATCGATGATTCGAAGAGTGGGCTCGTGAAGATGCTAGCAGCCATGGGTGGCATGGTCGACGTGAGGATGTCGACTCGAGTAGTGGTGCACGATGACGGCGAGAAGGTGCCCCTGAACCTGAACGAGACGGTCAACTTGTTCGGGGATCCCGTGCTGGTCGGGGAATTGCCCAATGAGAGGGCCATGTACCACCTCCTGCTGGCCATGATGCAGAAAAAGGTGAGCTGGCTGTTCTCCCAAGTTCTCTCTGGCAGCATGGACTTTTCAGGTGGGTGTGGTCGACATCACTTGGAAGGATCTGCCGAAGAGCCATCCGTTGTACCCGAAGAAAGTGGGCAAGGATGCAGAAATCGAAAGCGGAACTGGGAAGAGCGTGATGCTCTTGTGGCGCTTTTTCGACGACAACTTCGACTTCAAGATCGGCAAGGTGGCTCTGTACCATGGAAAGACAGGGCGAAAACATCGACCGGTCAAGTCGTCTGGTGCAGACCACGAGGTAGGGCATTGTCCTTTTGACGGGGGGCCGGGGGCAACGACTGCTCGTTTCAGATCCACGTGCTCCTGATGCCGTTCAAGCCGAATGCGAAGAAAGAGGAGAATGTGCAGATGAACGCGGACAAGGTGGACCAGGTGGCCAGGTACCAAGCCAAGCAATTCGACCGCAAGCTGCCCGCCACGATGTTCCTGTGCGACGATGGATTGTCGTACTCGGCAGCCAACGCGGTCATCTTCATCGATCTGCAAGCCTTCGCGCACTACGGCAAGGTGAACCCGCGAGCAATCATCAAGTTCGTGAACGAGTCTCGCTACGGGGCCATGTCGCGCGGGAAGCTGGGCTTCGAGCTGGTCAAAGATCTGTACCGTCTCATCCTGGAGACCGAGCTCGAGCTGGTTACCAACGTGAAGCAGATGGCGGAGAGTATGAACACGTTTTGCAGCTTCGTGTTTCTCCCAAAATAGCTGAGGACTTTTCCAGATGTTACTCAGAATCAGGAAACCGTGTCCGTCAATGTGGCCAAGTCGGGCAATGCCCGTGTTCGAGGGATGATGACGAAGGTGGCAGGTGGAATTCGCTCGCTGTGGAAAGGGCGCTGAGGTCGGTGATGGACTGGTGATGGGTGTCGGCAGGAATCGTGCCCAACAAGATGATGTCAATGATCAATGTTCTCATGAAGCTAGCCATTTTTCACTCATACTGACCCTTGTTTGATCATGCGACAAGTAAAGCTGAAAAGATCGATATGCTGCAATGTAGTGTCAGCCACTGAGCGAATTCAGAGGCGGATCAGTGAAGTTTTGTTGGGGGCACAGCATAGCATTTTCAGTATGGAGAAGGCCCGACTCGAATAATTGCCGGCAACTTGCGTTTGATTGATCATCGAGCACGCGCAAGACCCGTTCGAACTCACAATTTGAGCAGCAGCTGCATCAAAAATGAAGCCTCGACCCATCTATCGTACCTATATTGGGCGTCCGACCCCGCTTGGAAACTGTAACCTGCGCACACAGGCGGCGGGAAATAGTCGAGACCGAAGTCTCTGAGAAAAAAGCTCCGACTGGAGAGGCAAGTCTCGCGAGTGCACCTGACCTAGAAACACCAACCGGCAGCCAGGGAAGCGTATCGATTGTCCCGACCGCCAGGGATGCTGCTTACAAAACCATTCGCTCATACTGTCCATTCCAGCCACACACGAATTATGGCGAATACGGAGAGCGCGAATTGCTAATTTTCAATCAAGAAGCTGGGACTGAACCGTATCCGACTCCTCATCTGTCATCTCTGTCCTGGTGATGGAGGTCGGTTTGCGAACCAATAACCCTCGCTGACCTTGCACGCCAGGCCGTGGGTGACTCACCCGGTACCCTAGATGTTCTCCGAGTGGGGAGATGAGAGCCAAACGAGGAGACAGTCGCGGCTGTCCAACACCGACAGGATTCAAAGCCCCCCATCGTCCGAGGAAGTCGGTGTCCAGTCCAGGATGCCCTCGTGTGGGGTGCTCCGAGTGGAGACACGCAGAGGGGCACTGCTGTGTGTGCCGGCCTTCGCACAGCCTCGCTTAGAAGGTTTGACTGCTGGCTAACTATAAACGAAATGGGGTCTAACATAAAAAATCTTGAGCACAAATCGCCCGCTCGACGCCTCGGAGCGTGACATCAGTCTCGGCGACCACTTCCTTCTTGCCTCGACCAATCGTTAGTGCAGCTGCAGGGCCTTGAATATTTCTGGTTTTCCGCTGCTGAGGCGGTCGGCGCATCGCTTTAGCACTAGGGTGACCAGGCTAGATGACCACTTCTCAGCGCCACCAGGCAAGAAACGTTTCTCTGCCATGCGTCATCTGTTTTCCTTTTTGTCGTCTGCCATGTGTGCGCCCTCAGTGTGGTGAGCTTTGGCTGCTAGGGAGTGCACCGATGTAGGATAAGGTAAGATAAGGCAGCTCTGACCCTTAGAACAAGTCGACACATCCAGCCGGATCACTCTGCATACATGTGTAACCCGCTGCCATGGCGAGTGGTAGAGAGTGATTGATACTCACCCCTTGCTGCGACGTCAACCCCTTGGGTTGATGTTTCTAGGTCCGGTATAGTCGCGAGACTTACCTACCTCCACTCGGAGTTTTTTTCCCGCTGACTGCAGTCGGCCGCACTCTATCCTACGCCTGCCAGGCATGGTTGCACATTCCTGTCTTTTCTCTCTTCCTGTTCTTCCCCGGGTCCCGATTACAGACTGGGTTGCTGTTGTTGGTTGAACCCGCCTTCGCGGTATCTGGTGAAGATTGGAGAAGAGTGCAGGCCTATAACCCGACCAGCAACCGGGCAGCCTGAAGGCTTTCCTGCACTAAAGCACGATCAATGGACGCAATCATCCGGATAGCCAACTATGTACACAACGCACTGGTCACGCTGAGGTGGCAAGCTGGCCGATGTCAGTGCTCAAGAGCTCCAGGGGGATCGCCTGGGTTTGTGGTCGAGGGAGAAGATTGACGCGATCGAGTGATCGACCCTTGCTGGATTGCGGGACCAGCAGAGTTTACAGGTGGCAACGAGCAAGTTGGTATGGGGTCGTGGGTGTCCAGTTTAAGAAGTTCATTACTGGGTCACTTGAGACTCGCTAGCCGTGGCCTGAAACAGCTGGAACTTCCCCAGCTGTCAAACAAGTCCGCCGCTGATTTAGCCTTCTGCACTTTTTCCATTTTCCAGGTCATTCGCCCGGCGATACAAAAGAGCAGACAGGAAAAATTGGGTCGGCAATTTGTCAATTGGTTCTTCGATTCAAGGCAATCAAATCAGTCCGACACTGATGAATGTTGCCTCGAGCCCAACTTCCACAACGGCAACTCGGGGGTACAGCACAACTTAATGGGGGCTGCGGCAACGTAAAGTCGTCATCGAACGGGCTGGACTCGTGCCTGTTCATTCTGAGGGCTCCCCGACGCGTCGTCTGGTCGGTCGAAGCACTCCCTCTCGTCGTCGATGCGGAATCCGCACGAACGTCGAGTGAATCGAAGCGAATCTGAGTCAAACCGAAAGAAAAGTCGAAATCTCGTCTGATCGTGGCAATATCGTGGCCAGGTGAGAGTTTTCTGCAGTTTTTGCAGTTTTCTCGAGTTTAGCCTCGATTTTCAGCGGAAAATCGAACAAATTTTGTGATTACATGCGAGAAGTTCCACCCGAACACCTTTTAAAGCCGACATCTTCCCTTTCAGAGATCAAGTCCGTCACGTTCCACAACCGGCACGGCATCAAGAACAGCCTGACCGAAGACGGTGGCGTCGCCAAAATCGTCGCGAACCTCGATGTGGCCAAGTGCACCACGTCCATGGATCTGGTCGATGAAGACGGCAAAGCCGTCCAAACGGAAAAGTGAGACTCGGATGGTCGGGCCACGTTCAATCTGGCAATGACGAGCGACACCAAGTTCAACAAGTACTACGCCAAGTACAACGGCCAAGTGTCGAAACCCTTCAAGTACGAGTACCGGACCTGTAAGTAGAGTGCTTTGTCTGGGATGGGACTCACAGAGGCTGGGCCTGGGAGACCGTCGACCTGAGTAGTGGTCCATCGGCTAGTAGGGTGTAGAGCATGGATACACTATTACAGTGTATCCATGGTGTAGAGTAGTGGAAAAACTGAATCTTTCACACAAGGGCGATGAATCTGGACTTCCAGGGTGCAAATCAAAGTTTAGACCCTCTGTCTCAGGAACGATCATAGGTGATTTCCTCCAATTTTGATGAGGGGCCATCATGAAATTTGTTTCAGGTGGCAAGAACGAGACCGCCGGGTGCGCCGACTACGTGACCAAGAACGGGGTGACGTGCGAGATCGACGTCAAGACCTGCGAAAACCAACACGGCAAGGCCTCGGAAACGGAAATCTGTGGCGGAGCGACCAAAGGAGATGATTCCTTGTGCCATTCGAATGCGAACAACGACTACGACAACGCCTGGGCTGAGGAAACGGGATCCCGCTCTGGAAAAGGTGGGTCAGAATTTTTTTAACCATTTTGTGTCAAAACGGATTTCGTGTTTCAGGAAAGACTCCCCACATCTCGTACGATGGAAAACCGGCCAGGGTGAACGACGTCATCGAAGTGATCGACAGCTAGCAGAACCCCGAGGTCAAGTGTCCCCAAGCTGGCCATGGACTTCAGCACGGAGTTCTCTCAGGGCGGAACCGAGGTATTTGTGAGTTTTTCAAGTCAGAATCCCAGGATTGACTGTTTCTTTCCAGGTCGACATTCTGTACATGAAGCACCTGCCCGATCCTTCGAGGGAGACTGACGTCCTGAAGAACGCCAAGAAGATCGACCACGCCGTCTACTGCATGGCCAATCAAGCCGATCGCCAACGCCCGAATGTGGCCCTGCTGTGCCGAGACGGGCTGGTCTACGCTCCGACGGACGCCGTGACCATCCTCAACTACCAGGCCTGCCTGCACAACAAGTGGTCGGCAATGAATCTGAACGACATGATGGACAAGGTCGGCAAATCGCGCGTGGGAGCCTTCTCGGTGAAAAAGATGGGCGAAATCAAGGTCTTCAACATGAAGTGGCTGATGCTCGGGACTCTGCGCGAGCTGTTCGACGCGTGCTTGAGGGGAGGTGAGTTGGTCCGATTTCCCTTTGACTTGTCCCTGACCCGTGGTCTCCTTTCCAGGACCAGCTGGAGGCGAAGTGGTGCATCAGACTGGGCCGAAGTTGTGGCCAAGCGTGGCGTCGAGCACGATGTCGAGCGTGAAGTCGAGCGTGAAGAAATTCCCGCTGTTCACCAAACGCCCGCGTGTGCCGAAAGAACGTGGCCAGTCGTGGACGAAGCCGATACGGGAACTGAGAAGGTTGGGCGACAAGGTGATGGGTGGTGATCAGGTGTGATCAGATGATGACGTGTGTGCAACTGCTCGATGACTAACCATGGCTGCATGTTCTGATGGCCATCTCTGCTCGAACATGTGAGCACGTAAGATTTGAAATACTAGCACGTGTCCTGTGTGTGGCCTAGACTGTGTCCTCAATGGACGCCTGACGTCCAGCTGTGCAAAGTCACAATCAGACTGAGAATGGGACTACGGGCAGGGTGGATGGGTTGGACATGGTCGCAAGTTTTGTCGCCCTTCCTTGCTGACCAATCCTGGATCCAGCTTTTTCGTCGGCAGGGGCTGCTAAGGCGGTCGGCGCATCGCTCGAAAAGCAGGGTGACCAGGCTCAGCGACCACTCGTCCACGCAAGACTGCGGGTCAAAGCGAAATGAGCGCTCGATAAGTACGCGCCCCACCAGCCATACGCATTTTCATGGGCACATTGAAATCAGAGATTGCGTTGCGCCAATTTTACTCTCAGACTGACCCAGTTCCGATCGGCGCAGGCCTCCATCTTCCACACACCCACATCGAGGCCTCGCAAGTCCGTCGTTGCTTTGCAGATCTAGGCGGGATATGACGTCGGAATATCTTGGAGCCTCCTACAGTATGCTCGGGTGAAACGAGGTCCCTGAAAGACTTCCATAGCTGGTCAACTCCAGGGCACTCGCTAAAGGGGCCACGGTCGCCCTGTCCCCGACAGGTCTTCCAGGTAAGATTCTCCACCAGCTCTCATTGCTTTTTCCAGCTCAAATGCGGGCGCCAGATCACTGTCTGATCGTGAGCTATGCAACCTGCTGCAGAGTGCTCTGTGCGAAGCAAACAGGGCATGCCCCACCGCCCGAGTACTCTCCCCTACTCGCCCGTACTGTATACTTCGACACCTAATCGGTAACGTATGACCAACCCTCCCCCTGGGCTGCCACTTGCGTGCGTAGAGCACCTGCGAACTCAGCACACAAGCATGGATTTCATTACATCGTAGCCGAGCCACGGACACGCCAGACCCACAATAGGCATCATGTGGCTAGAAAATCATGGCACCGACAGCAGTACAGTGAAAGTACAGGCATGAACCCGGCATCTCTACGTTGCGCTGACCAGGCCCCATGGCCTCGTTTCAATCAATCAGCACATCCAACGCATCCTGTAGTTCCTATAAAATCAGCATCATCGACTGACTGACCAGACCCCGACATAGCACCAGTACCATCCTAGACCCTCGCATTGCCCGAACGTTTGGCCAGTCCTCGAATGAAGGCTCTCGATCGCCAGACCTTGATCGTATGATCATCGGATGCCGAGAGCAGCAGGGACGAATCCTTGGGATGGAAGGCCACCGAATTGACCACATTGGCGTGGGACAGCTTGGCCAGCAAGCATCCATAATCACGATCCCAAACGTACCCGTGCGAATCCTCGGAACCACTGAAACCAACAAATACTTGTACATCTCATCACTCAAACCTGCCCATCTGTCACTGACCTCGAAACATCCAACATAGCGCTGCTAGCTGGACTGTTTACCACTGCCCTCGCGCTGGCCGTTAGAAACAACACCTGCTTATCACTGGTTTATACTGCCTGCTTATCACCTGATAAGACTTCCTGCCTACGGTACAGGTTAGCGATACCACTGTCTGCATATCACACATTTACCTGTTTGCCACCTGATAAGCCTGTCTGCTTATCACAGCCGCCCTATCAGCGATATATTATCACCACTGTTCGTACTAACACCAGCTCAATCACACTTCACACACCTGTTCCTGCAAGATTGGCTCGCCTCCTCACCTGGCCACATACTGATGGCAGGCGTCCAAAAATATAAAAAAGCATTCATCATTAGGCGTGAATCCCTTGTGCGCCGTGTATCGAATATCCAACAACGACAACGTCTCCAAGTCCACCACCCGCACCTCGATCTGTTGAGCGATGGGAGGTGGTTCCAAGGGGTCGCTGATAACACAACCATCGGGCCACGGTCTCACATTGACGAACAAATACCTCTGATCCCGACTCAATGCCATTCCAATTATGTGACCGTGCATTTCGATAAAATGATCAGTAAAATCGAATTTCTCCATTATTTCTTGCCAATTCATATTCTCCTCGTCCACCGGATCCTCGTCGGGGGCATCCTGCTGGCCAGCGTCCATCGCTTCCTCATCAGCCACCTCTTCAGGCTCACCATTTTCGATCGATTCTCGATGAGCTCGCATTCTTTCCATGACGGCCTGCATTCGTTCGGGGGGCATCACTCCCACACTGAGCAAATCATCGATCGATCGACCGCGTAACAATTTAATGCCCACTTGATGAGGTGTATACGTCAATGAGCCCGTACAAAAGATGAGCAGACGATCTGAAATGCACAACCGTCAGTGGTGGTCAAAGTGCTAAAGCGCTGGACCACGCGGGTTCGATTCCCGCTCATGGTAAGTGTTTTTGCATATATATTGAGCATTACAGCTTTCCTATCATCGCTCGATCATCCAGCCTCATATCACCTCATTAAATTACTGCAGTCGTATCAGTGCAGCATAATTCAGTGATAAGGCTGATCGAGGACACTGTATGATACGCCCCGCACATCACGATCAGACAGTATCACCTTTTGTGTCACGATGGACTGTCCGCATATCCTGCCAGTTTATGATCACATTATTGATCCATCATGAACCCACAGTAGGCGATAACCACTTCCTCATCACTGCTTTCCCAACCAGGTGATATCCTTATCAGAACTGTCGCCGATCACTTATCAGTTCGTAAAAGACCCACTCCCCTTCGAATACTTCCCACGCCCTTATCACGTGGAGGCTTATCGTAACGGCGATCACTGTCTCACAGTGATAAGAAGAGGCAGCCTTATCCTCAGGTGATACCTTATCACTTCTCTGTGCCTGGCTCTCTAATCCACACTAGGCCGTGAGCAGGTGTCCAACCAAGCACGGCATACCTGGCATGGCTTGCGCCCCGCTTGTCGACGGTTGAGCAGACTTCTCCCAATTCTCGAACGACAGCTCGTCGATATCCAATTCCAATTCCTTGCCAGCCTTCTCAGCTGCCGCCAATTTCTCAGTCATTTCCACAGCGTATCGAAGCCAAGGCGAAACGTGACAACTCACCAAGGCCATATGCACTGTACTCGCGTTGCGATTGAAGAACCTAAAAAGAGTGACCATAAAAAAGTGAAATCAGCTTTAAGATCCAGTTCAAATCTCAGTTAGACTCACACATTTTTTGCATTTTCATTTTTTTGACACTTTATATCAACATACTCACGAGGTGATAAGGATTCTTCGAGCACTAGGTCAATATCTTATCACGACTCGATCAGTATTAATCATGACAGCCTGCTTATCAGTCGATAAACCAATCAGCTAATCCGTGATAAGCCCGGCATCCTTATCACCAGTTCTCGAATCGATGCGATAAAAATCCTTATCACATGCTGTTCAAGCCAGTGAGAGTATCATCATCGACAAGGCCACAAATCCGTATCACAACGATTTATGATAAGGCATGATCAAAAGCTGATCGAACGGGTCCTTTCGGGTCAAATTCCTTATCACCATTTAATGTGATAAGGCAAGAATACCTTGGAATTCCTCATTTTAAGTCAGCCAGCCACCCTGATCAATATCAATCGTGATAGGCCTTGGACCTCCTAGTTTTCCCCCACCACCCATGACCCATTACAGTATGCACTACATAACTGGACTAGTAAGCACGCCTAAAAACTTTTTTCTCCAACCCACTTGAACAATCGAGTCATAACGCCTTTCTTTTCCGATTCGATTTCTTGCGAGGCTGCGCACAGATAAATATCGGACGTGGATGACAAGTGCGTGATCCAATGCAATTCGCCACTGATCACGTGATCGACATCGTACCAACACCCGAACACGTCGTACGGCTTGTTCACTACTCGACTTCGAAATTCCAATTCGTCATCTACAACCAATGGTACCATAAATCGGTCACATCAACAAATGCTCCATCCCCAATCTGAAACCAACTTTTACCAACAAGTAATGTGTCAAATCGTTACCCCACAGGCGATTCGCTCACCCTGCCCCACCCATCCGTACGGCAATGATGCCTCGTTGGACATGCATTACCAAAAAAGCCACATCACCTGCCCTGCCGGTAAAAGTCAGTTTCAGCTTCAGGTCACTATTATGTCCTGGAAATCATTTCCCTACAAGCGATTTGCTCACCCTGCCCATTCGTACAGTATGGCAATGATTTCTCATCGACATACTACAAAAAATGACACATTACCTGCCCTGTTGGTAAAAGTCGGTTTCAGCTTCAGGTCACTTAAGCGTCCTACTGTATTCGGCTTACCTTTAAGTTCGAAGACGGCAATTTCGCCCGAGGTATTATTAGGTCCCACGTGCACGCCTGACACCAATATCAACGAATCGTCGCAATTGAACTGAGAAAATTGTGTGTATTTCCAATGAAACATCTGCTCGAGATCTAGATCGTGCAAAAGGCGGCATGGATAAGAAGTGGACCAGATCTGAAAAAAGAAATTACATCTTTAATTTCAAGAAAACAGTTACTTGTCTGATTTGGATCAAGAAATAGAAGCAGCATGAAAAACACGAGCGCCGAAATGTTCTGCCCAATGTACCATCAATTTAACCCGCATTCAAAGTCGCCAGCCAGTGGGCATCTGCAGAAGACAAGGAATACAGGCAACCAAAGCTCACATCAGTCCCTCATATTTTACTGTATGTACACTAAGCAGCAGATGCGCACTCATGAGTGTACAGACTTTCCTTCCCTCCCTCCCTCCCGTGCTGTGCGGTATGCCAGGATGCGATGCCAGTGAGGATGTTCGGGCATGATTGCGAGTCTAGCAATGACTGTGCTGTGCACTGACTTTTATGAACTGGCATGACAGGCGATGTGTGACCCTACTGCACTGCAGCGACCAGTGGTCACCCCCTGCAGAGTACCTAATAGCTGGCCACTCATCCTTCTGCCCAACAGTGCACTGGGCTGCATAGCCCAGACAGCGAAGGACCACACCAGGCACGCCTCCTTGTCGTGGGAGACAGAAACATCAACATGACGGGTTTCTGCCTCGCCTAGTGGGTGCGTATCGAGCAGCCATACACTACCTTCTCCAGAGGCGAAACACAGTTACGAAAACAGTGACCACTGCTGACCCTACTGCAGTGACCAGTGGTCAGCTGCAGAACAATACACACAAGGCAACTGATTTTGACTATCCCCACGCAAGCCCATACCAAACGAGCCACTGCTCTGCTAACTTTCACCAGTGGTCAGCTGCAGAGCATTTCGCACCAGTATCAGTGACCAGTGGTCACTTGCCACTGATTTCGACAATCCCGAAACGTGACACTGCTCACTTTCAAAGTACAATCTTTGGAAGACGTAGCGAACATGGATCCATCGGTGCTGAACGTGACGTGCAATACTTCATCCTGGTGATAGCGCAGGGTCTCGCTCTCGACCACTGGACACTCGTCCACCAGACGTCTGTACTCGCTCAACCAAACTGCGCCCCCTTCGATGCCTGAGAGCTTTGTTTGCGAGCTGAGCTTGAAATCGATGCAAAGGCGTCTGAAAAGGGAGAAACAGGTAAGTGATAAGCGGATGGCCAACCCGCGGCGAGGGGAAGTGGGCACTGATACGAATACTGTAGTGGACTGACACAAGGTGATAAGGGAGGATAAGTCCGGATTTCTTTAATTTTTGTGGGGCGAAGTCCGTGTTGCCTGTAGCCGGCCAGCAGTCAAACCTTCTAAGCAGGGCTGTGCGGGGACCGGCACACACAGCAGCGTCCCCTCTGCGTGTCTCCACTAGGAGCACCTCCCCGCGAGGGTATCCTGGACAGGACACCGACTTCCTCGGCCGATGGCGGCGGGCCGTAAACCCTGTCGGTGCTGGACAGCCGAGACTGTTCCCTCCTTTGGCTTTGGTCTCCTCGCTCGAAGCACCTTGACGATACCAGGTGAGTCACCCACGGCCTGGCGTGCAAGGTCAGCGAGGGTTTCTGGTTCGCAAACCAACCTCCATCACCGGGGATCGAACCCGGGACGAGTCCAGCCACTGGCTCCAAAGCAATACGGAGAGACGAATGACGAACCGCTGCCGGATAAGTGCGGATGATGTGGGAGGCTGATAAGGGACTGACCATTGATGGAGACCAACAGGGGCAATCATAATGGTATCAGTGGTCGGGGAAGGAGACTGATAACAAGCGCGGATGGTGTGGGAGGCTGACCAACATCGCTGACTTCGTCTGCGGGGAGGGGGGTTAGATCTTCTTCCAGGGGGGGTCAACACCACCTTGGATACCCAGTCAGCGATGTTGAGGCTGACCGTTGATGGGGAACAGTTACAGCACTGATAAGGAGATCACTGGGCAGTAGCGTTCGTTCGGGATCGGGACTCGCTCAATCCCGGCCGGCATCGGGATCGGGATTTTTAGAGTGTTATTTTTTCACTTTCAATTTGATTTAGGTAACTTACAGCCCACCTCAAGTTGCCAGAAAAAATATAGAGCCGAGAACTTTTTTGCGCAGTATTTATGACTGCATTCAAAATCATGCAAGTAAAAAAGCATATAATTAGTCACCAATTAGCAAACAAGTCCCTCCCAATACTTTACCAATTTCATCATCCGCCAAAGTTTCTCCAGCTTACCCTCATAGAACACTCCCTTCCTCTCCCCTTCCCCTCCTTCACACATCTCCACAACAGTCAATTCCGAAAACTTTTTATCGGGATCGGGTTCGGGAGGGGCGATCCCGAAACGAACGCTACTGGCCAGGGAAGGAGACTGGATGCGAATGGTAAGGTGATAGCGGGAATGCGTGCAAGTACGGTGAGGTCCGATAAGCTGAAATGGGAGTGATTAATGAATATTTTAACTGATTTACTAACTTCCAGCATGATCAGCAGGCACATAGAAAAGGCGGGTGATTCGAAATGCAGTCTTCCAATTACCCTGATTTTAGTTCGAAAATTTCCGCTTTCCGGCACTTTTAGACTCCAGACACCCTGATCATTCCAAATTTCCTGCCTGGCATAAACTCTGGGTTCAGAAGATCGGGAAATATACTTTCTGGAAAGTATCGAATTTTAAAAAACCAGTGATATGTACTATTTTCTCCAGCACACCTGAAAACCCACTATCGAAATTTCGCGGCGATCACCCTTCTTAACGCGGAAAATCAGTGATGAAGGTCGATATTAGAGCCGCCGGTCATCTCTACGGAAA
This sequence comes from Mesodorylaimus sp. YZB2_4, assembly GCA_030248295.1. Taxonomy (NCBI): domain Eukaryota; kingdom Metazoa; phylum Nematoda; class Enoplea; order Dorylaimida; family Dorylaimidae; genus Mesodorylaimus; species Mesodorylaimus sp. YZB2_4. The sequence goes on along the minus strand of JASANH010000254.1, from coordinate 159,165 downwards.
CAACTGCCACAAATAAGGAAGAAATTATTGTTCTGTCAGAAATTCAAATTTGAAAAAATTGCGGGAAAATTAGTGAAGTTCTCTTCGCGTAAATCAAGCGTCAAGCAAAAAACCGTAACAAATTTCTTACCTTTTCCACAGCCAATTATCTCTGGACACTTTGGCCCAATGCCAACAAACTCCAGACACAGCAACCAAGTCTTTCGAATTCAAATATGAGAAAAGAGATAATAATAAATTATCAGGGAGCAATGTCCAACTATTCATTTCACATCCACCGTTTCTCATCATTTTCGGTCAGATTTTACCTAAAAGGATATAAATCTTTTGAAAAAAGTTAGGAAGCGAAGTTCAAGAAAAAAACTAGAATAGCTACTGTATGTAACGGAAACATTTACAAAGAAAAGGAATCCATTTCACTTGCTCCGATGAACGAAGAATGTGAATCATTTTTACAAAATTCAACCGACCGTATGATAAGCGCAACATGGCACGGCTAACAGAAATATTCATAAGATTCAACAAATGTGCAAACATCTATTATACATTTAATTGTTCAATTTTAATTGAATTTTGATTACTTGATTGCTACTTATTGAATATTTTTGTGCAGATTGTCTAATGTGGCAGATTATAGTAATTGGAGCAAAAAGCAATTTTGACTTACCTTGTTGTGCTGAAATTATAAGTTAGCCGTGCGCCAAATTTGTGAGCCTTGTCGTGCGAAACACGGAAGAACAGAATGAAAAACGTTGAAGATCGAAGTTAAGAAGAAACCGGAAGTGATTGTCATTTTTCTTTTGAATTTTTTGTTTGTATATTATTTTTGACTACATCTTACTCATATTTTGACCATAAAAGGTAAATTTTTTGGCGGAGAATTCACCCCCCGCTGGGGGGGGGGGGGGCAATTCCCTGTATTTCGAATGACCACGCCGAATGACGTGAAAAATACACATTTGAGTCATCAAGATAAAGCTTTTCGTTTTGTGCCTTTCTGCATTTATGTCGTTTCTATTGTCATTCTAAAAAAGTTCGAAATTTGAACTTCGTACTAAAAAATTTAAATTTTAGATAAAAATTCAAAAATGTCGTGGTTAAATCAAGGAATGCAAGCTCTAATTCCGATCGTTAATCAACTACAAGATGCTTTTACATCATTGGGCGTCCCGTTGGCTTTGGATTTGCCTCAAATCGCTGTAGTTGGTGGTCAAAGTGCTGGTAAATCGAGCGTTTTGGAAGCATTTGTTGGAAAGTACGTAGAATTTGCATTATTTTTTCTAGCATTAGTAATAATATCTAGTAGTCATCGTAATTCTAAGCAAAAAAGGTGTGATAAACTGCTGATTTGCACGAGGCGGCTTTTTGAAAACAAGTCAGACCATAAATGGTTTTTTGCTGATTCATTCAAACTGTATGAGCGAACTGGGCAGGGCAGGCTGGCTTATCACTCGCTGCACCCGCCATGAGTGCGTTGGCGTTTTATTGAATTGATGATTGCATACAGGGGCATTTATGAAAAAAATCCTCTTTCAGGGATTTTCTTCCTCGTGGTTCTGGAATTGTCACTCGTCGTCCACTGGTTTTGCAACTTATTTATGATCGAACCGGAGTTGGTAAGCTGTTTTTTTTCTGGATGCTTGATTAGAAAATTGAAAAATCGATTGGAAAAATCGAATCGAAAAGTTGATTTGATCTTAAAATTGATTGAAAAGAATCGATTTTATTTCAAATTCGATTGGAAAAAATTGAGTTGTTTTATATTCTGTTCGAAAGGAGTCAATTTAATTGTTTGGATTTCAAAATCGATTTGATTCTCATATCCGATTTGAATTCAAAATTGATTGGGAAAGTTCGATCAGATCGATCTATCGATCGATTGGAAAAAGGTCGATTTGATGTAAAAATTCGGTAGGATTTCAAAATTGATTCGATTTTCAAATTCGATTGGCTTTCAAAATCGATTTGAAAAGATCAATTTTATGTTAAAATCTATTGAGAAATTTGATTTTAAAGAACTAACTTCATTTCAAATTCTATTGGAGTTGAAAATCGATCTTATTTTTTAATCGATTCGATTTTTAAATTAATCGAACTCCAAAATCGATTTGAATTAGTATGAATTATTTCTTTTTTTAGAATATGGCGAATTTCTTCATAAGAAAGGCCAAAAATATACGGATTTTGATATGATCAGAGCGGAAATTGAACAAGAAACGGATCGTGTAACTGGATCGAATAAAGGAATTTCACCCATACCAATTAATTTACGTATTTTTTCACCAAATGGTAAGAAATAATTTTTTTGTAAAGTTTTAAATTTTGCTACGTATTTTTAATTTTATAGTTTTGAATTTGACTTTGATCGATTTGCCGGGCTTGACGAAAGTACCAGTCGGTGATCAGCCGCACGATATCGAACACCAAATTCGCGATATGATTTTGACGTATGTAACGAAAGAGAATTGTCTAATTTTGGCAGTAACATCGGCGAATATGGATTTGGCCACATCGGACGCCCTGAAAATGGCCAAAGAAGTTGATCCAGCCGGAATGAGAACTTTGGGTGTTTTGACGAAATTAGATTTGATGGACGAAGGAACCAATGCCAGGGAAGTGCTCGAGAATCGATTACTGCCTTTGAGAAGAGGTAAGATCACGAGATGAGTGTAACCAAGCCAGGGGGCGGGAGAAAGGAGGTCGGCGATGGGGCAAAACCTTTGACTGAAGCATTCAAGTCTTGCGAGTACCTGCGGCTGAAACATCAACCCGACGGGTTGACGTCTTCCAGCCAGGGGAGAGTATCGATTCGCTCCCACTCACCATAGCTTACGAGGCGGGGGGGGTTACATGAGGGGCTCAGTTTTTATGCTTTGGCCCACCATCGGTCGACTCATGAGCGGGGACTGACGTCATGAGATTCTTTGATGGCAATTAGAATTTTTGTATTTTTAAAACGAGCCAAAATCCATGCATCTTTGGTTGGGTCGGCTGGTGTGGCCGAGTCTGGGGATAGGGAGTGGCCTGTCTGTACAGTAGACCTGCCAAGCCTGGATCGCGATCAGGGTAGAGCCTGAAGAAAAAGAGGGAAGGCGGCCTCTTCCTGGAACTCTCGACTTATAAGGCAAGGCCCTGACAGGCTGGAAAAGTTAGGGAAAATGGACATATCGGAGCTAAAAACTGAGAGACTGCGGTTTAAGGTTTTAACAATTTTGAATCGCCCGCCTTTTTTGTGTATCTGTTGATCGTACTGTAATCAATGAATCGTTTGGAATTGGTGAATAAGACCACAATGGAATTGAATTGTTGTCTGGAAATGTGGGGAAATCATTATCTGCCCTTGTGTGATCTTGGAAATGGCTGTTGGCTCCTTGGAGGCTTGAAAATAGTCAAGTGATGAGCTAGTAGGCTGTCAGTAAATCTCCATCTGAAGCCAGCTCAATGCGAGGATGTGCGAATCCTGGGGGAGTGGACGGCTAGAATCCGACTGATCTGCCTATCTGATCTGGACTTCCCTGGCTGGGATATCCCTGAATCAGATATCGAGGGTCTGGATGTCCTATCCGGGTATACTTGGGCTGGATATCCGGACCGGCTAGATTAGCTGATCCGCCTGCCTACGATTCAGACTTTGGGTATGATGATCCATACTCAGGGGTTTCGATCGTGTGATATCATTGTCTATATCCGGGTTCTCGATGTTGCTGGACCAATATCCCTGGGTTGGATATCTAGCTAGATATCCAATAGGATATCTAGGATATAGGGTATGGATTCCACATCTAGGATAGGATATGGAATCCATATCCTATATCCTAGATATCCTATTGGATATCTTGGATATCTAGCTATATATCCAATCATGGGATATCCTGAATATCCCTGGATTGGAAAGGTCGCTGGGCTTTTCTATTCTCAGTACCATGACAATCCAGACAGACCAGGTATTGACTGGTTTTTTGCAGGGTACGTGGGAGTTGTGAATAGAAGTCAGAAGGACATCGATGGACGAAAGGATATTAGGAACGCGTTGGAAGCGGAAAGACGATTTTTCTTGAGTCATCCTGCCTATAGGTATTCAAAATGAAAAATAAGTTTCTTGTCCAAAAAAGTAATTATCATAATTTGATTGGTTTTTCTTGCAGGCACATGGCCGATCGTATGGGCACTGCGTATTTGCAGAAAGTATTGAATCAACAATTGACCAATCATATTCGAGATACATTGCCAGCATTGAGGGATCGATTGCAAAAGCAAATGTTACATTTGGAGAAAGAAGTCGCCGAATATAAGAATTTTCGAGTGGATGATCCATCGAGGAAGACCAAGGCCATGTTGCAGTAAGTGAATAGATTTTATTCGAATAAGAAGTCTTTGAATCCCGTCTTTTCTTGGATTTAAATTTTTGATAGGTTTTGGGATGAGTATTTGAGTAACTTAATTTTCCCGCCATTTTGTATTGCACAGTAGGTTTAAATTTTTCAACGGCGTGCACAACGCAAGGATGAAAGATAGGAAGATAGTTTGAAGAGTTTCCGGCCTTTTTGTAGATTTGAATTTTTGATAGTTTTTTGAAATTTGAGGATCGGGTTGAGGGATTTAATTTTCCCGCCATTAAATAAATTGAAAAACTTCTTTCTGGCTTTGGCTTGCGAAGGGAGAGGGAGTTGATAGGGTGAGTGTTGAATGATCAAATGTGATTTTTTTCGGTATTTTTTAGAATGGTACAACAATTTGCGAGCGATTTTGAGAAAAGTATCGAAGGTAGCAGCAGTAAGGACGTGTCGGTGATGGAATTGAGCGGTGGTGCTCGTATAAATCGTTTATTTCACGAACGATTTCCATTCGAAATTGTGAAAATGGAAATTGATGAGAAGGAATTGCGAAAAGAAATTGCGTACGCAATTCGAAATATTCATGGTATTCGGTAAGAAAATGGGTTGTTTTTTGTGGAATCGATTTAACGTGATTTTGAATTTTTTTCTAGGGTTGGTCTATTTACGCCCGATATGGCCTTCGAAGCGATTGTGAAAAAGCAAATATCACGTTTGCGAGAGCCGTCGCTAAAATGTGTCGATTTGGTAGAAACGGAATTGTCGAACGTTGTACGCCAATGTGCTGAGCAGGTGAGGCTAGACGTGTGCAATGGGTGATTTGGGGGTCTTTTACTGGGGAAATGGAAAAAAATGCAAAAGAACTTTCCTGGGTGGGAGTCGAACCTGCTTATCTGATATATTGGGTGTAGGGAGTAGAGACTATTCGTGAATGATGGAGTGGGGACCAATCAGAGGGGAGGGGCGGAGCTTTGCAGGAGTGGACGACTAATGGGATAAGGGGGCGGGGCTTCGCCAGGGCTAGCCAATCAGAAGCCGTCCTGTTTGATAGAGACTATTCGTGTATGATTGAGTGGGGACCAATCAGAGGAGAGGGGAGGGGCTTCTGCATGAGTGGACGACCAATTAGAGAAGGGGGCGGGGCTTCGCCAGGGCTAGACAATTAGAAACCGTCATGTAGTCCGGTGTAATTTTAAGGGCCCTGTTTGCTAGAGATATTATTCGCTTGTGATGAATTAGACATGGTGGGCGGGTGACGTGACCGATGTATTTTGGATATTTTAGATCAATCGATATCCGCGCCTGAGAGAAGAACTGGAACGGATTGTGGTTACGCATTTACGTGAGCGCGAGCAGAAATGTAAAGATCAGTTGACGTTGTTGATCGAATATCAATTGGCCTATATGAATACGAATCACGAGGACTTTATTGGATTTGCCAAGTAAGTACAGTAGGCTGACGACGAGGGCGGGGGGCGAACCTGATGCACACGGTACTGCTCGACGTGTGTTGTAATAGGCTGAATAGCCGCATTACAGAAGATACTGGGGGCAGCGGGTGGTCAATAACCGTACAGGCTGGCCTCCTAGTCGTAGGAGGGAGAGACCTCAAACCGACATGTTTATGACTCAGTTCGAGGCTAACGAAGGCGACTGCCACGCTGTGTGCGGGAACAGCTAGAAATACAGTCATTTCATAAAAACAGCTAAATTAAGAAATGGCGGGAAAATTTGAATATATGAAAATTACCCTTCTCTAGTATGTGGACCTTGCTTGTGCTCTGATCCTGGCTTAAGGTCGGATTGGGTGATGCTAAATCCGCACTAGGCCCACTCGAAACCCAGGAATAAGCAGCGAATAAAGCGGGATTAGATACTGATTTGGGGTAAAATAGGATTTGCTCACAGTAGGTCACACACATTGTCATTCATGGCAGATGAGCCCAGGATATTTGGATTACTGATCCTGCTGATCCACTGATTCGAAGGGTGGATCGGATCGGCCGGATTAGTGGATAAGTCATGGTGTTTAAAGGCTAAGTCGTTTGGGGGAATGGAAAATATTAAGATTGCAAAACACTGGTTGAGAAGCAGTTCCTGCCTGAATTTCTTCCTCTCTGGCTCCTATCCCCTGTGTAACCATGCCTGGCAAGTGTAGGAGAGAATGTGGGGGCAAAAACCCGCGTCATACTTTACCCATTGCCGTTCGCTATACAGCACGTTCGAGGGCTGAGGGACACGGGCCGACAATAAATTTTTACCCAGGCGGGAGTTGAACCCCTTCATCGTAAGCGTGAGAGGCAAACGCCTTAATCCCCACTAGGCCACGAAGCGTGTGGCTACAACTGGAGTAGGCAGGCTGAAACATGAACCCGAGAGGTTGATGCCAGCCAGTGGAGAGTATCGATTTCCCCGAACCCTCCAAGACCCGGCAGGCACGAGGGTTGCACTGGGAAGCCTGTGCAGTGCAGTAGTTGTGTTTGGCTTGTGGAGAAGGCAGCGTATGTGGTTGCCTTGACTAACCCCATGCAGCTGGTCAGTCGCCTCCTGCATGCTAGGCAGGAACCATGGTTGATTTCTCCAGCGACTAGGTGGCCTGCCTGAGTGTTTTCGAGACCAACTGGTCCTCACAGCATCTTCTCCAATGTAGGGCTATCCCGCCTATTACAGCAGGACCTGGTTGGTTCTCTTCTGCTCATGTAACTGGTTCAAGCTAGTTTGTACTTCCTTTTTTAGTGCAGAAGCCAAGGCGTCGGCTTCTCAGCGTCAGAAGAACTTGGGCAATCAAGTAATTCGAAAAGGGTGGTTGGCAATTCATAATTTTTCAGTTCTGCGAGGTGGATCGCGCGATTTTTGGTTCGTTTTGAGTTCGGACAATTTATCGTGGTATAAAGACGATGAGGTATTTGAAATGGGTTTGTGGGGACTTAATTTTTGTTTAATCTGGGGTCCCCTTGATGGTTTTCGAGCAGACTCCACAGTCTGGTAATAGTTTTTCTGGGTCCAAAGAGTGGCGCGGGTTCGATTCCAAGTCAGGGTAAAGTTTTAGGTTTTTGATGAAATTTTTAGGAAAAAGAAAAGAAATATATGATGCCGTTAGATGGATTGAAATTGCGTGATGTGGAAGCTGGCTTCATGTCCCGTTCGCATAAATTTGCTTTGTTCTATCCGGATGGCAAGTAAGTGGATTTTGTGAAAAGATGGTTTTTTCTTGATTGTTTGGCGGGAAGTTTGAAAAATGCTGTTTCTTTGGGTGCGTGTGTTTGAGCTTAGCCTCTGCTTTTTCTGCTGCTTGAATATGCCGCGCATAGGAAGTAAGTTTTCGATGTGCCTTCTCGATTGAGCACCGAGTGAACGATGCTGTGCAAGTGGCATTTGCATGAGTAGTCGTGTAGATGTGTTGGAACTATCGAGTAAGCGCAAGATCCCTGATCGACTGACCGATCGATGAATTGATTGATCGGTTTATTGATCACTTGATCCGTGTATTGCCTGATCGATGGATTGATTGATCGGTTTGATCGATCAGGCTGAAATCCATCAGTCGATCGAATATGTTGGGGAATAATCGATATTGAAGTTTGTGCTTACTCGGTATAGTAGCGGCAATAGTACAGTAGAAGTGTTAGTTTTAAATAGATTCTAGTTGAAATTTTATGATTGATTTTTGTTATTTCCAGGAACGTTTACAAGGATTATAAACAGTTGGAATTGTCGGCGCAAACTCAAGACGACGTGGACGCGTGGAAGGCGAGCTTTTTGCGGGCTGGTGTGTATCCGGAGAAAGAGGCCAAGGCCGATGTTGATGGGGTATGTTGGGAAATGAGAGGGGCGGGGGTAAGACATTTGTCATGGGGCCCTGTGCATCACTGTGTGCCTACTGTAGACTCTGATAGTGAAGCATTTGGAGTCTAGGATAGTGGGTTCAGAGAGAACAAGGGCATGTTTATGGTGAAAAGTTGGGAAATACAGCCTTTCCGCCGGAGAATTCAAATTACGAAAATGGCGGGATATTGTCTTTTAAAGGATATGGACGCTGCGACGAGTTTGGACCCTCAATTGGAGCGACAAGTGGAGACTATACGAAATTTGACCGACTCGTATATGAGGATTGTGACGAAGACCATTCGGGATATGGTGCCAAAGGCCATCATGTGTTTGATGGTCAATGATGTAAGTGGGGGGAGTGGGTCTGGAGCTAGTATGGATGTTGGATGTTGTAGGTGGACGAGTTTATACGCAATGAATTGCTGGCGCAATTGTATCAAGCGGGAAGTCAAGTAAGTAAGATGGGGCGGGAGGGCCTTTCGGTGGCGGGTGATTGATCGGTGGACCGGTTGATCGATTGATCAGCGGACTGGTTGATCGATTGATCAGTGGACTGGTTGATCGATTGATCAGTGGACTGGTTGATCGATTGATCAGTGGACTGGTTGATCGATTGATCAGTGGACTGGTTGATCGATTGATCAGTGGACCAGCTGATCGATTGATCAATGGTCCAGTTGATCGATTGATCAATGGTCCAGTTGATCGATTGATCAATGGTCCAGTTGATCGATTGATCAATGGTCCAGTTGATCGATTGATCAATGGTCCAGTTGATCGATTGATCAATGGTCCAGTTGATCGATTGATCAATGGTCCAGTTGATCGATTGATCAATGGTCCAGTTGATCGATTGATCAATGGTCCAGTTGATCGATTGATCAATGGTCCAGTTGATCGATTGATCAATGGTCTAGTTGATCGATTGATCAATGGTCCAGTTGATCGATTGATCAATGGCCCAGTTGATCGATTGATCAATGGTCTAGTTGATCGATTGATCAGTGGACTGGTTGATCGATTGACCGGTTGATCGACAAGTAAGTGTGGAAGAGGAGGGAGGGGCCTTTTGGTGGCGGGCGAGGTGAGAAATGTGGAGGCATGTCCCTCACATCGCCCTGATTTGAGTTAAGCGAATCTGCACCAGTGTATTGTGCTGCTGAAAAATGGTTGGAAGGGAGGCTGGAATCGAGTCGTGTTGTGGTTAGTCAATAATGTGGAGTACCAGACTATTTCTAATTTGGCGTCCTTCCCGTCTTCCAGAGTAGGCCTTCTCTGGCGCACGTGCACAAGCTTGACTTTGTGGCAGTGGGTTCAGGCATCTGGTGTGGGGACATGGAAATTTGAATTTGCAGGATACGCTGATGGAAGAAAGTCAAACGGAGGCGAGGCGACGCGAAGAGATGCTTCGTATGTACCAGGCCACTCGAGAGGCTTTGCGTATAATTGGCGATATTAATACGTCGACCGTGTCGGCCCCGTTGCCGGCACCGATTGGAGGCGGGGATATGTTCGATAGTTACATGCCGCCCAGGTGAGTAATGAACCCTGCTTAGCCTAACTAAGCCTCGAGTGCATGCAATGGCGCGTGCACACAGTTTGGGGGCAGCAATATACATTATATAGAGGAGGCCTCACGTGGGTCATAGCGCCCCATTTTTCTGGCTGGATGTCTGGCAGTCGGGCACTGGAGGTCGGTCCTGGGATAGCGTCCCATTTTTCAGGCAGAGTGTCTTGGATTTGGCTGGTTCGTGAATGAGGTCTTGCTTAGGTAGGTGGGGACTGGACTTGGCCCAAGTCTAAGGGGGGTCTGGTCAAAGAGCGGCCGCTGTTGCCTAAAATGAGCAGTGTCTATACAGAATACCCGCTTGGCCGCTTAGCCAGGGGGTCCCATAAGACGACCCCCGCAGTTTTGGATAGTGGCTGGCTTTCATGCTGAACGTGGACTTAAATGTTGTGGCGTTTTAGGCCGCATAGCAGTGCCAGTAATGGTATACCATCGTCGGCGAGCACGGGTCGTTTGGGCGGCACGAGCATGAATCCAACGCGAACGGCGCCAGTGCCGCCAGTACAGCGTACAGGGCCATCACCGACGCCCATGAATCAGATACCAAGATTGCCGAATCGTCCAGCTCCGAATCCGGGTGGCTTGCCAAATGCGTTGCCGCAACCGTTAGTGCCTCAGTAAGTACATGAGCTGGGAGTAGGAATCTGTGGGGCGATTTGGCTTGTATGAGAGGGGAATACGAGTCTGCGGAGACTGGCTGTGTTTGGGAGTGAAAGAAGAGAGAGGAGGGGAGAGGACAAGTAGATTAGATACGTAGATCGAAGGATGCTTGTGACATGGTGGATAGGGCTACTGTCAAGTATGGGCAAAGGGTTACCCCCTGTTGAGCCAGCCAGGACATCGAACCCTTCCTCTCGAACCCCCCCCCCCTACCTCAGGTCCAGCCCTGGCCTCCAAGCACAGGTCAATGGTCCAGCCAGCCTACAGCACTGAATGTAAGCAGTCATACAACTCACTCACTAGACTCGACCCAAACCTGACCTGTCTCACACGCAATCAGATCAGGCTTAGGCGATCTGATCCGATCTCTACCTCCTCCCCCCCCATAATTGGCTTCTGTGATAAAGAAAAGTGGATACTCCAGCCAGTCGCGGGGGCTTTTCTGCCTTTCTGGTTAGCAGCCAGTTTTATAGGCAAAGCAGTATGGGGTGGGAATTTCGCCACTTGGATATGGCTAGAGAAGTTTGCTCAGGGCCTGGGACGGATCTCGCTCGATCCAACTAAAACTTTTTGCAGTGCCGCCTTTCGAATGTGCTCATCCATTTTGGGTGATTTGTGGTGCGGGCCTAGATTAGCGAGGAGGCAGAACAGTTGGGGGAGGCCAGTTTCGGCATCACTGATCGGCTGGATCGAATCATGACCAGTCGGTGCAAGCCCTAGGATTACTCCTTTTCCTGCTGGCTGGAGTTTCACGTTCAGGGCAAAGGAGCTAATGGGGTCTGGAGGACCTATTTTAATAAACATGTCGGCAACATTTTCAGGCGTTTAAACAATCCTGGACAGTCGAGCATGCCTCGTATCCCTGATCGGCCGATCATCCCTGGTCGTCCAAATTGAATTTTCGGAAATGGGCTACTGTCTCGATCGGTTATGCGCGGTACGATTATCGATTAATTTGCTATTTGCTAGTGGTGATTGGTATGGCTGTCGCACTGGATCAATGCAAATGTACTAATCCGTCGTGTCTATGTAAGTTAGCTAAACCTATGTAATACTCTGGTGGTCCCATTTGCACTACTAGATTACCTAGTTGATTCCTTCATCTCGGTGTATTATTTATCGATTGCACGCTTACTTATGCTGTGGCCATGTGACTTGTGAAATACACTCTCTCGAATAACTGATTATGGGTTTCCAAATTTAGACAAAATAGTTACACGAAAAATTCAACCATTTCTAAGAATATACACCAACCAATTGCAGACATGGCCTTGCATTCGAGCCACTAGCAGGACGGGGTACAAACAAGGGCGAGGGCACCAAACTTGCATTTCCACTGTCAATGTCTCAGATAAGGCTTGTGTTTCATGATGTGCCTAAAAGAAATATAGGGACTTTTAGAAGAGAGAAGGCCATGCCAGACCAGCACAGCACATCATCGAGTCCCAGGGGGATTGGAAGGGTCCAACAGTTCGAGCAGGGCACCTCAGGTGCTACTCAAGGTCACCCAGCCTCCAATGAAGCCTCTTTACCAAACCACACTTTCTCCTGCTCAACCACAAAAACCGCACAAATTTGAGGTTTGAGGACCCCAAACCTCAATGTTTTCGACCATTTTCCCAAACCTCTAGAGCCGACTTTTGACATTTGACCAAATCCCAGAAAGCCGTAGAAACTACTTACCTGCTCAAGGTATCCCAAAATTTGAGCAACAGTGCCCTGTCCAAGTGGCGTTTATTCCTGGACAAACTGATTACATTTACAGCCCACTTGGACACATTCGCATCCACTTTCACATCGTCCCATTTCAAATGAAAAGCGGCCACTAAAAAGCACCAACATTTTCACTCTGTTCAAAAGCATCTACTGTACCACAGACTGGGCCATCCAATCACTGAACAATCTAGCCGAACCCAGGCGCAGTCCTGAAGCTTGTCTGTGCGACAGAGCCTAGGCCTATGCACCATACTGATGATAGCGTACTGTAGGTTTTCTCACCCTCAGGTTGGGCCCCAGTTGCCCACTGGACTTCCAAACTGTCTTGCCATTGCGGCCAGCAATCACGATATGATAACCAGCTTTTATGGCAGTGCCCTCTGCCTCCACTGGGCACCTGCACACGAGAGCATCCTGTACCAGCACTAGCGTACCACGAGGGTCCTTCCCGACTGGTGTTCGATGACTCACTACTCGTTCGGCGTCCGCCCTTTTCACCATACTGCGTGAATCACCGAGAGCCAGGTGTGCGAGCCCAGCGATGGACTCACTAAACTGCCGTCCTCAGCCGGGATACAACTGAGGCCTCTTAATCAGGGCGACTGACCTGAGCAATACGGGACCACCGCGGCTCCAGCCCCTCCTACAGTATATCCGCATCATATCTCACAGCCTCAAGGTCTGCACGCCCCTCCAATCATCAAGACCCCTACCACAACTACTGTTCTGTACTGTGGGCGGTAAGGAACTCCAACTAGAAAAACTCACCTTTCTCAAATATCTCGACAGGATTTCCATGCCACGGCCATCCTTTAAACTGCCACGCTGGTCCTTGTACAAACACGGCCACCACTCGATCCCTAAAACAGTCCTCACCATCCAAATCGGAGGGGTCGCCTGGGCGTATGCGACCTCCTGGCCGACTCTGTAGCAACCAGACCCTTTCCCTAGGCTTATATCAAGTCAAGACACGCCCCTGGTCACCAAGTGAACCAAGTCCGAGGCACTGCCAGGAAAATGGACCACTATCCCAGAACCGACCTCCAGTACCAAACTGCTTTGTGCACCTGCCAGAACACTTGCCTACATGAGGCCGCCCATGTCTAAAGTATATTGCTGCTCTCAAACTTCGTGCACAAAGTTATTGCATCGCAAGGCTCAGGCTTAGCAGCGTTCAGTCAAGTTAAGAAAACCTTGAAAACTAGGAATATTTCACCCAAAATCAAAGAAAACTGCGAAAAGTTGCATTTCGAGCTTTCAAATAGTGAAAATGTAAATTTTTTTCTGCAAAACCAGGAAAAATCATTTGTCCCGTTTTTTATGAAGCCTGTAAAAAGTTTATAACGCAATGGATACAAAAACCTTTTCTTTATGTTTCCTTTACCCGCTTCTAACGCTCAAATTTCAGACCCCTGGCCAAGGGGTAGGTTTTGGATACTGGTCAATCATCATCACTTGCCACGCTCACCATTCGTCCGAGGTCAATTTCAATGGATTATCAATGACCCGAAACGGGACAGTGACACCGCCTTCCTTCTGACGCTGTACGAGCACTTCATTCTCTCGACGCGTGCCTTGAGCTTTCTTCTCGTCCGTACTCACGTACCTAAAACCATATTTTACTCATACACCAAAAATACAAAATTTCAGTTTTCCCCTGGAATATATTCCCCTATTTTAATCCCCCAGGTTGCAGACCAGTGCAAGAAGTCAGGGGCGCAGCCATGCTCCCTCCCGCTGGCTGCGCCACTAAAAGTGTCGATGAATAGTACAATCGTTAGCACGCTGAACTACAAATCGAAGAGGCGCGGGTTCGACTCCCACTCAAGGCATAACTTTTGGCTACTGTAGATCTTGATTAAAGATCACTAAACGCCTTTTGGCAATGAGCCATCCTATTACTCCATGTGAACACTATGTAGACTACCTTGGTAGTATTCGATTTTCGATATCGACCCACCATGTCCTATACCTCAAAACCAAAATACACTCTAGAATCGATGTCGGAATTATGAAAAAAGAAGGTGAAATTCAGATTCAGCCCCATGTTTTAATTCCAACCAAAATTCTGGACCTCCAGCACCCAAGCAAAAAAAGTCGAAATTCTCGATTTCAAACAGGTACCCTTGGAAAATTAAAATTTTCGACTTCTTCAATAATTGAGAAAAATGATCCAAAATTTTGACTATCCCCACTAAAATGTGGGTGCTCAATCTGAATATCGTATTCTTTTTTCAATATTCCCACATCGATTTTTAGAGTATACTTCCGTCTTCATATGCCAAAATCCCCTGAGACTAGGAAAATTAATTTCAATTCCCCCGCGACATGCCATGTCATACTTTATCCATAGCCAATCACCCACAGCGCAATCAGGGACACATATTTGACAATCATTTTTCCCCAGGCGGGAGTCGAACCCTCCCGTAGTGAGCACCCAGCGTGAGAGGCAGACGCCTTGACCGCTAGGCCACGACAGGACCAAAAAAGCGTGTACAGAAGATTGCCATCTCTGCTATGACCCCAGCCTATTTATCGTTAGCTAACTCTCCTGATATACACAGTGCACTAAATTGGTAATCTCTGGGGAGCGGGTTCGATTCCCGCTCAGGGATAAAGTTTTCATTGTATCTAAGTTGTGACTACCGTCCTAGGTCTCTTCTCTCGTTGTTAGTAGCCCCTTGATATCCCATCCTATAAGTCACCCTACGTGGGAGTTGAGCCCTCCCCCCCCGTGTGAGAGGCTGGCGCCTTAACCCACTAGGCGACGCCATAAAAACCAACACCTTACTTCAATTCTTGTAATAAATCTCGGGCATTAAAAATGGAAATCAACGATGCCCCCGCACCTGGTATAATTATAATCGGAGTCCTCGATACTAAAAATCAGAACACAAATCATATTTTTCCCTAAATTTTTCAATCAATAAACTTCGCCTACCTCTCTTTTGCGGTCTATTAGCCGAATTATCACCTTCGTAGGTGGTGGTCGAATTGGCCATTTCTCCCATACGATCCATCGACGACGACGATGACGTGACTGGCAATTGTGGAGCCTTGGGTTTGGCACCTTCCGTAATCGATTTCAACGTAACTCCGTGATACGTGCCCATCGTATCGATTTTGAAACCTTCCGTTTCTGAAAATGCAAGAAAAGTATTTAAAACTGCTTCACAAATGTGGCGGAAATTTCAAAAATCTGAACGATTTCTATATCTTATAGTTCCCGTGGTTGCTTTTGCAGCGTTCAACTGGGATTGTGTTAGATTTTCCCCGTTCGAGGTCGACGACAAGGCAGGGTTCACAAAAGTCGGGGAAAATGATTATCCTTGATTTTTTCAGGTTTTCCAGACAAAATTCCCTGATTTTCTTCACACTGCCCCACGATTATCAGATAAATTTCAACTGATTTCAGGGACTTCCAGAACAGAACGATTTTGACAGCCTCACAAAAAAGGCGGGTAATTCAAAATTTCAAACCTCAAAATGCAGGCCCTCAGTTTTCCTTGATTTGTATGAGCGCTAAATTTTCACCTTATTCTAGGATTGCGAAACCAATTTCAACTAATTCATTGACTTCCAGCGTGATCATCAGGCGCATAGAAAAGACGGGTAATTCGAAATTTCAAACCTTTAACTGCAACTTCTCACAGTTGTGGTTGATTTTGGCTCAAAGCTCCTAATTTTCCTTGATTTTGACTCAAAACATTCCTACTTTCCCAGGTTTTCCAAATACTTTTTTCTAGGATTCTCTTTTTTTTCTAGGTGTTCCAAACGTGACTAAACCCTTAGCTTGCGCCTTGCGATCGAACTGTGTGTACACGGTTTTGGGGGCAGCAATATGGACTGGACAGAGGAGGCCTCACGTTGGCCGTGGCGTCCTCGTTCCCCAGTATGGGCACAAGTCCGGCAGTCTGGCATCGGAGGTCGGCCCCAGGACAGAGTTCCGTTTTTCTGGCAGATTGTTTTGGACTCATGTCAGCTCGATTTCTATTCGATTCTGACCAGACCCTCCCTTCCCCCAGAAAAAGGCCAATTTTGCCCGAAATAAGCAGGTTCACTTGTGTGCACCTGTATGACCAAAATGATCAGCAGGTACACCTGTGACCCTCGTGTCCGGTTATCCATGGCGAGCGAAGGAGAAATCGATCTCCCCTGGTTGGCAAGCATCAATCCCAGCCGCGAGACTTGTTTTGCTCCAGCCGGAGTTTTTGTCCCATTGACTCCAACCAAACCACTAACTAACCTTCTTTCCTGAATCGTTCCTGATCGTATCGATTGTAGCCTTGTTGTTGATGCTGAGCCAATACGCGACCAGAACCCATTCTCGACGCCGCATCCGCCCCTCCAGCCGATATGCCGGCACGTGCGGCCAACGGATCCGCATTCGACGAGCCTTGAGATCGACCACCTTCTTCGCGTATTTTCAACGTTTGTAGCACAGGCAGAATACTTTTCGCGAAATTCTAAAACAGTCCAAGCTAGATCTGGATTTGAGGCAGATGGGGCTAGCCACCCATTTTATGCACTTGCGCTAACTCACAATCAGTTTTTTAACTGCAGAAAAAATCAGTTCCTCGGGGTGGGATTCGAACCAGAGACCTCCCGCTTTGTTGGCTGGCGCCTTACCACCTGTTACCTTTGAAGCCGCTTCCATAACTGTAGTTCGAGTTCGCCATTGTCGTTCACGATTAGCTAATTCCCGAGCTAAATCGGCTTGATCGATAAAACGTCTCGATTCCGTTCCTAATCCAGCCAAAGCCGCGCCACCAGCCGCCGCTGCAGCTGCGTCCAAATCTTCGTCCGTATTTTTTATATTTTTTTGCTTTCGCGCCATCGCTTTCGAACGCAATGCGGCGATTTTTTCTTTCGTTAAATCTTCTGATAAACCGCTGAAAAAGCGAAAAATTGTATTTAACTAAAAAGAAGAAAATGCTAATCTTACCGAATATCATCGGCAGTTCCTTGCGGTCGACTACTAGCGTCTAAAATTTGTCGTAATCGATCTTTTTCTTTACTTTTATCGTTCTAGAAGAAAACTGATTTGAAAAAATCGATAATCTTCCATTCCAAGGCGAATACTTCGAATCTGGCACGTTTAGCATCCGGTTGCCCATCGGCGTGATGATGATCCCCTCCGCTCGAAGCCGATGTCGCACTCGGTTGCAATCGACTGACGTGAATCGAGCCAGGAAGAGGAGCGCTATGATCGATATTCGGTTTAATATTCGATTCGAGTTTTTCTTTTGTCAAATAATCTTCTAGACCCTAGAAAAAAAAGATTTCGAGATAGAATAAGCATGATATATTAAAAAATATGGCATCAAAAGGACAGATTTCGAAATAGGTTAATAAAACTTGGAATAAATGAGAAAAATCGCAACATACTTTTCGATCTGGTCTGGTAACGACTTGAATATTTTTAGCAGCCGCTTCTTTGACGTAGGCAGTGTGAGCGAGACCACGTTTCTTGTAGAAAAAATATAAACTTTCCAACGTATAATATTCATCTTTCTTGCTGAAAAAAAAACAGGAAAACTACAGTTCTACTGCTTTGCGATTTCATAAACTTGCGTTAAAAAACAGCAGAAATACCGTGGACCAATTCAAAAATTTAAAATCTTCACAAAATTACCGCTAAGTAAATTAAATATAGTACTATGAAAAATAAAACTTTAGTTTTAGTCAAATTTCAGAGTCCGTCACTCTCACTTTACGAATTCCGTAACAATTTCTGGCGTTTCTTGACTATCAAATCGCGACTATAGGCCTCTTATTTCCAAAAAATTATCCGCGAAAAATCTCTCTAAAGTCTTTTTTTAAGCATAAAACATTTAGAATCCGATTCTTCTAAAATTCAACACGAACTTACCTGAAAACGACGTGATTTGTTTTCGCCCCTTTCGGAAAGGCGATGTCGCCGAAAATAATATAATCATCCCTTTCTTTTATTGGTCGATTCGTTATGATAAACTCGCGAAGTAACTTTAACGGATCAGCCATTTTTCAAAGATGCTAGTCGATAATTTAGGAATAATTTAGTTCATTGATCAAAATCGACAAAATCCGACGAAAACGGGGCAGAACAGATCATTTCGCACATGCGGTTACCGTAATACTGATAAACAGGTTTAGTTAAACTACTTACTTTGAGCGGTAATTTTAAATTTGCATTTCTTTAAGGTTTTCCCGAGTTTTTTTCGGAACAAGAAAACTGATACTAAAATTACTTCTAGGCCAGACGAGTAGTCTTCGACGATCTGATCGTGAGCGTTTGCTGGCTTGGAAGTCGCTCTTGGTTCGTTATGCATTCCTCAATTTGATGGGGGGATGGGGGGGGGGGGGGGGGGGGGGCTATGATTTTGGTGTCATAAAGCTGGCGGCGTTGCTTCTCCCAGCAAGTCTGATTGGGGTAAGGGGGCAGAATCAGAAGGTTCCTTGTCCTGCTGTGCACTTGAGGGGGAAGGGACGCATGTGGGGGGCTATTGCTGACCCAAAATGCCCTCAGCGAAGGGCCAGGCAGCCCCAGGCGTCGCTGATCATAGCAGGACCATGTCAACGCTACAGAAACACCGACTGTCGTTGGCTCAGACCAGGAGCACCTTCAGGAATGACTGGCCGAGGACGGAGGGCTCTTCCTGACTGGCGTTCGACGACCAGCTTCCTGATTCTCTACTCGTTTGGGGCCCGCCACTCGACAGCCAGTGAGACGCCCAGAGCCACATGTGCAACCCTCGCGCCTGGAGGGCCTTGGTGAAATAAGAAAGATCGATACTGTCACCTGCGTGGGAGAAGTCAACCCGTCTGGTTGATGTATCGACCACAAATAGTGGTAAGACTTGCAGGGTCCAGTGGGAGTTTTTGTCCCATCGACTCTCTCCTACGCCTGCCAGGTTTAGATGCAGGTGTACAAGGCCAGCCATGGTTTCCTGAAACGATAAATCGTTGTTCTACCTCTGCTAACCTGCTAATACTGCAACTTTGCAAGTTTCTACTTTTAGCAGTTACAGAAACCTTTTCGTGTCTGTTCGACTCCAGGATTTGCAAAATTTGTTTTTGTATAGAGCAAGTTTTGCAAGCAAAAAGTAAAAATGCAAAGCTTTGCAAAAGTGCATGAAAGCCTTGCACTCCCAGGTTTATTCTGAGTAACTCGCAAGTGTCAGGCAAGTCAGATGCGAGTATGACCAAATTTTCTGGAAAATTTCTGCGTGAGCATTCATATTTCTGTAAGCTCTTAGCAGATCTGATAGCTGGGTGGGAATAGCCGTAGTCAGAGAACGACTACAGTGTGTCTTTAACAGCTCTTCTCAGGAGTACAGTCACATTTGATTCCGGAATGTGAAGAAGTAGGATAAGTTCTCGGGTATACCTGTTCGGAAAAGCCTGGCATTGACTCTGTGCACCAATAAGAACTTGCTTGGCGTATTGACTCCTTCACCAAGTTACATTGCAAAACAGTGTTAGTTGTGTTCATAAGTCATTGCTACCCTTACATTTCAAAAGAATCTAATGCCAGTCAGGGTTGCTGGCCAAGGAATACATGCAGCCTGTATCCTACGATGAGGGTCCTTCCCATTGAACTCCAATCCGTCAGTTGCCCGACAGTGCGTCTGAGTATTTCGCCAAGGGCGGCTGGGTATTCTCCTGAGTCCCTCATTTCAGTGCTGGTCACTCGGTGGTCATACACCCACGGAGGTGTCGACCCAATAAGAAGCTATAGTTGCTATCTCGGTATCTCGGTAGGGCCCGCGCAGGAAAGATTCAAACCAGATATGTGTGCAGGCATTCCCACCCATAGCTAGGACGGGTGTCGCCTAGTGTGGTTTGGTCGCACCCTCCTGCAGCCTCTCGCCCATTGACATCTCAATTCGGGAGCAGTTATAGACCTTCTCAAGGAAGGCTTCGTACATTGCAAAATTTGAATTCACTGCTGTACGCCGCTTATGACAATTTTACATAGACAAAAGGTCCCTCACTTTAAAACCTGTGCGCTAAAGTCGGACAGAACTTTTCTGGGGCAGTTTTCCAGATTTGTAGCTTATTGTTTTTCTTCTCAAAAAGGGCAAGAATTTGTTGCTATTCTGTTGCTATTTAAAAACGGAACGCGCACAATTTGAAGTGAGGAACTTTATATCTACGTTAAACTGTCATAAGCGGCGTTCAGCGGGAAATTCAAATTTCGCGTTGTTCAAGATCGGTGATATGGTCTACAGTATACTCGTGTGGATATAATCACCAGTCCGTTATTAGCGTCCGTCTGTGTCTGTAGGGACCGCGCAGTGGGGATTCAAACAATCGCAAGCAGGTACGTATTTCAATCTGTAGCATAGAGGGGTTTTTTATATGCGGGCGACGCCTAATCTGATTATGAGCAGCCGCAAGTACTGGGTGCTATTTCCTGGCTGAGAAAGGTCGTGAATGTAAGTGGTTGCGATGGGAATAATTGTGTGCCAAGCCGCGTCTATATTCGAATTTCCCGCCTGACAGTCGGACCTTGCCAGCGTTTATATCATCATTCAAGGAAAGCAAATTAGGCATAGATCAGACTCATTATCATATCTCCAATGCATTGGCTCTATCACGCACTTTCATCCCGTCTGACCAAGGATTTCGGCTAGACACTGTGTATCACGAATTGGAATGGTGTCTCTTCGCCTGACTGGACATATGCATTTGACTGGTCGATGATAGGTGCAGTTCCTCGAGTCTGTTTACTTGTGACTGGTTTTCTTTACTAAGCACATACTTTAGGAAATGTATATAAGGAGGGTTCTGTAAGCGTGCTCTTCACTTGTGCATTTGGTACCGTCAACGTCAAGTCGAACGAATCATATTTTTCTGGTCGCTCTCGTCACTCATGGCACGAATCGTGGGCTTCAGCACCGATCCTCGTTTTATCAGCAACGCCCTTTGGGTAAGCTTCATTGAGTGAGGTGTGGTTAGGTCTGTGGGTCACAACCCAGCCAACTTCATCACAATTGTCTTTCCCCAACACAAGTGTCTATTTGTTGTAGATTGGTCTGACCTTCGATTTCGAGCGCGCTGTATTTCCGGCCACTGAAAACGATTATGAAACTTTTGTGAATCATTGAAATACAACTGGGTCGGTATTACTATGGCAAAAACCCAAGGTAGCCAATTAAGTCTTCCGACCTAGCCCACTGGCAGAAACATCACTCCGGCGGGTGATGTTCCCAGCTGCTGGCTCCGTCAAAGTATCGATCGCCAATCGAGCACCTTCATTACCAAGATACTTTTACTTTGTGATAATTTTGTGTTGTTCGGTACAGCATTTTGTATGTTTTTTTTGTGAAGAAATTGATCGGCTGCAAGTTGCATTTGGTGGTGACTAACTGGAATGTGCGCTCTGGATCATCTTAGTGATCCAGACCGCATAATATTGAGACACGTGCAAGTACGCAACAGCGAAATGGTGAGCACGGCCAGGCTGTCTAGTGGAACCGTTGGTTGACAGTGTTGACCATGAGGGATAGGGTTGTTATTTGGTGCCCCACTGATGAACACTGGTGGCATATTCTTCTGCGATGTCACCCTTCTATGCTGAGCTTGCACCTGTGGAAGAGAGTGTTTGGTGGCTCTGACGATGAGGGGCAGCTGTGCTTGTAGTAGGCGTGTTTGGCCTGCGGAGAAGGTAGTGTATCTGGTTTGGCCGCCTTATACACGGAGCAGTATGTGGTTGCCTTGACTGGCCGCCGCATACAGCGTATCAGTTGCCTTCGTTGGCCGCTCAATACGCTCCTCCAGGCGAGGCTGAAACCCGTCGGGCTGATGTCTCGGGCACCTACGACTAGGTGACCTGCCTGGAGGGTTTTTGAGTCCATCCGCTCTCCGCGGTATCTTCTCCAATGTAAGGCTATTCCGCCTATCACATGCTGATATTGATTAAATTGGGCTGGTTCCTCACTTGAATTAGTTGCTGTCCGCGACTGCCCTTTGGTTGACCTCGTCTCGTCTGTAACGAGTGGCCATATCAGACCTAATCGTAAGCTGGACGCGCTGGAAGAACCTAGTCGATGTGACTCGAGCACATACTGTACAATGAGCAGTAGGCTCACCTTACACCGCCCACCCTGAAAGACCCTGCCTGCGTGAAACGCGTCACTCGAGAATCTGTCACAACGCGCGACGGCTGCTTGTGAGATCTGCGGCGCGAGTGAGCGCGGACACGATGAAATCCAAGAGTATGAAATCGACGATCGGTCCAAAAATGCGTGTGACTGACAAGAAACCATCGAGGTCAAAGTTGGCCAGCCAGAAGAAACCTTTGGCGAAAAACGAGTCGGTCATTTCGATGACGGAAAGATCGAGCAGAACGGTGACCACGCGTGATTTCTTCGACCGGAGCACGTGGATGGACGAGAGCGGGGTGTCGATTGGACGACGTTGGTGGAGTCAGAAGGGAAAGAAACAACAACAAAGGACCCTGGCCGCAGTGATCGCCTGCTTCACCGTCGTCGTCGTCATCATCGTCGTGCTGATCGCCGTGGGTGCCCATCTGATGTACCAGAAATACCTGCAGATCGCCGCCCGCTCGGCCGTTCCCCTGACCACCAGAACGGCTTTGTGCCAAGCTCACGCGGATGAGAAGAGAAATCACGAATCCGAGTGCGTCTACGAAATCAAAGGCCGGTACCGCGAGTGTGGCGGCAACGTATGCTCCGCGATGTATTTTCAAGTTGTTCCCGATGACGCGGAAGGATGGCGAGTAGAGGTGAGCAAGGGACCTCCATTCCCCGTATCCACTGATCATGCCGACTGCGGCGACGGTAAGACCCCATCGCAACGCTGGTGCGTCGATGGACTGTGCAAGGAGTCGGGTGTTCCTGCTGAAGACTGGTGGCCGAGCATTCCATTCCCCGGCAAAAAAGTCCTGGTCGTGCGTCCGATCAACGATCTGCCGTGCATCAAGCACGAATCCGCCAAGGACAAAGCCTTCTTCGACAATCTGGTCTCGTGGCACGTCGGCGTGTGCAAAAAGAGCTACTGCCCCGACTTCTGCAACAAAAGCTGCTCGCATCCATTGGTCAAGTACGGTGTGCGAATGGGCATCTTCCACTGCGATCTCAGCGCCAATCCAGTGACGGGCGTTCGCAACGAGCTGTGCGATCTCAATGACCTGGTCAAAGTGTTCAAGTGCCACGAGTGCGAGTCGTACGCACGAAAGAAGGAGAAGGAGGAGCAAGCCAAGTACTTGGCTGCGGCTTGTGGAATTCATACTACCATTTCTGGGTCGGCACTGACAGGGTGTCATATGGCATGTTTCAATAACAAGTCAATTACGGTTCGGTTCCCATCTGGCGCGAGGTGCTTGTACACAGGGAACAAGTTCCAAGACAAGGAAGGGGTCTGCGTGCTCGGAAAGTGCCTGCCGCTGGAAACTGAAGAGGAATGGTCGCCCAAAGTGAAGATTCTCATGAAGAATCCAGAATGATTCGTGATCTTTTTTCATCCGCCTCATCAAGATCGTGTGCGTTTCTTATTTACCTACAGTTGCGGGTTGTGTCAGGTGTTCGTCGTCCAGTGAGGATCGTCTAATGCTGCGAAATGTCTGATCGCTTGACGGGAACTCAGATAGTGTCTGATTCCGAGGGCCTAGCAAGTTTCGAAGGGAAACATACAGCACAACCAAGTCTGGCAGGCGTAGGAGAAAATGTGGCCGCCTGAAGTTGGCTTAAAAACTCCCGCTGGAGCAAGCAAGTCTTGCGACTGACTCCCGGCCAGAGGAGAGTATCGATCATTCTCTCCAAGGTCCGCCAGGCATGAGGATTGCACACGTTTTGAAGCAAAGGATGCATGGTACCGATATTGCTTGGAGCAGGGTGGCTTTCCAGTGGCAGATTGGTGATAAGCTGTCTCAAAGTTTTCTCAGAATTTCTGCCAAGCAGTTTTTTGGGAGTCGTAGGTGAAACCCTGTTAGGGACCTCAAAGACCATCGTGCGTGTGGTTGTGTCCTTTAGCAGGCATTGTCTAGAGGCTGGATGACTTCTTTTTCTTTCCAGTTGATCAGGCCTCAGATAAAACCATTTCACACAGGATGTTTCAGTTTCCGAGTCTTATCTCAGCAAAGACTGATCACAATGACAGCGTCCTTCATTAACGGTGGAATACCCCTCCCTGCACGGGTGGGCCGACGTATAAGCGTAGAATCAGCATCAAGTAAAAAGTAGTGAAGGGCAAGGCAGCTGGGCAGGATACCCAATCGTGCGAGCTAAGACGGAGGAACAGTCCCGATCAAGCCAGAGGGGCCAAGACAGGCAGTCTATAAAACCAATCAGGATTAGATATCATCAGACACACTCATATTCTGGTCGCAAATTCTTTGCGAACTGTTTTCCTCGACTTAGAAAACCTATTACTCGAACTTTTTGGCCAAAAAAACAAAGTGCTGCAAGGGTTTGCTTGCATGTGCGGCCCAAACTACGAACCGCAGTGGCATGAATATCCGTGAATTTTCTTTTTCTAGGAACACACCTTGCACATATGCAATTGGCTCGATATGTAGGAGGCAAATCGAAAAAGTTACTCGGAATTTGTGGCAAAGATATCGGCTCCTACGTGCGAGTCTCTTGGGCAGAGTAAAGAAGGTTTTATGTACCTGGTACGACACCCTGACCTTAATGACACCAATGTCGCTCATTCATGTATGTCCATCTATCATGCTGATGGGCATTGGTTGACCACGAAGTCATCAAATTTTCCAGCCATTCTTGGAAAATCCCATCCATGCGGTCGGTCATTTGGGCTGCACATACAAGCAAACCCTTGCAGCAATTTACCTGCGAATCATCGGGCGGGAAATTCAAGCCTTGGCTTCGTTTTTTCTTACAGTTAGTTCAGGAAATTTGAGGACGAAGAATTTGTTGCTGGAATATGAACATTTTTGATCCTGCCTGCTAGCTCGCTGTTGTCTTATACGTTGACACTGTGGCACTGGGGTGCGCATCACTGATCAGTAACTATTCAAACAGCAGCACCCTGAACTTTTGAACATACAGTAGGGTCAGAGTATTTTGTTTTCCGACCACGAGGCTCTCAATTTGACTCCTTCACGGATTAGAATTTTTGGTTTTTGCTTCTCTTCCTTCCACGTTATTTCGAACAAGGAATATGAGGGTGGTCCTTGCCTTTTTTGCCCAGTCAGAGATAAGGTTTCGGGCGTGACAGATGCATAAAAAAGTACTTAATTTGTTGTTTTTCCTGCCGCCTGTATATCTTGGTACATATTGGAAAACTCTATGCATTTCGTCAGTAAGAGTTTCTGACTAGTATGGAATGTTCGATCGGTGAGGTGTTTTGGGTCAAACTAGTTTGTAGCAAAAAAAACGAAAAAGGGTCTTACTATTTCCAAAAAAGTCTATTATGACAGACTCAAAACTTTTAGACCAGCCAATGCATAGAGTGGAACCAGGGCTTAGGATGGCTGGTCTACTTGGCCACTGCTAAGCGCAATCACGGTTTAAGAAAAATGTCTGAGCAGAAGCTGCTTTTTCTGCATGAAAATCAGGACGACTGATCGTGGCAACGAGCAGAGGACCATGCAATCCTGTGCTTGTGGTCTACTAGTGGGCTAGGAGTGTCTAACTCTCGGGCTATGCGCACACATGCTCATAGTAGGTAATGTTAAAGCCGCGGCTAGGTTAATCATTTTGTGTTATGTATCCCTTTATCCTCGAGCGGTTCATTACTATGCTATGCTATGCTATGCTATATCTACTATGCCGAAAAGGTTATCAGCCCACTGAAATGGCACAGCACAAATACGAGAAAAAAAGGATAAAAAGGTCTAAAAACGAAGCTTAGAAACATAACTTTTGAATTCCTCGAAAGCACCGAAAGCGATACAACTCGGTATCACAGAATTCCATAAAGTAATAGTCGAAAACTCGGAACTCGGAGAATATGACAACGAGCGAGGTTTAGTAATTTCGAGGTGATGAGCCTTCGCTCGACGAGCACTTCCACGTCGACCACACATGTCCGAGTGCACAAAACGCTGAGTTAGATAAATCGCGTGAGCATGGTAATATCGATATAGTTGGAACAGTTTATGATGATTACTGATATACTGATATGATCAACCATGAGCATGAACGCATGATTCATGTCTGGTCTATCCTCCAGTGTCCCTGCTACTCACACATGACCTGAAATGGGTGGCCACAGTGCGCATAGCAGGAGTATCCCAGTGGCACAGGCGGGATGTGAAGGAGCTACTTTTCAGTCCTCCAGAGGACTAGCAGAGCATTGCACGATGGCGTTTCAACAGTCCTGCTGGATCTTACCCGCAGACAGTAGTACCTGGCCCGGAGTCAACTCCTGGACTCTTCAAGTATGAACCAAAAGGAATCGCCGACAGCAGTGTAATAGGTGCCTCAGTGCATTCTATTTGCATAATACATCTAAAGTGCACCAGATGCACAGACTATTTGTTATCCTCCCTGTCGGGCCGAGCGAGACCAAGAGGTCGAGCTCGACTGGTTTTCCTATTGTTCTGAGAGATCGACATGACTGGACGAGGATCGCCTATATACAGTATAAAGGCTCTCCTCAATCGGCCCGTCAGATGATGATCTTCCCTCCGACCGACGAGTGTGGCCGACCCTATTCTGCGTGAGTCTTGGTTGTGTTGGCGTGGTGGCTTTGGTAGAATAAGCTAACGTCGACACTCAGGCTGCGTGATTGTGATCATACCTGACCCCCTTACACCACGCCCGGGAGTCCCGCACTACCATAAGAGGACACCGGTTTCAGCAGAGACCCCTAGAGAGTATGCTAATCCAAGTCCCACCACGGGTCTGCCAAATGGGTTGGACAAATAGAAGGTTAGCCTCACGAATTTAGACCAAAGCAAGCTTGCTTATCGTCAGTCCAAACTGGATCGAGTGAATTTCGAACATACACTATGAGGACAATTGGCGATCATTCATCAAAGTTCGGGACCAGGCTTCGTACGCCTCGCCTGTAATCTTGATATATTCCATCATCCAGTCGGCGTTGCGCACTTATGCAAGGTGGCGCCAATTCAAAATTCATCACAAAAGGCCCTCCTTAATGGCGGGAAATTTGAAAATTAGTGAGACAGGCTGGATCAGACTGTTGATGAGCTGCTAATCTGGAATGTTCGCACCCAACTCGTCTCATTATTTTCGTTAAATTTTTTTCTTATCTACTGGAGGGGGAACTTCGTCAGGTGTCTACTCTTTTTAGCCAGAACCCGAAGCCATTCTTGACCTTTTGTGCGTGATCATGTTTGCCAGCAATGCAAACGTGTCACATTCTCAGCCAGCCACGTCTGCACCCAAGCCAAATGTGCATTGGAAGTAGGCTTTGTGCGGGTGTTACCTTGTATGTATCATTCGACTACGAGAATTAGTGAGACAGGCTGGATCAGACTGTTGATTAGCTGCTAATCTGGAATGTTCGCACCCAACTCGTCTCATAATTTTCGTTAAATTCGCTATGTGGCCCCTGGAATCCCTGTTCTTCACCCTCCTGATCAACACCCACGGCCAACTCATCAATGGCGAATCGTTGAACGTCGATTTGTACATCGGAAATTACAACACTCAAACAAACGACAACAACGATATCGTGGCCATCAGGAAAGTTTTTCTCGAAGGTCTTCCCAGATTGTTCAAAATAGGCGAAGAAAGCACTCGTATTTCTTTCGGGTATCAAATTCAAGAAAACGGTAGGGATAGCTATAAGTATGTGTTGGAAAACCCCACTGGAAGCATGTCGGCTGTTGAGAAGATCTTAAAAGACAATTTTACGCTTCATATAAACAATAGGTTCACAATAGAATCAATTTATTCTCTATTCTTCGAAGGAAAACCATCGGCCGAGAATTTTTCTTCTTCTTTCTACGGAAGAACCATTTGATATTTCAGGATATGTTGCTGAAATCAGGGTGCAAGAACTGCTTGATGCTGGCTTTCTGATTTTCTGCATATACCCAGGCGGGAAGCTGGAAGATGTTCCGCCAGGTTTCGTTGGTGGAAACAAAGACCACTTGTTCCCCTTGCCCGTAGATTTTCCGAGCAGTTTCACCATCGTTTTTCTGAAATCAGTGAAAGAAAAATGGGAGCGTGAGTTGTGCAATTTCGAAGAAGCCTGTTTATACAAGAGCAATGATCAAAGCGAATGCAGCAATGATCTGTTTTCGACAGCTCCGCCAAACATCTCAGATTTGGCTGGGGACTGCACGAAAGTGGGGCCCAGTCATTCCATAAATAGACACCCGTGCAATGCAGCCGAGTGCGAGACAATGTGCAACAACATGTGGCCATGGTCAGGACCAACCCCCGACTGCAGCTCCATTTGTGGCCCAACTGAAGTGACTCGAAAAGGCCCTGTTCCCTTGAAGAATCTCGAGTTTTGCCCCCCGTTTTACAAATGTCCCGGGTGCAACACCACCACAACCACTGGCCATGAAACTGGACGAGGATTTGGTGTGATCATTCCTCCACAAAGTTCATACTTTTGGGGGCTACTAGCATCAAGCATTTTCTGCCTTCGCTTGATTTAACTGATCCGCAACAAAATTATTTTTCTCTCAGAAAAACAAAAAAAAACAAAAAAAACGAATTTCCACGATTTTCAATTCGCCTTTAAGACTGATCTTGTTTTTGTGGGGCTGTCAGGACACTGGGTAATAACTTACAAGACTTGGAAAAAACTAAAAAGTTTTAATCAGGTATTTTTAAGAAATCATTTGAGCAGAGTTAATTTTCAAGCCATTTTTCGTTTTGTTTTTTGGTTTATATGATAAAAAAAGTGATTTTTATAAAGGAATTTGACATGGCGGCCGCTTGTTTTTCAATAAACTGAATCGGGATATTGTAGACTATTGTTACATGATATGGGAAAATACAGATGAGTTTTTTAAAATTTTGTGGGCCTTAGCCCATTTTTGTCTCTAGCCAGCCAGCAGTCAAACCTTGATGCGGTTGGGTAACCTGAAAGGCGCTCCCGCTCCCAAGTACTGAGTGCCGTTGCCTATATGTTCGTGTTTCACATCCCGCTCCTTTGCACACTTCCACGATGAGGGGAAACTGACCACTGTCCATGGAACGGGTGAAAAAAGTGGACATGGCCAGGGGCGATGGACCAGGATCGACCGACCCGACCCCAGGCCTGGATCCTGATCCGATCCGATCCGATCCGACCGATCCGCTTCAAAAAATTAAAGATTGGTGGGGATGATGTGACCAACCTGCTTTGTTTCATCGCCTGTCTTTTTCTATCAGACCACTCCAAAGGACATGGGAGAATTAACCAGCGCCTGATTCGGGATTAAATGCTGATTTGAGAGAAAAAACTGGATTTTCTCATCATAGCATGCCACACTTTATCATGTTCAAGCAGATTCAGCGGAAAAAATTTTAGTTATGATCCGGCTGATCCAGCAGTCAGATCAGATCGGCGGATCGGTTGATGCTGGCCGATGGACGATGCCATCTACACGAAGACATTTGCATGTCTTCACTACACGAGGGCAGTACCACTCGAGGGCATCCTGGACAGGGCACCGACTCCCTCGAACGATCGGGGGGGGGGGGGGGGGGGGGTGAACCCTGTTCATGCTGGTTTGGCTTTGGTCACTCCACCACTCCGATCACCTCGAAAGTACTGGGTGAGTCACCCTCAGCCTAGCGTGCAAGTGTAGAAGGCAGTCGATCTTGTGCATTTTGCACAAGATCGATCGATTTATTTAGAGGACATTATGTGGCAGAGAGTGGCTTTTCAACAGCACTTTTGTTTTGCGACCACGAGGCTCTAAGTTCGACTCCTTCACAGATTAGAATTTTTGGTTTTTGTTTCTCTTCCTTCCACGAGACAGAAGAACGTTATTGCGAACAAGTAATATGAGGGCGGCCCTTGACTTTTTTGCCCAGTCAGAGATGAGGTTTCTGGCGTGACAGATGCATAAAAGAAGTACTTAATTTGCTGTTTTTCCTGCCGCCTATATATCTTAGTACATATTCGAAAAATCTGTGCATTTCATCAGTAAGAATTTCTGACTAGTGTGAATGATCGATCGGTGAGGTGTTTTGGGCCAAACTAGTTTGTAGCAAGAAAACGAAAAACGGTCTTATTATTTCCAAAAAAGTCTGTTATGACAGACTCTAAACTTTTAGACCAGCTAATGCACAGAGTGGAAGCAGGGCTTGGGATGGCTGGTCAACTCGGCCACCTTCCTTTGCTTGCGGCCGAGTAGACCAGCCATCCTAAGCCCTTGTTCCACTCTGTGCATTGGGTGGTCTAAAAGTTTCGAGTCTGTCATAACAGAGTTTTTGGAAATAATCATATATGTGTGGCCATCATATATCACTGATGCAATTTCCGACATCGTCATCAACATCATCAGCGATTTCCTCAATCGCAAGCTTGGAAGGGTCAAAGAGCACCTTTGCATTACCAGGCCGCACACATGCCATGTCCAATGATATGCATAAGAGCTTATATCTGGTAAGGTGGGTCTCAATGCACCCTACCCCAACCTTGGTTGTAGAATCAACACCTTTGCTACAGTGAGGAGCCGCGGTGGCGACGGCAATTTAGTAAGTCCATCGGGGGCCTTGCACACCTGGCTCTGGGCGACTCACCTAGTACCGTTAAGTAGAGAATAGAATTGAAAGAGTAGAGAATCAGAAAAATTGCTTCCGGAACACATGATGTGCAACCATCGCGCCTGACGGGCCGTGGTGAAATGAGAAAGATCGATTTTCTCCCCTGCGTGGGAGAAGTCAACCCGTCAGGTTGATGTTTCAAACGCGGGTAGTGGTAAGACTTAAATGGTCCAGTAGGAGTTCTTGTCCCATCGACTCTCTCCTACGCCTGCCAGGTTTAGCTGCAGGTGTGTGTGATGAAGTTGGCTGGGTTGTGACCTACAGACCTAACCACACCACACTCAATGATGCTTACCCAAAGTCCGTGGGCGATAGGGCGAGAATCGATTGTTGCGCCGAGCGCCAGGAAGACGGGCCATTGACCAAAAGATCAATTATGAAAAACGAAACTACGAGGCTTCTTTACTCGATGACGAGGCGTGAAATGAACACTCTCACACACACTGACTAATACATGAACAGGCGCCCCTATTTATACCTTTCCTAATACACGTGCCTGGTAACAACTGGTCTATCAGAACAAATATGCACACCAGGAACAGGTCTGGCTCAATGATATGAGATAAAATTACACAATGCAAAACAGGCTACAACACAGGGCCTGGCCCGCGATCCAGAACATATTACCTGTGCACACCTAATCATACACGACAAACTGGGTCCATTCTAATGTGCGATGATCCATTCGTGATTATGGCCTGTTACCGTGCTTGTCATAAGAAGTGATTGTCAATGGAAAATTGCGCGGCAAAGTTTGACTTCGAATAGCCTTATCACATGTGCAAGGCCAGCCATGGTTTTCCTGAAACGCCAAATCGTTGTTCCACCTCTGCTAAGCTGCTAAACTGTCGTTCCCAGCAGCAATCCCAGTTAGACCCTGGATCATGTAGAAACTTCGCACAATTCCTCCCTTTTGTGGGCACTTTGGTGTAAATGTGACTATGTGAAAATATTTTGATGAAGACATCTCTTTTTACGCACCCGAGTTTTTATCTACTGTTATTCCCAAGTAATCTTAAAAAAGCAGCATTTCTTCGTATTTTCGGCAATGGCGGGCAAATAATTAAAAGACCTAAGTGTGTCTAAAAGCGACTGGGGTCTGTCCGATAGTCTTCAGCAAGACTTGACCAATCGAAATAATAAAGACTACTAGCATAACTTTTGAAGTAACAGACAGGCTCTACTGATTAACCATAACACCAAACCACTGTTTGTGCCACTATCCGCTACATACACTGGACCTCCATATTCACCAGTCCTCATCCATACCCTACCCAGCTATGCTATGCTGTACTGTACCAAAAGACTTATCACTCCGCTTGGGAGGCACTGAACTGGTTAAAAAGTAACAAGGCACGGCTCGTACAGACGCAGGCACTGTGGCTAGGTTCCACCTGGGTGACACTTATGTCACAGAACGGAATAAAAGGCTCGGACGACTAGAAACGCCACTAAACACCTGTCACACGTGAAGATGCGCGACCAAGAACGGAAGACTTACAGACGAAGTGAAGGTTGAACGATCACCCTAGAACAATCACAGTTTGCAATCCAACGCCTTGTTCCTCTCGGCCACGCACCGCTTCATTCTTGGTGTGATAGGAAACTTGCATCAGACTGACATTGTGTCGTTCCGATCGCCAGGTTTGCTTATAGTCGTTACCAGCTTCTCATATCGTGGTGCAAACACTGACAATTAGCATGTTTTATCACTGCTTTGCATAAACTCCTTGTCTTGGCTGTACCTGAGTCATGTCTTGTGTCATGTTCGTTTCATGCAAACGTGAAGACGCATAATGGATAGGCCCAGAAAAAGACAAGCAAAAGGCCACGGATTCTGGCGCCTTCCGATTTAACCTCGGTGCATGGCATGTCGTACTCGTAGGTGCCTGAGACATCAACCCGACGGGTTTCAGCCTCGCCTGGAGGAATCGAGCGGCCAACGAAGGCAACTAATACGCTGTATGTGGCGCCAGTCAAGGCAACCAGATACACTACCTTCTCCACAGACCAAACACACCTACTACAATACACATGGAAATTCCCTTTTTCCGTCGTGGGCTCCATGTGGAAGGTGGTGTGGATCCACGCGGATCTGTTCGTCCGTGTCATGGAAGGTCACGTGGAATACATCATGGAAATCGACTTTTCGTAATCTGGGCAATGCTGGCTTGGAGGCCGCATTGGACGAGTTCTTCCAACGCCACTAGCACTTATTCTGACATTGTCCACGACTGTGTGTGCTCTACTGGCCGTGTGGTTGGTGGTGCAACCCGTGCAGGCAGACGTGGGAGAGAGCGCGGCCGCCCGAGGTCGGCGGGACGAGAGGTAGGCAAGTCTCGCGACTATACCTGACCTAGAAACATCAACCCGAGGGGTTGACGTCCCAGCCAAGGGAGCGTATCGATTACTCTCTACCACTCGCCATGGCCTGCCCGGTAGGGGTTACAGTGGCCTGGTGACTGGCTCGTGCTGTGCTGGCCAATGTTTGAGCACAAATAAAGGGGTGGTAACCAATGAGATGCCGGGTTGGACATGGGCATCCACTCACTTCAGCAACAAGGCATGTCATGAGCCAATCAATCAATTTTCAATGAAAAGGTGGGAAATTCAAAATGTTTGAACAAAACCAATAAATCTTTTCGCTTCAATTCAATTAGGTTAATTTACTAGCATCGATATTTCCTCCACGAACAAATATGCATGGATACCACAAAGAATAAGACACTAGAAAAGAAGACTATAAAAAGACTTGGATACGGATTTAGATATCAGCTGTGCATAAAACGAGATTTTAGTACATTTAAATGATCATCGTCGTCTCCTCGCCACCATCAACCACTTCAACGTTTTCCCCAGAATTTCCAACTGCTGCCCTTCTTGACCTGATAACCACTCGTCGACGGTCGTTGAGACAAACCTTCCAGGCCACTGTACTCGTCGCACGCCTTCGCCACGCCCGTCCCTGGCTGCTCAGGCACCGTCCCGCTGCTGGTCCTGCCTGAAAGGGAGACGAGGAGTCAGGAGAAACGATGGGGAGCGGGGGGGGGGGGGGGGTTCAAACTAAAAACATACTTCGACTCGTGCTTCCCTTGTACAAATCGAACAGAGTCGCAGTGGCCAAGTGGATCATGCGGAACACCATCTTCACGCCCAGCTGAGTCTTCGAGAAGGCCCCCATGCGCGCCCTGTTCACTTTCCTCGTCACGTCTTTCAGATTGATGGCCTCCCAGTTGGTCTTCATGCCGGCCTCGTAGTTGATGATGGCCAGGGCGTCCGTCGGAGCGTACACCAGTCCGTCTGGGCACACCAGGGCAGTGTTTGGCAAGCTGCTTTCGGTCTGCTTGCACATGTAGTAGACGGCCTGGTCGATCTTGGAGGCGTTCTTCCTCACATCATTCGCGTTGTTCGGGTCGGGCAAGATCGGCAAGTAGACCAAGTGGATCTTGGTCTGCAAAGGAACCGTCGATCCTACGAGTCTATGGCACAAAATCACAAAAAAACCAACCAGATTGCCCAAAGGGGCGCTGTCACCCACTTCGCGCACGCTCAGCGTGCCAGCCGGAACCCCGTCCTTTTCGTCAAGCAACAACCACTTCAGGGTCAGATGGTCTTCGGGTGTGCCCACTGTGATTGGTCCCGAGTTTTCATCCTTCGGAATCAGCGGATGGTTCTTCGGCAGCGCGCCAGTGATCACGATCACGCCGACCTGAAATAGGACCAGAAAATAAGCCTGACAATATCTCGGAATACAAGAGACCTCACCTGCTTGTCCAGGAGCTCCTTGAGCCACTTCAACAAATCGGCGACGGATGGAATCGAGCCCATGAACAGCTGACTGGCCTTGAAGAAGCTGAGCATTTCGTTCATGTCCAACCCGCCGACTTGAGTTGATTTTCGGACTTGGACGGGCTGCTTCCCGGCCATCTTCACTTCGACCACATCGCCCTTCTCCACGATCTCTTCGTTGACGCCCTTAATCAGAGCCTCCATCTCGGACTCAGTTTTCGCAGCCAAGCAATCTTGGAGTAGTTTCAATAATTTGTCCAGCGTGTAGTTGTCGATGGCCCTGAAGTAGTGGTTAGGAGCCATGCTCACTTTGTCGTCGCTTCGCTTTCCAGCCATCGGATCGAGGAACCTTTCTTTCGCGGGTGACGGCTTCGGTTTGACGCTGCTGTTGCCCTGCGATTCGATCGCCCGCGTCGCAATCTTTCCCTTTGGCACGATCTTCGGCGTCCAACTGGCTGTCTTAACCCCCGCTTTGTCCGATTCACGTTTCGCTGCAAAAAGTCTTTGAAATTTCTAATTGATTTAATTTAAAGCATATGCTTACACACACCGTACTGGCCACTACGCCGACTACGACGTCGACTGCCACGCTGACGACGGCGCTTTCTCCAAATGACCACGATGCCCACAATGAGGATAAACAAGAGAAGACAACTGATGCCAGCCCACATGCCTATCCACTCTTTTTCCGTCATTTGTCGGGGTCCCGGTTTGCGGGTCGACCCTGGCAACCCGTCGCCTGAAATCAGGATATCTGTACTGAGTCTGCGTGATCGATCGTAAGTCTTACCGCCCTTCGACACGTGCCTGCCAAAGTAGGGGATCTCGATGTTTTTCCCCCGACCACTGTGCGTGCACACGCACCGGCCATCGTACTGTCCGGCCTCCTGGGGTTTGAATTTGTCGCCCTGAAAAGATCGGGGCGTGACGGGATGACAGTCCGCCAGGGCCTCCGTCTCCTACCGTCAGCTTCTTTCCGCTCGGGGTCGTCGTTTCGCATTTACAATCACGGATTTCAGGAGGGGGCTTCGGGATCTTCTCCCACTTGACCTGACTCTCAGTCTTGCCGTCCGTGCTCGGGGTCACCTTGGGCTCCAGCTTGCCGCCTCCTGAAGAAGCAAAGAGGATTATTGCAGTCCGCTGGGAGTTCAGGCAGCACTCACCAGTATTGACGAAATGAGCGAGCGTGCGGGCCTTTTTGCTGCCTTTGGTGAATTTGCACTCGACTGTGCCGACGCATGGTTCTTCGAATAACTGTTTCGGGAAAGGTACTTTCTTGCCACTTTCACATCTTCCCGCACTGATCTCCGCCGACACTTCTTTATTGTTGACGAGCCATTTACAGTTCAGGTCGGCGTCGTCGCCGGGGCCACCGGGTGGACAGTTGGCCATGGGGGGCGCAGTGCTGTTGGTGACCTTAACGGCCTCGTTGAACCTGACCAATTCTCCATCGTACGTCATGTGTGGAGTTTTCCCTGAAACACGCATGTTTTCGCAAGAAGATGCCCCATGAAGTTCTGACTCACCTTGTTGAGAGCAGGCTCCCGTTTCCTCGGCCAAGGCTTTGTCGTAGTTGTTGGTCGCGATCGATTCGCACTGAGAATCAGCTTTCGTACCTTCCCCGCAGATGGAGGTTGCCTTGCCGTGCTGGTTTGCGCATGTGTCGGCGTCGATTTTGCACGCTGCACCGTCCTTGGTCACAAAACATTGTGTGCCGTCTGGGCAACCAGCGGACTCGCCCTCACCGCCTGAAAATTTTCGATAAAGGGATTGACTACAAAATTGAAGATTCGAAGGAATGCAAGCGAGTCCCACCCTTGGGATCCTGAGGCCCTGAGAAGCGAGCTCCCAGTCCTCGTTTACTTCGAAAAGAGGATTGGGGACTCGCTCGTTCGGACATCACGTCTGCTTCCCCTCTTAGGTCCAACTTCTGTGAGTCCCATGCCAGGGTCGACCATACCAGTGGGTGGTTCAGTGTGGGTACGGCGCTGACAGTACGCCGATACAGCCGTTCCGACTTTTGTATGATTTGTGTGATAATTTGGCGTTGAAGTACACTTTTTGCTTCATAGGGGTCATATTGAAATTCACAGTCAGAAAGTTGACGGTCTGAACCGAAAAATTTTTTTCGGTATGGAACGTATTACGTATTGCACTTTCGTTACGGAATTTTTTCGATAAAGTTTTTTATAAATTGGACATAAAATTTTTAAATCTGCCAGGATGGAAATTTGTTTCGAACGTGTACGGTACGGTCCGTACCACCCCAGGTACAGGCAGAAAGTTGGTACGGTCGACCCTGGGCCCCATCCCAGACAAAACACTGTACTTACACGTTCGATACTCGTATTTGAATGGCTCGGCGGATCGTTGGCCTTTGAACTCGGCGAAGTAATTGCCAAACTTGGTGTCCTTTGTCATCGGCACTTTGAACTTGACCTGTCCATTCGAGTCGCACTTTCCCGTTTGGAACACATTCCCGTTTTCATCTACC
The DNA here is from genome assembly GCA_030248295.1 of Mesodorylaimus sp. YZB2_4. NCBI lineage: Eukaryota > Metazoa > Nematoda > Enoplea > Dorylaimida > Dorylaimidae > Mesodorylaimus > Mesodorylaimus sp. YZB2_4. Next base: position 122,124 of record JASANH010000254.1, on the reverse strand, counting down.
AAATTCATGGATTCGGTACACTTGGCCTGACGGAGCTCGGCAACGATCTCGGCGTAGCCACCGTTTTCGGTCAAAGTGACCTCGATGCCATGCTGGTTGAAGAATTTGACCGAGCTGATCACTAAAACGGAAGGAAACGACTCGAAAATTCATTTCAGTGAAAGTTCTCGCACGAAATCGAAAATTTTGCTCGGTTTGTTCGCGAAAAATCGAGGCCGAGCTCGCGAAAACTGCGGAAACTGTTTCCGAGAAAAAATTCGAAGGAAGTTTGCTTACCTGGCGTCGCCATGGCCACGTTTCGACGAATTTACGACTTTTCTTCCGGTTTTTTCGCTGATTTGGTTTGATTTTTCTCGAATTCGTTCGAAGTTTTCGTTTCGATGCGAATGCGCGTTCTCGGCGGTCGACCGCACGGGGCGAACACAGAGAAGGCAATGAGCGAGGAGGCAGCGGGCGTCCCGTCCGCCCTGCTTCTCGCACTGTACGTTGCCTTCAGTTCCTAAGCTCCCTTCATAAGCTTCATTGCAGGCTGCACAGTCTGCACTCGCCTGTGCATCGTTGACACCGAATTGTGCTAGTGAGCTTTTCCCGTCCTCTACTCCCAGAGTACACTTCGCAGGCAGCCTGGTGGTCTACGTGCGTTTCGGGGGTCTCGGTGAAAAGTCGGTGAACTGGTCGCCGCTGTAACATGCGGGCATATAGTATGCGTACGTGTTGACAGGCGAGGAGGCCGGGCAGCGAGCCGATCTTATGAGTGTTTTTCGAAAGTTTCAGTGAGGGCTAGGTATTTTAGGGGTGAAATATGAAGAGAACTTTGCACTCTAAAAAATAAGGCTAATGTCGATAAAATTTGGCCGAGTGCAGCTGAATCAGTTCGGTGGTGGGTCCTGTGGCGAATGCCCAGGCTGGCATGCGGGCCACCTTCGACTGCACCAATGAATCGAGCCAGGACCAGCCCGCGTGCCTTGCATCTTTTCGCACTTACTGAAAGTGCAAAAAAATAAGTTACCACTAAAAATGGCTTCTGGTGAAAGGACATTCGTAAATTAGAAATTATCAGGGGTTTTTGAAAGGGGGGCGTCTCACTGGTTTTCGGTCTAAAGCATGTAGGTATATATCTATACGTGCTATAGTGAGCCAGGTGGACATTTGCAGTGAGAGGCAGGGCCATAGACGCAATCGGGCGGGCGGCCGATCAGTAAAACCGGGTCAGCCGGGTGCCGGTGTCACCAAGGAAAACACCTTTCAGACCGGAATTTTCACTGAGAGGCACCCCCTAGGCCACCAGGCAAGCACTCTCCGATCGGCAGAAACTGCTGCGGAATTGTTTATGGCGCAGTTCTTCAAGGGTTGGCTGTTGCGCGGTGAGACTTTGCAAGCGCGGAAGGCGAAACAAGCGATTTTTTAAGGGCTTTTTATGGTGATCAATACAATTTTTATTGACAAATAATGATAAGATCGAACTTATTATAATTATTATGATTCCCATCCGACTTATTATGATTATGATTGGATGACTGATTATGACTGATTATTATTAGAAGAACGTTCTTGTCGAATCAGTTGGTGGACGTGTTCTGGCGGAAGTTTTCCAATCTGCTAAATTCGAAATTTTTTAATGATAAAACCGATATTTAGTGAGCTGCTGTTGTGGAACAAATTTCGTCCGATCATTTTATGAACTACCGACATTTCCTGGCTTGCATCAGAGCAGACTAAATTATCCAATACCTTCAACATTGTCCGTTGTGGCAGGCTGATTGGTACTGATTGTGATATCCTAAAGAAGGAATAGCGGATACCTTGGTCACAGAAATTCTTATCAAGTCGAACTGCGCCAAGTTGAAACCCAGCCGATGCCTCCTCCGCTTGGATACTACAGATGCTGCATGTGGCTCTATTCGTCCCTGGGCAGAGTTCACTCGAAATCAGAAGACTTCAAAAAGCTAGAAACAATGAAAATCATGGATGAGATGGATCAACTGGCCAAGGAGTGCTACTGTAGGTCAACATCAACGAGGGCGTACAGTACAGCCTACAGTATAGCTACTGAGAAGCCTGTATTCACCGTTTGATACTGTATGTCCTGCCCAGGCCAGCCAGGCCAAGGTTTGGTTTGCCGATAATAAGTGTTTTTGAAGTCCTAGTCTGCACGGAATGCATTCTTGGAAATTCGGACCCTCACACCCCCCGTCACAGCCGACTCTGGGTAGACGCGCACAGTTTATATGAATATTGAGGATATATAATGTTCATCTGTGATGCTGACATCTGCGTACATCAGTGCATTACACAGTGTACATATAAGTAGTGTACATATAAGCCGTGATTGCTCGCTTGCGCCCTTTTTTTCTTTGCGCCCCTGATTGCTGATGTTTTTCTGGTGTTAGCTTTAGCACTTTGTGCGGTAGGTACACTGTATAATATGCGATACCCTATCTGCCGATTGTGCCCCTATTTTAGCCAGTGTCCCGTTTAGACCGGATCGAATTGACCTGCCGATACATATGTGACCATGCAATTGCTCGCGTTCGGATCAGTGAAAATGTGGTTTCAGTAACCCGAGCATTTCGTTGTTGATTACGGTTCCTGTTGGCATTTTGACCCTATGACTGAATTGTGAGTCATGGATGCAGGCGCGCCTAGATATGCAAGCACCCCTTTTTCACTTTACAGACAGCTTGTGAAGCGGCGCTGGCTGAACCTGACGTGAGGCTGCACGACTTATTTTGCCAAGTACAGGCCTGGAGAAAAAACAGTTTTTTGAACTTACAAATAGTGATCAAATGCAAAAAAGGTGGCGCGTAGAAGAAATAGAAAATAAAGAACAGATCAGAGTTCAACCAGCCACCTTTCATTCGTTGATGAGACTCTCTACTGAATAGGCTGTCGGGGCCAGTCGCTGAGTTGGTCAAATAGTCATTGAACCTTTTTTGAGACCGCATTTCAAGGAGCTATAAGTAACTGAGCCAACGTAGCTACGTACATAAGCATCGTTCGCTAGGCGCTGCTCGCTTACAGCTGGCTCAACCAATGAAAGAAGGGACGGCCGCGCGGGGAGGCGGAGACTGCACTTGTTGGAAGAAATCGGCAGTCGTCCTTCGCTGCTGGTTTGGTACGGCGCAGAAAATACGTGATTGCATGCATCACAGAGGTATGCTTGCCCTCCATTTATGCTCGAGCTATCGGAAATGTAGCCTAACAGTTTGACATAAATAAAGTACGATAATAACTTCTAATCAGGCTGTAATTTTAGGGCATCAAAGTACAGCTTACTGTAGGTGATAGGGGCATGGCAAGATCGATATATGATACATACCCATCGCGCTGCGCTATCCAGTTTCCCTTGTGCAAACAGACGTCTCAGCTGGCTCATTTTACATCATTGGCCTCGCCGTTGGCCCTAAAAACTAGTCGCGGCGGCCGCAGCAACGCTGTGCGACCATGACAATGCCTCTGATAATTATGAATATCTCTCAGATACCGTTCTAATTTCCAGTGAGACCCCTGCCCTTCAATATACTGTACACTGCGTTCGAAGAAGCTGCTGAGCTTTGCTACAATTTGTCTGGTCTGTGTGACCACCAGCAAAAGTCTGTGGTTCATTTCGATCTTGATTCTGTCCTAGTTCAGTCTTGTTCAGTAATAATAGCCAGCTTGTCCGGTTTGGGTCCTGGTTAAACTGCAATAGCCAGTTCGAACCTGGCATGCGGGCACCCAATCGTAGTCGGGGGGTAGGCCAGTGTTTCTCGCAGTCAGCTGGCTCGCATGGACTGGACATCTTGCGGCCCAAAGAAGGCACATGGAGTTTGATGCGATGCGTCGACTAAGCATGATGCGACACTTTTGGGTGACCTGACGATGTTGAAATGCCAAACATTGCATCTCAACAAGGTTTTGTTCTCTTATTGTTTTAATTTTTGCGGTTGGGCCCCATATTCGGCTTAGTTCCGCCTTGGCTTCTAAAACGTTTTGCCTCTAGCTAAATAGCAGTCATGTTATGATTGCCAGCGCTCAGGGCAGGGGCCCTCTGTGTGTCGGAACACCTGCACACAAGGGCATCCTGTGCAAATACCAGCCTCCCAGGATAATACTGGGCGAGAAGGAAGGCCTTACCAACTGGTGTTTGTAAAACCAGTTTCCTGACTCAACCAGTTTGGCGTCCACAACTTGACAGTACCAGGTGAGTCGTACAGAGCCAGGTGCGCAAGGCAAGCGACGGATTCACTAAATCGCTGTCGACGACGGGTTGGCTCTTTGATAATTGGCGTACTGAACCACCGTCCGCAGCTGGACCAGAAATGCGGCCTTCGAGTCAGGGTTACTGGTCCATGCAATGCTGGAGACGGGAGCCAGCTGAGTCACCTTATCTCAAGCCTAGTTGACGCATGTTCCGAGATATGCATACTTGGTGCCGTGGTCCACAGTAGTGTTATGGATGGGGCTGGGGCTTTTGCCGCATTTAAAGTACTCGAAAAACAGAGTCATGACTCAGCCATGGCGCCAGCTAAGAAGCACATACTGAAGGACCTTTTTTATTTTTTCTTCATGAATAAATTGTAATTTGGCAATTTCCTAGCACAAACACTGCGACAACTGACAATGAGTCATAGTGTGTGCTGTGCACCAAATTACAATGCGGCTCCGGCCATCGGCACTGGTCAAAATAGATATGGACTACTGTAGATATGGACTGGACACAACTGCATTCACCTGCTGCCCTGGTTGACAGAAGGGGCCAGAAAAAGTGCACGAACCATATGCCTGGGGAAATATGGCATCATTTTTTATGCTGACAGCCAGATTGGACCTCGCTTTCATAATCGCCCATCAGCAAAGCCCAAGACCAAACATTCTTCTTCTCCTCTTTCGTCTCGTCCTCTGGCCAAGTGCCACTGCTGCAGTAACTCTCACTCATTGTCAGGCCATCGCAATCGGACCATTTGGCCTCTTTCTTGTAAATATCTTTCTCGAACACGCCGCACTTTAACGCCGCCTCCTCCGAGTACTATGCAGCACACAATTACAGTATATCTCGGGCGAGGAAAAGAGCAGTTTCTTACTTGCTTTTTGGGGAAAATCCACTGGTGACATTTTCGACACTTTTGCGCCAAGTTGGCCATCGAACGACGCGAGAGCCAGGCTCGTTTGCAATGCGGGCATTTGAACTCACCAACGCACGCCTTGCTGCCCTGGTATGGTGTGAGTTTGCACTGGGGCGGCACTTCCTGCACAAAGATTACTGTAGTCTGGAGTCGACAAGAGCTTCTTGCTGCTCTAATTTTGCCTTTTTGGTGGTTGGAGTGGTACCCAGCCAAGAAATCTAGGAGCTTCTGACCTAGTTAGTCCGGCTGAAGCTGCCATAAATAGGCTCCATGCGGAGGATCGACTGCAAACCGCTGGACCGCTGATCAAAGATTCAATCAAAAAGTGCAGTTGCCTACCTTTGAACAGTGCTGGATATAGTGACCAGGTTGGTAACAATTGTAACAGATGTATCCATCCGGGGGGACTGGTCTCTTGAAAAGTTTCTGCCAGCCTTCGATGTCGTCTTCAGTTTGAATCCGATCAATATTTTGATACTTTGACATCTCAGTGGCCTGCCAATCGAACTGAAAAGACCCCTTTCATGGCTGGGAGCTTCATTTACAGTATGACGGCTACAGTACCCACCTGCTGGCCGTGGCACGTCTTCTCCACCCATTCAATGTACTCTGCGCAATCAATTTGGCGGCCAGATTGAACGAAGGACACCCTGGCTCGTAAATGAGCTAGCTGGGATGCCACATGAAACAGGCCAGATTCGCTAGCCATTCTTGAAGATGCTGTAAGGAAAAAGTGGATTGTTAGAGAGAGCATTGCTAAAGAGGATTGCCCATTCCAGCTGTGAGAACTGAGGATCAGCTGAGTAGTGACAGCAGAATGCTGCCTTTTGCTAGCATGTTACGATTCTCCCAACGTGCTAGAAAAGTCAGTTTTAGGTCGGATTCCAACAAGGATTTGAGGTTTTTATGCGCCAGGTGAGGTATGGGATGAATGAAAACGTCTTCTGGTTAATGGCCAGCCCACCAATCCTTATCCGTCCCTATACCCAGTCGGGTGGGGGGGGGGAAGGGTCGATCGCTGTGCGATTTGGGTAAGTCCTGACAGAATGTTGACTTGGGCATCACTTCTGTCAGTGGAAAGTTTGGTGGATTTGATGGGTGACCTGGGACTCACTAAATTATCATGCAGCTGTGATAATGCGTGGCAGGCAAGTCCTCCAACTGCAGCAATCAAGTCTTTCAATTGCCTGCGGCTGAAACATCACCCTCATGGGTCGATTTTTTCTAGCCATGGGAGATCTCTCACTCGCTATAGTCCACCAGGCACAAGGGTTACAACACAAACCTGCACACGGCAAGCATAAAAAAGCAGGAAAAAGTTAAGCAACTCCAATCAAGGGGATAAAGCTAAAGCGGCTGTTGAAATTGCCCAAGCCCTAACGGGCTGTGGGCAGCGGTCGTCCAAACTCGCCACCCAAGTGGCGTCTACTTATCTTCTACTCCAGCTTTTGATCGTCCAGAGACAGCGGCTGGTTTGCATGACTCATCGATAAAGAAAGAAAACTCAGGTGCCCAGACCTCCCCATAGGCAGAATGACGCCCAACCACCGGTTGTGAGCCTTAGCTGCGTCCACCTGACCCCATACCCACCAGTCCTCATCCACACCCCACCCAGCTATGCTTTACTGCACTAAAAGACTTATCACTCCACTTGGGAGGCACAGAACAGGTTAAAAAGTAACTTGTCGTGGCTTGTACAGAGGCAAGCACTGTGGCTAGGTTCCAACAGGGTGACACTTGGGTCACTATAGAATGGAAAAACATCCCATAGCCTAGGCTACAGTAAGCAGCGCCCAGAGTGAGGGCCTAGAGTGAGGGCAGCGCCTAGAGCGCCTCTGGGCCTGAGTGAGGGACATCTTCACCGCCTCCATACCCATTAGTCCTCATCCATAACCTACCCAAGTGTTACAGATGAGTGTGGGTGCAGGCACTGTCTCCTGGGGCAGGCTCTAACATGTGTACTCTTTAGGATTACTAGAAGGAAAATACAAGCAATAGCCGAGGCTGCAGTAAGCAGCGCCTAGAACCAGCTATTCTGGACCCGAGTGAGGCACATCGCCTCCGTGATAATGGACATCTCATAGTAGGTCACGCATCTCTGGTCAGCCTCTTCATCACATTTTATGTTTATGTTCCCTGCTTACTTTGCCAGGAGGGAAAATCAAGCTGCCATAAACAGTACCAATTTAAAACCCACTGCCCTAAATGCCAAGTAAAATGAGAAAACAAAATTCTGACGCGTCTAGTGCCAGTTTTCAAGGATCTATCTGCTGCCAGGGGTGCAAGCGAGGGACTTACAAGATTTTACACAGGCCCGGCCAGGTTCGGCGAACCAGCTTTTCAAGCCGAATCAGGGTTTGAACAAGACCAGGTGGCTTTTTTTACCTAGCCAAGGCCACTTGTTATACTGGTCTTATTTCGCGGGCACTCGGGCAGTTTTGTCATTGATTGCAAAAAAATGATAAAAGCGGGTAAAACAGTGAGATAAAAACTTAATTTTGAAAAACTTAATTTTCTGATTCAGGTGCTGCGCTCAAATTTCTGATACTAGATGGATATTAAAACAAAGCATCACTGAGAAACATCACCATTTTTAGAACAAACATTCGCTTATCGCTTTCCGATCACTCAGCTACAGTAGCTGGAAACAAGCCCGCCCCGTGTTCTACCACACTGAATGAGTGCCCTCACGATCAGAATCACGTCCTTGAGAGGGCCCGCCCCTCCCTCATCACCTGGGCACGTAGCCGTGTTCACTTTGTGCCTAGGTGTCATTCGAATGAATCATGACTCATGGCTATGAATCTACTCTTTATGGATGCATATGAATCGGAAAGGAGCCACAAAAACTAGAACATACGGTGCAATCAATCACACAAAAAATGGTGCCATACACATGTCGGGCCCATTGATCAATCTAATGAGCAACAGATTTCCACACTGCACATTAGTTGGCGAGCCTGACACGTGAATCGTGACTAATAGGGGGCGTGGCTGTGCTTCATTCTGGTTGCCCCGGCATCGAAAAACTAAAGGCTTACTGTAGGTTGGTGGGGGGGGCGCTAGGGAGGCACTTACAGGTGTTCGACTCCCGCCTGGGTAAAAAATTATTGCTAGTCTTTGCATCTGTTCCATAGCTCGAGTGCGCTGGGCATGGCTTAAATGATTGGCAGAAGAGTGCAATCTCTGCGATGTCGGCGCGGTACACACCCATAGTGAGGTGCAGTGGGTTTTCTGATTAGGATTATAACGCTGGTGAAGTCTGTCAAAAAATCTGAGCTCTTGTAAGAAAACTTTGCGAGGTTGATTTTTTAGTTAGGTATGCCAAAGCCTCAGTCAGTTAGCAGTACTGTATGCTGACCATACAGTATTAAAAACTATTCAAATTCAAAAATATTGCTAGCTGAGGTTTCTCCACGAGGGCAGTATCTTTTCCAGAACGGGGGGGGGGGGGGTGATAGCTGAGCAGACAATTCTCGTGCCACCCTTTAAGGCTGGCAGTGAGTCAAAGTAAAGAAGAATCCAAAGAAAACCCAATTGATTAGGTGACAATTGATAGGCCAGCAGAGGCACTCTTGAGTCATGAGCCGAGTATTAGATGACTCATCAGGGGGCTGTAGGAATGGAAATACTGCTTAGCAACGCGCCAGTGTCGACAAGGGAACACGTATGATTGCCATATGAGTCATTTATGGCACGAATCTTCCGACAGCTGAGTTTGGATTCGGGTCTTCATGAGCAAAGGCACCGCACCAGGAGAGACAATGCAAGGAATGACTCATGAATGCACTACATATTCTGACTTGTGTGTCCTAGCAGAACCCCACATCAGCAGGAACCAGGAAATATGGTCCAGCCAGGCATTCCTGCAAAGATAAGCAGCATCGGTTATCATTTATCAACTTAATTATCCCTTTGCAGGAGGCAATCACTGTTGCACGCGTACCTGCTGCCATTTCAGTCATCTTTTTGTAACTTTCACATGGAAAAGTGCATTCAAATGACCACATGACTGATCTATTTCTGGACGCGCAGGATCGATTGCCGCTATTTCAGGGAGGAGCAAGCGAGTACAGACAAGGCAGAGGCCAGAGATGCATCTGTGCTCCTCAAATCTGTGTGTGTGTCACGAACAGGAACAGATTCAGTTTTTTCACTGATGATTCTTGTCGCTTCAGTTCTGTTCCTGTTCGAAGACACACACAAACTTTAGGAGCACGAGACGCAAGATGATCTCTGAATCATGTTGGACATGTCTTATCCTAGGTATCATCGTGTTACAGACAGGCTGGCTATGTTCTCGCTCGTCGTGAAGGAAGAATCTTGGCGGTGGGAAAACTTGCTAGATGCAATTTGTGAGGTTTATTCTCCCCATGTTTGTGCATATACTGTACTCTGTGCGGACAGCAACTGGGAAGGATGAGTCGGGTTTGCACAGCTCGTGGTCAGATGCCCAATGTTATAGTGTATGACAGGGTGGATACCTGCTCCAATACTAGTGCTATTGAATGAGATGGATGCTTCTATCTTGACATCAGTTTCGCAGAGGCTTACTGCGAGGTCGTATGCTAGACGTGGATGCACCTTGATGGTAGGCACAGGTCGTCCAGTCGGGACATTGACAAGTAGAATTATATCAGACATTTCATTCACCCGGCACACCTGCTATGAGTGCAGTGGCATCAGCATGATCCAGGACACGAAACCGTGTCAGTACAGCTGCATGTGCAGAAGATGGAGGGCGATGTGCAGCAGGCAGTGATCACCGTCTGAACGGGTAGGGTGGGATGTGGCTGTAGATGGTCGGGTAGCCGTGGAATACGTCGAAGCCGTACGAATAAGGCGGGTAGCCATTGTGGTAGGCAACGTACGGGTAATAGGATGGGCGCTCGAATGGAAGCACTGAAATGAAGACACGGGTTTGGTAAAGAGGATGCAAGTCGTACCCTGCCCCAGGCTCGGACTATGAGTCCTCCGAGACGTTCACATAACAGCTGCTTGCTGTCAGTTTGCAAATGTGAGCATTTGGGTTGGGTGGTGTAGCCAGCATTGATGGCATGGGCAGGGATGTATGAAATCACTCCGTTAAAGGTTTGCCAGGAAAGTGCTTCCGCTCAGACTGTGCTCCTAGTGGAGACACACACAGGAAAGCTGGCGCGAGAGCTGGTCACCTCACGGCCTAGCTTATCATATCATGACTGCTGGCTGGCTATGGGCAAAAACGGGTTGGAAGGCTTCTGGGAAAGGACACTGGGATGGTGCGTGGCCGGTGCACTCGAAGGGAAAGGAACACATATTTGACAATCATTTTGTAACCGAGGCGGCAGTCGAGTCCTCAGCTAAGAGCGCACTCAGCGTGAGAGGCAGACGCCATAACCTGCTAGGCCACGACCTACTGGTCGAAGGTTCGACTACCGCCTCAGTACAAAATGATTGTCAAATATATGTTCCTCAGCCCTCGAGTGCGATGTACAGTGCTTGGCTATGGATAAAGTATGACATGACATGACATGACATGGGCTGGTTTCTCAAAAGCGCTTATATTATACCGGCATCAGGCCTACTTTCAAAGCCAGCGAAAAGTCCAGCTTGAAGATTAGCGCTTTGGTGAAACCGGGCCCTGGGTGCGCTGGTCACACGCCGCGCAGGTCACAGTGCCCCCCAGCTTGCTAGCCAATGAGTGTCTTCTACTAGCTACTGCCCCTCTGAAGCACAGGACCCACTTTGACTAGAATTGGTCTCTTATTAGTGAACACTTACCGCTAGCATGCACATAGGAGCCATAGCAGATCTGCAGCAGCACCAGAATCAACGCGGCCAATGTGTGCTTCATGTTACACAAGTTGAGTCTCCCAAGGTCCCAATGCTCACTGCATCACTGTCTGCCAGTTTTGTTGGCCAAAATAGGCCAGCAGTGAGCCACGGTGTGCTGTAATGAGCACAAGGAATGTGGACACTCTCGATTGACCCCTTTCATGTTACGATCACGGTGGCTATTGAGTCTGAAATTGGGATATGCCTTGTCCTGGAATGTGGAGCGTGTGCAGTGCTGGTTTTCTCGAGCGACGTTCGGTTTCCTTTCCTCGTGGTTTTTAAAGAAGCCATTCCTTTTTTGGCACCAAAACAACAGTTTTTATGCAATAAACATGATCAGTGACCAAAAATGGACTTGTTCACATTTCGAGTCCATTTGGTGTAAAATTTGGTCTGGTTAGAAAGTGTGAATGTAGGCCGGCCTACATTCCCTGACTTTCTACCCAGCCTCCCCCTCATATAAGGCCGTCTTGAAGAGTGGTGCAGAGAAGCCAGCAGCTTTTAGGGTTGAAGTGGAGAAGGTCCTTTTAGTCCTTGCACAATGGCGTCCATTATGACCATTCTTCTGGTGGCCTTGGCTGCTAGCCTTGTTCATCAGTCTCAGGCTAGTGGTAAGTGCTCGTCGCCTAGGCCCTCTTCAATGGATGGTATACAAATATGGTAAATTGCAATGTTTACTTTCAGGTTTGCTACCAGCCCCTGTGCCCTATTTCTATGGGTACGGTATCGGAGTGCCGCCCTACAGCGGCTTCCCATACGGCTATCCATATTTCTTCCACGGATATCCCGCCGCCTATGGTGTCCCGGAATATAGACCAGTGCCTGTGCCGGCCAAGGCCTGATAGGTGATAGATAAGGGTCAGATACAGATGTGTTTTGTGCCTATTTCTTTGCTTGTACGATTCGCTTGGCTGGTGATTGGACTTGTGCTCGATAAGGTGGCGATACAGCACATTCGTTATCGCTCTCATCAAATCCCGCGTGAGAAAACGGAAAACGGAAATCGTCGTTCGACTTTTAAGCTTCAATTTTCTTTACCACATTCGAAAATCTAAGCGAAAGATCGGCTGAAAGAACTCAGTTTTCTGTCGCCTATGGACTGTGTGTTGTCGACTCGCCATTCGCCCCATTCACTCATTCGCCCTCCCTAAACTCATTTCGACCTTAAAACCCGCGCTTTTTTCTGACTTGCTTTTTAAACATTATAATTCAATTTGAGTCAACTATTTTTGGCCGTTGTGGTGACTCAATAGCTGGGAAATTTAAACATTTCGAAAATATTGAATTTCTGATTTCAACATTTTCGAGTTTCAAATTTTTACATGAGTGCCCCGAATTTTTAAACTTTCGAAGCTTTTACACAAAAAAAATCAGGAGTACTGATTTTTTAAAAACGTGAGTGGTTAGAATTCTAAAATCTGAAAGTCCGGATTCTAAAAATCCAGGTTCAGGAGCTTCAGCTTGCGAAAAATCTGATCGTGGGAGACCCGATTTTTTGAAACGCACGCTGCGTATGCGTCAAACCGCAAAAAATTGTCTTTCAATATTTTTTTGGAAATCATGAGCGAGCTGTTCATTTTTTAAACCCTGCGAGTTCCCGCGTTAAAAAATGTGCAAGTTCACTAATTTTCGAAAACTTTAAATTCCCGCGCTCACACATTTTGGAGTTCCTAGTTTTGGAATATTTAAACTTTTAAAGCCGGAGTCGAGTAAATTGAAGAAAAAGCTTTCAAAACGTTGACTTTTCAAAAACTCTGGCGATCTTCGATTGGGAAATCCTAGTTTTGAGCTAAAAATCCTGATCTCGTGATTCCGCAGCAAAGTCAGCTACTTTGATCAATTTTATCCTTCTTTCTTTTTAGTTTGGGTAATGCACTTGGTGTGACAACTGGTCCATAATTGCATCTATTTGGTGTTATTTTCGTCGATTTCCAAAAATGGGCAACGCTCCATTGAAGCGTAGTCCATCGAAAAGTGGTCCCTCGTCTCAAGTCCGTCGTTCGCAATCCTTGGCTCCAGTGTCGGCCACTCGCGGCCGAAGTTCAGCCGGAACGCCGATCTCGGTTGGTCATCGATCGTCGATCCCAGCGTCGGCCAGTGCGAGTAGTATCAAACGACGACCATCGAAAGGTTTCCATTCGACTATGAACATCAATTCGTCGGGCCAACAGGTCGAAAATGGGGCAGCTAATTTGATACATCCGGCACCTGACAAATATATTATGAATATGGCTCAAAAAGATTTGATTCGAAGCAATTGGGAAAGCAGCCGAGAACGTCGATTCGATATTTCTCGTCGAATTTATGGTCGTGCATTTAATAAACGACCCGATATTAGACAAATTTATGAACACATCGGGGCCGATATATGGGCCGAAGAAGCGTTACGATTCGCTGATTTTCTCGACACCATTATTCAAAATATCGACGATTTATGTTTTATCGAAAGAAAATCATTAGAAATGGGCCGCCGACACGGCGATTGGAGACAACAAGGATTCAAACCTGAATTCTGGGTGGCACGAGGTTGGATTTAGAAGGATCATATTTTGAATCACCCGCCTTTTCTGTGCCCTTGTTGATTATGCCCGAAAATCAGTCGACGCAAAAGACTTGTTGAATGACGTATTCCATATTATGTTTTTCCTGCGCCTGTTGTTTTATCTCGAGCGTGAAAGGACGCAATGTACAAATGATTCACCGGGACCGGGAGTCGAACCCTCGCCTTGTGCCCGCAACTATGAGGGATGGTGTAGGACTCGAGTCGGTGGCCAATGGGAGAGGTTTACACACAGTTGATGGGCGTAGGCGTGTGCGATTCGATATGGATTAGCAAAACGACGAGTTGAAATTGCAATTTTTGTTGTAGGCGAATGGTTGATCGGGCGAATGGATTGTTGGTCGTTTGTGAGTTTGATGAGTTTTTGCGGGATCGTTTTGGTGATATTATTATTGGAGATATTGGGCTATTTATTCAATGGCAGTCGATGGTCGAGGTGTTCGGATAAGATTCAATTGGACTCGAATATAAATGGCAAGAATCCAGTCATGATGATCACGGAGAAGGATGTATCGATTTGTGAAACGTTGGGCTCGTGGATCGAATCGAAATTCGAGGACGTATTTAATTCGTGGGGTCGTTTGTGCACTCGACATCCAATCATCGTGTTCATATTCGGCCTATCGGTCAGCGTGGTCTGCTCGGGTGGATTATATTTCATGGAAGTCACCACCGATCCCGTCAAATTATGGTCGTCCCCGAATAGTCGAGCGCGAATGGAAAAAGATTTTTTCGATCAAAATTTTGCGTAAGTTTAAAAGATAATGGGGAATATGAGGTGTGGGTTAGAGGAGAGGGGAAAGCTGTACTTTTAGTTAGAAAGGGAAATTTTGACAAAATGGCGGGAAATTTGAATTTACAAAACGGCGGGGAATGTGTGATACGTTCGGGTCCGTATTAAAAGCTTGGGACCTATTTCATGGCTGAAACATCTCCGTGACTGGTCGGTCGCGCTCCGTGCGAGCCCCTACAAATCTGGGTTTGCCCATGCTGGTTTGTATTTTCAGGCCGTTCTATCGCACTGAACAATTGATCGTTGTTCCCAAGAACATGGCATCGTTGGAGCATCAGGATCCGGGAACGGGCGAAACGCAATATTATGGGCCAGTGTTCAGAAAGGAGTTCTTGCACGAGGTGAGTTGGTGGCCATAAAACAGGCACGGGAACTGTTGCGGAAGAAATAGGCTCTGAGGCGGGCCGGGTTGTCGGTGAGGAACAGTGCTTATCAGTGGGGGTGCCGATCGGTGAGATAAGGAAAGAATATTATTGGCGGAGGCTACATTACGAGTTGGTCACGTATCTTATCACTTACTGATAAGGGGAGTCATTCTTTGGAAACTTTTGCTGATAAGCGACTTTATTCTCAAAACTTTTTTCGCTGATAAGCCAGGTCCGACCGATAACGCAATTATCGGCTGATAAAACCGATAATACCGATAATTTTTGAAAACTTGAAATATTCAAGTTTTATGGCTGGAAATTTGAATTTTTGTCAGATCCCCATGCTTAAAACATGCAATTTTTAATTTCGCATGCTAGGCTTCCTTTGAAGACCAATTTGAATCAATCTGGTAGCCCAAAATCTCGGGACCGAAGACTATGTAAGTTGCAATATCCCAACTAAAAACTCCTCTTCGCAGATGACATACATTCGAGGCAACGCATGACACCTCTGGGACCAGCCGTGTGACACTGTCAGGAAAAGGGCATAAATATCGAAACCCAGCTGGCAGGACAGGGTCTGGGTGCTTGAGTGAAAGTAAGGTACTCATGAAACAGCAAAGTTCCCTTTACTTAAATTGGAATATAAACTGGATTTTGTTGCTTCTATCTTACAGGCGGAGGCACATTATATGCACATGCACACCCTGGAAACTTGGATGAGACCCAGAACCGTCTAAAACTCATTTTGTTAGACTCTAGGCATGGTTTAATGAATGAAACATGCAAAGCAGATCCTTTCACAACTTTTTGAGGACTCTAATGTTCTAGGACTCTAGCACCCACCTCCGAGCGGGTCTATCCTCCAGTGTCCCTGCTACTCACGCAAGACCTGAAATGGGTGGCCACAGTGTGCAGCAGGAGTATCCCAGTGGCACAGGCGGGATGTGAAGGAGCTACTTTTCAGTTGGCAGGTGCCTCGTCCCTGAGCTACGAAGCGAGGGTGGTTCGACTGGCGCACAAGCTGTACAACTTGAGGGACGCCGAGAATCATCTGCCAGCCGAGTGGACCGACGACTACCGCGACTTCCACACCAAATGGTGCCACGACTTGGTCAATCTCATTCGGGGAACCAATGCTGGCTTGAAGGCCGCATTGGACGAGTTCTTCCAACGCCACCAGCACTTATTCTGACTCGCCTGTGTCTCACTGGCCATGTGCTTGGTGGCCTGGTGCCTGTGCGAGCACACTGCTGTGGCTGGGGTTTGAGGGGATCACTCTGTGGTTTGTGCACTTCTTTGCCATTTACACACTTAAACTGGCATTGACCGGTCGTGCTGTGCCGGCCAATGCGTGAGTGGTGAGCAGAACATGGGCACCCACTCACTTCACCAAGGCATGTCAGTTTTCAATAAAAAGGCCGGAAATTGAAAATTATTCACCAAAGACTCCTTTTCAACAGAACCATAGAAAATCAAGATCTTTTCACTTTGATTCCAAAAATTCAACTCACTTCAATATTCATTTCTAACTCAGGCAAAAAAATGTATAGACACCAGAAAAAACTGCACACTATATAGAGACAAAAAAAAAATTAAATACTTAGATATCATCTATTCATAAAACGAGAAGTAAAGTCACTTAAATAATCATCGTCGTCTACTCGTCAACATCAACCATCGAACATTTCAACGTTTTCCCCAGAATTTCCAACTGCTGCCCTTCTTGACCTGATAACCACTCGTCGACGGTCGTTGAGACAACCCCTCCAGGCCACTGTGCTCGTCGCACGCCTTCGCCTCGCCCGTCCCTGGCTGCTCAGGCACCGTCCCGCTGCTGGTCCTGCCTGAAAGGGAAACGAGGAGTCAGGAGAAACGATGGGGGGCGGGGGAGGGGGTTTCAAACTGAAAACATACTTCGACTCGTGCTTCCCTTGAACAAATCGAACAGAGTCGCAGTTGCCAAGTAGATCATGCGGAAGACCATCTTCACGCCCAGCTGAGTCTTCGAGAAGGCCCACATGCGCGCCCTGTTCACTCTCCTCGTCACGTCTTTCAGATTGATGGCCTCCCAGTTGATCTTCATGCCGGCCTCGTAGTTGATGATGGCCAAGGCGTCCGTCGGAGCGTACACCAGTCCGTCCGGGCACACCAGAACCGTGTTTGGCAATTTGCGTCCTTTGCATTTGGCCTGCTTGCACATGTAGTAGACGGCCTGGTCGATCTTGGAAGCGTTCTTCCTCACATCATTCGCGTTCTTCGGGTCGGGCAAGATCGGCAAGTGGATCACGTGGATCTTGACCTGCAAAGCAACCGTCGATCCTCTGAATGGCAGAGAACCACGAAATGACTTACAGCATCGCTCGCACTGATGCCATCACCCGGGTCGCGCACAGTCAGCGTACCGGCCGGAACCCCGTCCTTTTCGTCGAGCAGCAACCACTTCAGGGTCAGATGGTCTTTAGGTGTGCCTACTGTGATTGGTTCCGAGTTTTCATCCTTAGGAATCAGCGGATGTTTCTTCGGCAGCGCGCCAGTGATCACGATCACGCCGACCTGAAACCAAAAAATAAGCCCGACTAAATATCTCGGAATACAAGCGACCTCACCTCCTCCTTCAAGAGCTCCTTCAGCCAATCCAACAAATCAGCGACCGATGGAATCGAGCCGATAAACAGCAGACTGCCCTTGTAGAAGCTGAACATTTGGTTCATGTCCAACCCGCCGACTTGAGTTGATTTTCGGACTTGGACGGGCTGCTGCTTGGTCCTCTTTACCTCGACCACATCGTCCTTCTCCACGATCTCTTCGTTGACGTCCTTAATGAGCTCCTCCATCTCGGATTTAGTTTTCGCAGCCGAGCAAGCTTGGCGTTTCTCCAATAATTGGTCCGGCGTGTAGTTAGTGATAGCAATGAAGTGCAAGCCAGTGGCCATGCTCGTATCTTCATCGTTTCGCTGTCCAGCCATCGGGTCGATGAACATTCCTTTCGAGGGTGACGGCTTCGGTTTGACGCTGACATTGCTCGATGATGCCATCGACTGCATCTCATTCTTCCTGTTTTCCGGCAGTGGCTTCGGCATCGTAGTGATCGTCCTTTCCCTCGCCAATCCCAACTCGGCACCACCTTAAAAGAAACTCTTTGAAATTTACAATCGGTTCAGTAGAAGCATCCGCTTACCCATATCGTACGGTTCACCAGTACGATAACTAGTCTTCCTACAACACTTATTCCAAATACACACGGAGCCAACAATGATGATGAGCAAGCCAACCAAGCTGCAGCCAACGCCTATGCCTATTTCGGCCCCCTCCGATAGGCGCCAGGGCGGTGTGGTGAAATCGTACATATCCGGCAGCCCGTCGCCTGGAATCAGGATATCTGTACTCTGAGTCTGCGTGATCGATCGCAAGTCTTACCGCCCTTCGACATGTGCCTGCCAAAGTAGGGGATCTCGATGTCCCTCCTCCGACCACTGCCTTCGTACGTGCACACGCACTGGCCATCGTACTGTCCAGGTTCCTCGGGTTTGATTCTTTCCCCCTAAAAAAGACTTTGTGCAAGGCGATGCCAGTCCCCCCCTTGGTCTCCTACCGTCAGCTTCTTGCCGCTCGGGGTCGTCGTTTCGCATTTGCAATTACGGATTTCAGGAGGGGGCTTCGGGATCTTCTCCCACTTGACCTGATTCTCAGTCTTGCCGTCCGTGCTCGGGGTCACCTTGGGCTCCAGCTTGCCGCCTCCTGAAGAAGCAGAGGATTAGTGGTGGTTTTCAGAGTTCAGGCAACACTTACCAGTATGTACGAAATGAGCGAGCGTGCGGGCCTTTTTGCTGCCTTTGGTGAATTTGCACTCGACTGTGCCGACGCAGGGTTGTTCGAATAACTTATTCGGCAATTCTAACTTCATTCCAACGCTGCATTTTTCCGCGTGGTTTTTGGTGGGCACCGGTTTGCCATCGATGAAGAGATTGCAGTCCACAGTGGCGTCGTCGCCGGGGCCACCGGGTGGACAATTGGCGATGGGGGGCGCAGTGCTGTTGGTGACCTTGACGGCCTCGTTGAACCTGACCAATTCTTTGGCGTACGTCATGTGTGGAGTTTCTCCTGAAACACAAATCTGTTTGCTCGAAGATGGCCGATGAAGTTCTGACTCACCTTGTTGAGAGCAGGCTCCCGTTTCCTCGGCCAAGGCTTTGTCGTAGTTGTTGGTCGCGATTGATTCGCACTGGGAATCAGCTTTCGTACCTTCCCCGCACATTTTTGCTTGCGAATGCCCGTGCTGGTTGGCGCATGTGTCCGCGTCGATTTTGCACGCTGGACCGTCCTTGGTCACAAAACATTGCGTGCCGTCTGGGCAACCAGCGGACTCGCCCTCACCGCCTGAAAATTTTCGATAAAGGGATCGACTACAAAATTGAACATTCGAAGGAATGCAAGCGAATCCCATCCTTGGGATCAACGGCTTCGACTACGGCCCTGAGAAGCGAGCTCCCAGTCCTCGTTAAGTTCGAAAAGAGGATGGGGGACTCGCTCGTTCGGACATCACGTCTGCTCCCCCTCGTGGGCCCAACTTCTGTGAGTCCCATCCCAGGGTCGACCATACCAGTGGGTGGTTCAGTGTGGTTCCGGCGCTGAAAGAAGACTGGTACAGCCGTTTCGACTTTTATAAGGATTTGTGCGATAATTTGGTGTTGATGCACAGTTTTTTTGATGCACAGGGGTCGTATAAAATTCACAAATAGAAAGTTGACGGTGTGTACCCAAAAAAATTTTATATTTTTATCGAATTTATAAAAAATTATCGAAAAAGTTCCGTACCGAAAAAAAGTTATTGAAAAAATTTTTCGGTACGGAACTTCATCGATAAATTTTTTTTTTTAATTCGATAAAAATTGGAAATTTTTAAATCTGCCAGGACGGAATTTTAGTTCGAACGTGTACGGTACGGTCCGTACCGCCTCAGGTACAGGCAGAAAGTTGGTACGGTCGACCCTGGGCCCCATCCAACCAAAGCAGTGTACTTACACGTTCGATACCCATATTTGAATGGCTCGGCGGATCGTTGGCCTTTGAACTCGGCGAAGTAATTGCCAAACTTGGTGTCCTTTGTCATCGGCACTTTGAACTTGACGTGACCATTCGAATCGCACTTTCCCGTTTGGAACACATTCCCGTTTTCATCGACCAAATTCATGGATTCGGTGCACTTGGCCTGATCGAGCTTCGCAACGATCTCGGCGTAGCCACCGTTTTCTGCCAAAGTGACCTCGATGCCATGCTGGTTGAAGAATTTGATGGATTTGATTTCTGAAACAAACGAAACCGACTTGGAAATTCGTCTGGGTGGAAGTTCTTCCACGAAATCGAAAATTTTGCTCGGTTTGTTCGCGGAAAATCAAGGCCGAGCTCGCGAAAACCGCGGAAATTTTTCCGAGAGAAAATTTCGAAGGAAATTTGCTTACCTGGCGTCGCCATGGCCACGATTCGACGATTTTACGGCTTCTCTTCCGGTTTTTTCAAAGATTCGATTCGATTTTTGTCGAATTCGTTCGCAGTTTTCGTTTCGATGCGAATGCGCGTTCTCGGCGGTCGACCGCACGGGGCGAACACAGAGAAGGCAATGAGCGAGGAGGCAGCGGGCGTCCCGTCCGCCCTGCTTCTCGCACTGTACGTTGCCTCCACTTTCCTGTGCTTCATTGCAGGCAGGGTGGCTGCACAGCCTGTGCATCGTTGACACCGAATTTTGCGTGTGCTAGCGAGCTTTTCCCGTCCTTTACTCCCCGACCGAGTTCAGTTCGCAGGCAGCTTGGTCAACGTGCGTTCTGGGGGGGGGGGGGGGTCTCGGTGCAAAGTCGGTGCACTGGTCGCCGCTGTATCATGCGGGTATACAGTATGCTTACGTCTTGAGGGGTGAAGGTGCCATTATACTTGCTCATGCGTGCGCTGTACAGCGCTCTGATCCAGCGTGCCAGTATAAACGATCACTCATCAAGCGTGCTGTACGGCGCGCGCTGTACAGCGCACGCATGAAGAAGTATATTGGCACCTTGAGGGGGCCAGGCAGCGAGCCGATTTCATGCGTGTTTCTCGAAAGTTTCAGTGAGGGCCTGGGTAGTTTAAAGATAAATGATGTAGAGAGCTTTGCACTCTACAAAATGAGGTTAATTTCAGGCCAAGTTCTGTAGCGAGAAGTTCTTAGGCCAGCCAGGGCATGCAGGCCACCTTCGACCAAACCACTGAATCGAGCCCGATCGAGCCAGGACCATGGTTTTGGAGATGAACCATGTCAAATCAAGACTGAACCAGGACCAGCCCGCGTGCGCAAAGGTTACTTTAACGATAATGTTACCAGCTTCAGCACTAGCGCAGCGCACCTACTACTCACTTGCTCTGCTTGTTTAATTCAATTCAATTCAATTCAATTTTACTGGTAGCCAAACGCTGTTGCGCACTCTATGGACTCCAGACGTCAAGACAATGAACAAAAATAAAAATAAAATTAAAATAAAATAAAAAAATCGTCTATTACAGCTCAAAAGTCATACCAAACATCTTGTCACGAAATATAATCAACTTAGAAAACACTACCTCTTCGCTCAGGTTGTTCCATAAAATTCCTGTCGATGAAAAAAAATTTTGCGAGTAGGTTAGTCGAGTGTCCGTTTGTAAAACCAGTTGATGCCGCTTTGAATTTCGTGTGGCATAATGATGGGTCAAATGCGAGAAGGAACCGGGGTAGTCGTGGAGGTCGAAATAAAATTTATAAAATTGTATTAATTTCAACCGTTTTCGACGATTAAAAAGACGACTCCACCCGAGTTTTGCAAGTCCTACATCATAATCAGCGGTCCAATCTCGCAGACAATGACGAACTGCTAATCGTTGAGCACGTTCCAACTCGTTGATGTCCGAAATCAAGATGGGATCCCATGCGCAAGAACCGTATTCTAATTTCGCCCTGACGCATGCCTCGTAGACAGTCCGAAGGATCGATGGGTGAACATGGCGGCCGAGCTTCCGAGATAATGCCCCGATCATTGATATGGCGCTTCGGCTAGTTGCTGCAATATGCTCAGAGAAGCGCATATCAGCCGAAAATAGGATTCCAAGATACTTGATCCTATCGGTAAAAACAAGCTGCTGACCTTGTAAAAATAAACTGGGCAGAAATGGAATCCATTGTTGTCGATAAGAATAACAAATACATTGCGTTTTTGAAATGTTAAAATCAAAGCCGGACGATCCAATCCATTGATCGATAAAAACCAATGCGGGTTGCGCCAAGTTTGATACATCTTCCAGCCGTTGTGATGGAATAAGTAAATACAGATCGTCCGCATACGCTTGTAATAAGAATTTTGGGAATCGTTCGGCGAATTGTCTGAGTAAAGGATCGATGAAAGCGATAAATAGTGTAGGCCCCAGGACCGACCCTTGTGGCACACCGGACGGGACTCGCGTGATCGTCGATGAACAATCAGAGATCACGACTCGCTGTGTACGATCCGTCAGATAAGAATGAAGCCACTGTATTAGTTTTGCCGGAACGTTGTGATCATCTTAATGTTATCGACTAGTAAAGTAGTTTTCTCTACTGGGGTCTATAGCATAACAGTTACCACTAAAAGTGGCTTCTGGTGAAAGGACATTCGTCAATAGAAATTATCAGGGTTTTTTGAATACTCACTGCAGTCGAAGAAGCTGTTGAGCTTTGCTACAATTTGTCTGGTCTGTGTGACCAGCAGCAAAAGTCTGTGGTTCATTTCGATCTTGATTCTGTCCTAGTTCAGTCTTGTTCAGTAATAATAGCCAGCTTGTCCGGTTTGGGTCCTGGTTAAACTACAATAGCCAGTTCGAACCTGGCATGCGGGAGCCCAATCGTAGTCGGGGGGTAGGCCAGTGTTTCTCGCAGTCAGCTGGCTCGCATGGGCTGGACATCTTGCGGCCCTAAGAAGGTACATTGAGTTTAATGCGATGCGTCGACTAAGCATGATGCGACACTTTTGGGTGACCTGACGATGTTGAAATGCCAAACATTGCATCTCAACAAGTTTTTGTTCTCTTATTGTTTTAATTTTTGCGGTTGGGCCCCATATTCGGCTTAGTTCCGCCTTGGCTTCCAAAACGTTTTGCCTCTAGCTAAATAGCAGTCATGTTATGATTGCCAGCGCTCAGGGCAGGGGCCCTCTGTGTGTCGGAACACCTGCACACAAGGGCATCCTGTGCAAATACCAGCCTCCCAGGATAATACTGGGCGAGAAGGTAGGCCTTACCAACTGGTGTTTGTAAAACCAGTTTCCTGACTCAACCAGTTTGGCGTCCACAAGGTGCCGGTACCAGGTGAGTCGCCCAGAGCCAGGTGTACTAGGCCAGCGACCGATTCACTAAGTCGCTGTCGACGACGGGTTGGCTCTTTGATAATTGGCTTACTGAACCACCGTCCGCAGCAGGACCAGAAATGCGGCCTCCGAGACAGGGTTGCTGGTCCATGCAATGAGGGAGACGGGAGCCAGCTGAGTCACCTCATCTCAAGCCTGTTCCGAGATATGCATACTTGGTGCTGTGGTCCACAGTAGTGTTATGGCTGGGGCTCAATAAACCACACGCATTTAAAGTACTCGAAAAACAGAGTCATGACTCAGCCATGAAGCCAGCTAAGAAGCACATACTGAAGGACCTTTTTAATTTTTGTGTCACAATTAAAGTGTAATTTGGCAATTTCCTGGCACAAACACTGCAGAAACTGCGTCATAGTGCGTGCTGTGTACCAAATGACAATGCGGCCACCGCCATCAGCACTGGTAAAAATAGAAATGGACTAGATATGGAGCCTGTTTTATTGGTTCTCGATCACTCAGCTACAGTAACTGGAAACAAGCCCGGCCCATCACAGGACGAGGGTCCTCACGATAGCTTTCCAATGACCTGGGTTTTCACTGTCTGACCTTGACCGACCCTTCAAAAAATTTTCTGACCTGACCCTGACCTTGACCGAACCAAAAAAAAAACTTTCTGACCTGACCGTTGACCGGCGAAGAACTGTAAATTTTGTGGCTCTGACTTTGAAAGTGGGCGGACGAAAAAATTTGCTTAAATTAACCACGGCTTCCATCATCGACGTACTGGATCAACGTCGCTTCGAAATCTAAAACATCAAAAAGTGCGTCTAATCATCACATAACTAAAGTTCGCCACACTTCCTTAAGAAATGTCGATGCGATATTGTGAAGTACTGTGGGTTGTGAGCTAGGCAAAGCGGAATAGCTACAGGATAGGGTAAATGTTAAGGTGCTACACAAGAATTACCACTATTTCGGATGGGCAAGCGCAAACATTGAGTCCCCTCTTTCCTCATCAATGTGTGTGCGACCAATTTCATAAAGGCCATTGCAAAAGGTCGATGTACATATGCGTAGTCACCTCTCCGCTAGGAACGGTGCGCCATCCAGCATACGAGTAGTGCCAGCTGTGGGGAGAGGGGTACAATTTGCTTAATAGAGGTCAATGCTTGCCCTAGCTGTCTTTTCATGATATAGCAAGGCGGAAAACGCACCAATCGAAAGCCAGACGGCAGCGATGAGTTATCATTGGCGTGAGCAAAAACACTCAAGTGTCGGCTGACTGTATCAGTTACGCACGACCTATGAGCTAATTTCCATGAAAGCAGTCCTTGACAGGTACTGTATTATCAGACAGCAAGAGCCTGATATCAGTTAATTGTAATTGCCTATCTGATACAGGCACACACACCGGCGTTCGCCCCTCCTAGGGATTGATTCGGAGAAATGGGGTCGTTTCTTAAAAAATCATAAAGCCTGGCGCGGGTGAAGGTGAAAGGCCAAAGTGGCTGGTACAGCCAGATTACCTCGCTCCAATGATGAACGAATGGGAAGAGATAGGGATGGCTAGGCCACGAATGGATGGCATTCGCAAGCATTCACTAAGCTGGCACACAGTAGTCTATGCAGCTGGGATGGTAGGGGACTGGACGAGTAAGACAACTGCAATAGCACGAGACTCGCAATCAGCAGGGCCAGTTTCACAAAGCGACTCTAATTTTTCACAGTACGAATTGAGGGCACTATTAGACAGCAACTTGGGACAACGCTGAGACACCAATTTCGGACATGTCACATCAGCTGTCCAAGAGGTGCCTTACCCGAAGATTTAGGCGCGTCCTAAGACAGGTCTCATCTTGTTTAATAAGTAAAAAGGTTAACTTGAGACATTCTAGCAGACCACAAAATTTAATGCGGGAAATAAGCCGGGCGCCCATCACTAATCGAGGTTTGTATTTGAATGATTTTATCATGTCAAACGAGGACTCCTTGGCTAAGGCAGGCTAGTCCACTTCATATGAGAACTGTAAACGAGCCAAATCTAGTTTATTTTATAAGCTTTACCATGGGTTTAATGATGTGGGAATTCTCCTTTTATGCACAAATCTGTCATGTTAGTAGGCGACTGTGTGAGCCACATCATTTGGTTATTACAAGTCAAAATTTTGAGTCCTACAAACGGAGTTTTGCGACTCTTTTGCGAGACTGTGTACCATGGGAGAATACTTGCTAGTAACTTTACCACGCATATGAGTTTTAATTAATTTTGCGTGTCTCCCTCCTGTCAAGTGCATGTATTTGCTTGGGTAAGAAGTAAAATGATGATGATGGCATTCTGTCTTACCTTTCTGGCCTCAATGGCTAGAAAAGGACGTCAGAATTTCAGTTCGGCTGAAAAAGAACTGTTGTTGCAAGTCGAGAGAGCTCAGGCAAAGTGCCACAAGCTCAGGGCCCTCTAAGATTGCCCTAGACAGGCCACTGCCCAAAACACCTGCCCTCAAAGCAGTGGCAGCATGGCAGCGGTGCTGGGAAATAAAGACGCCACAAACGTTCTCAGGACATGGCCGAGGTCGTCCTGAACTTGAGACAGCTTGGTGTCCTTGGGTGGGATACCAAGCTGATTGTGAAATGACTTCGGACTGTCCTAGGATTTAGGACATGCCTTGGGATTTGGAACTGTAAAAATGCCCCCCCCCCCCCAGATCCCTACTCAGGAAGGCAGAAGCTTGAAATGTTTGCGAAAGAAAGTAAATTTAGTGAAATGAATCACGTCAACAGAATACTCTGACAGCGAACTAACACTACGTCACGATCAGACAGAATCACGTCTTTGAAAGGGACAACAGGTTGCGCAACAGGCCATCACCTGTTGATGGATGAAGGGGGGCGAGACCCCAATCACGTGGGCACATAGCCGTGGCCTAGACGGTCGAAATCGAGAGATATTGCCAAAAATGTGCTTGAGAAAAGAATGGAAACTGGAGATACATGTTTCTGAGTTGACTGCCCTGATCACCACCACCTGCACCGCAACGACATGTTACTCTGTAATTTGGGAAATCGTGTATCTGCATAAGCCGAAACGGGGGGCCTCCTCGAGACAGAGGGCTTGCGATACTGTAAACGTAAAAACTCACGATTAGTAAAAGTATGCGAAGCCATGCGAAGCCATGCGAAGCCTGTTGTACTGAGGGGGACCGTCGTCGTTTTCCGGCCTACGTGAGACTTCATTTTTCAATACCGAGCACCAACCAAGATTTACCACAGACTACTGTAGAGAAAATTTTGATTGATGCAAGCTTTTACCATCTCACAGAGTCGAACTCTGGCTCTATATCTCGAAAGAACGGCTGCTCCACCGCGCCCTGCGCTACAAACGCAACAAGAGGGATTTCAGTCGAATGACAATCTGTTTTACTACGCAGTATGTAGTATACATCATCGTGTTGTACACCGTATGAATCATTTGTGCGCCGCCCGTCAATGACATTTTGCCGTCCTCGAGGAGAGAAAACAAACAGATTTCAGGCGAGTGAGCGCAGAAATGGGAACCGAACGACACACCTGAGATTATGAGAACCCCCCCCCCCCTAAAGACACTCAATCCTTGCTGCTGCCAAGGTGTGATCCTCGCCAAGAATGGTTATGGGGAGTAAAATAAAGCTGCAGAAGGCAACAATCACAACTGACCATTGTCCAATCGGATTGAGGCTTTGGACACTGGTCATTCTTTCGTGCCTGCAAGAATTTTGCACGACCTGAAACGGCATTGGACCATGAAGTTGTTATGTGCAACACAGCTACTGCCAAAATATATCAGCTGTATGAATTGACCTGCGTTTTGTGCAAAAGGAATATTGCATTACGATTCCATTCACCATATCATTTATGAGAAAACCCTTCTCCAGAGGCCGTACCACAGAAAGCAGGTAGGGGGTACCTTTTAGCAAAGATAGGCCTACCTGGAGGTAGAGACAGGGCTATACTTACCCTTACCAGTACCACAGAAAGAGCAGCTAGAGGGAGCCAACTGGTAGAGGTGGATGTCTACCCCTATCATTTGGCTACCCTGCTCTAGAGGAGGGTAGCCAACGGGTAGGGAAAGAAATCAATACGAAAGAGCGCGCAAAAGAAGGGACGGCTGCACAGGATGATAGACAATGGGTAGCATAAGGTAGTCGATCTATCTAAATGTCAGCCTTTCTCCCCGGCAGCCATGGCTATTTTATGTGTTGCCGCCACTGATAATGGGTAGAAAAACGTGTTTCCTTCCAAGTGCAGACTTATTAGCGGAGTTTAACAGAAAAACGTTATGGATTGCTGGCAGTAAAGATCAGGTAGTTGAATCTTTTCCCTACCCGCATTTAGTGGTAGCGGTAGGCCTGTCTCTATCTCTACCCGTTACCGAATGGTAATCCTATCTTTTGGCACCCCCTATCGCTACCAAACGGTAGTGCCCTACCTCTATCTGCTTTCTGTGGTACGGGTCCAGAGGGCAGGGGGAAAAGGCTAGGGCGACTAGAAACGCCACCTGTCACACGTGACGATGCGCAACGAAGAACGGAAAACTTATGGACGAAGTGGAGGTCGAACGATCACCCTAGAACAATCACAGTTTGCAATCCAACGCCTTGTTCCTCTCGGCCACGCACCGCTTCATTCTTGGTGTGATAGGGAACTTGCATCAGACTGACATTGTGTCGTTTCGATCGCCAGGTTTGCTTATAGTCGTTACCAGCTTCTCATATTGTGGTGCAAACACTGACAATTAGCATGTTTTATCACTGCTTTGCACAAACTTCTTGTATTGGCTGCACCTGATGAGTCATGTCTAGTGTCTTGTGTCATGTTCGTTTCGTGCAAACGTGAAGACGCATAATCGATAGGCCCAGAGAAAGACAAACAAAGGGCCACGCAGCCATCCAGCACTGGGCGGTCCTCGTGAGCGACAACTGCAACAGCAGCCTCGCGTAGTCTCTATCAGGCCACTGTTTGAATATCACGCCCTTTGCGATAAGAAACACCAGCCTGAAAATATCTGACTCACCCGTACCACAGAAAGCAGATAGAGGTAGGGCACTACCGTTTTGGAGAGGTAGGGGGGTACCAACAGATAGGATTACCATTTGGTAATAAGTAGAGATAGAGACAGGCCTACCGCTACCACGAAATGCGGGTTGGGAAAAGGTAGAACTACCCGATCTTTGCTACCAGCAATTCATTTCGTTTTTCTGTTTAACTGCGCTGATAAGTCTGCACTTGGAAGGAAACAGAATACGAATTACGATCGACGATTTTACTTCAAAAATCGAAAAGTGCCGACGCTAACAAACTAAAGGCCAAAGCATGGGATGAAATGGCTCAGCTCGTCGCAGCGATCAATCCGGATCAGAAACGTAGGACTACTCAATTGCAAAATTTCCCCAAATATTTGGCCAGCAAAGTCAAGGATAAATCAGTAAAAGCTAAAAAATCACAACGGGTGACTGGTGGTGGCATTGGAGAACCCAGTCTCACTCAAGTTGAACTAGAAATTCTTACAGTGCACAAAGACTCTCCTGCATGGAAAGGACTGGCTGATTCTCGCGAATGGCTTATTGTTGGTACCAGTAGTGCGCCCTCTGCGAAACGACTGCGCCAAGACCAAGATATACCAGACGAGGATGATATTCTGTTGCTCAGAATCCCACCCATCGAACAGCAATCGACCAATTCATCACTGGCATCGATTAGCGAAGTCGCATTGCAACGAGAGCCTCTCTCCACAAAATCAACATTGCCTGCGCCACCGTCCAATGCTGATCTTCGTCAAATCCAAATCGAGGCATTGCAAGCCCAAATCAGGGCATCGAATGCTCAAGCTGAACTGGCTATGAAAAAAGTTGACGCAATCGATGAATTGAAATCAGTATTAGTCGAAGTGAAAAAAGCGGCTATAGCCACCAAAGAAGCCATGTGTGCTATAAGAAATCTAGTAGAGACTGGTAGAGGACATACATTCGCTTAGTGGTACTTTGGGAGGTAGGTATTCCCTGGGAGAGAGGTACAGTGTTGTTGCGATGTTGATAAAATACAGACTGACATTTTTTGCCTTGTACAGTACAGTAGGCGTGCATTTGGTACAGAAGGGGTCATTCACTTTACGGTATACCATATTGTATAAATGTATTACATCGCTGCACTTTGTATCAGCCTGCGCGACGTGCAATACCATTTTCATTTATGTTCAAAAAAACGTCAGGCTCATTGCAGTCATCGTTCCCTTCCTCTCCATTATTACCTCCTCCATTATCGTTACCTTCCTCTCCTCCCTTAAGCTTGACTGATCGTAATGCCACTAAATCAGTTGGGAAATAAACGAATCTATCAAATAACTGCTCGTCCACAGCGCGAGAGAAAGTGTCTAGCGCCTTGAACGCAGCTTGCTGAGAGATATTCAGTGTGTCGCCAACAGTCATTTGGAAGCTGCCAGTAGCATAGTTTCGAACGGCAATTGCTACTTGAACTGCGACCGATAAAGCTCCAATGAATCCCGCAATAAATCAGTTATGAATCCGAATGTTGTTTTGGAAAATCGGTATCGTTTTTGGAATGCACCATTCAAATTATTTCTTTCCATTTGTTCCGCTTCATCATCGCCAAAAAAATCAAGAAAGGCTGCCATTTTTCTGCATTTAAATAAGTCGACTACCTCATCCTACCCGCTGTCTATCATCCTGCTGTCGTCCCATCTTTTGCGCGCTCTTTCGTATTGATTTCTTTCCCTGCCCGTTGGCTGCCCTCCTTTAGAGCAGGGTAGCCAAATGATAAGGGCAGACACCTACCTCTACCAATTAGCTCCCTTTACCTGCTCTTTCTGTGGTACTGGTAAGGTAAGGGTAACCCTGCCTCTACCTCGAGGTAGGCCTATCTTTTACCAAAAAATACCCCCTACCTGCTTTCTATGGTACGGCCTCAGAAATTGCCGAAAATCGAGGCCTCCCATTCCTTAAAATCCTTGCGCTACTGAATTGACAGAACTTTCCTGCCGAAAGCTTTCTTGATTTATGTCTACAATTTGTTTTCTTTTCAAAAAGTGGTCAGAAGTCGTTGCTATTCTGTTTAAAAAACCTCCCAAGAGCGGGACGAGTCCCGCTTTTTGAAAACCTTTCACAGAATACCAACATCTTCTGGCCACTTTTTCAAGAGAAACCCAATTAAAGCCATAAATCACTGGAACTGTCAACAGAAAATTTCTGTCACTACTTCTAGCGCACAGGTTTTAAAGGACATTTTGCCTTTGTGAAATGGCCATAATCGGCTTGAAGCAAAAAATTTAAATTTTTGAAGTTTTGAAAAATATGGTGTGTATACGTCGATGGTCACCCGCCAGAATATCCCTCAAATTCCTTTGCTATGCTGCACAATGTATGAAACGAGCCGAACTTTGGCAACTTACGGTCGCCTCGCCTGACAGCATTTTTGCGAACCCTGTATACATCCCCCTTGGGCTGCGGTCACCCTTTATGGATAGCCCCTGGCGCTGAGATCAGAGATTAGATTACCCCACCAGCCTCCACACATTTCGTACGATTACAAGACGAACCTTTCACGAGTCACTTAAAAACCTAAACCTCAGCAACGAGCACTTGTAGATCAGCAGGAAAACACAAAACCTTGGTTAGTAGAGCTCGAAACCAAATCATAGATCATTCGGGTTTCTTCATGAGAGTCTTCACTTTGGGCGACCATTGATCCTCTGTTTCCAGCGGCAGGCACATTCCGAGCACGCAGACCCCTTCCTTGTCCTGATACTTGTTCCCTGTGTACAAGCACCTCGCGCCAGATGGGAACCGAACCATGATTGAATTGTTATTGAAACATAACATATGACACCCTGTCAGTGCCGACCCAGAAATGGTAGTGTGAATTCCACAAGCCGCAGACAAGTACTTGGCTTGCTCCTCCTTCTCCTTCTTTCGTGCGTACGACTCGCACTCGTGGCACTTGAACACTTTGACCAGGTCATTGAGATCGCACTCGGCGTTGCGAACGCCCGTCACAGGATTGGCGCTGAGATCGCAGTGGAAGAAGCCCAGTCGGAAACCATACTTGGCCAGCGGATGGGAGCAGCTTTTGTTGCAGAAGTCGGGACAGTAGCTCTCGCCGCATCCGCCGACGTACCACGAGACCAGATTGTTGAACAGGATTCTGGCGCCTTCCGATCTGACCTCGATGCATGGCATGTCTTTGATTTGACGCACGGCCAGGACCGTCTTACCAGAAAAAGGAAGCTTCGGCCACCAATGTTTTGCGGGGAGACTGGAATTTTCGCACAATCCATCGATGCACCATTGTTGCGATGGCGTCGTAGCGTTGCCACAATCGGCGTAATCGTTGTTTCTGTCACTCTTAAATTTATGGCTGACCTGGGTGAGCTGAGTCTGCAAATCGTTATCTTGCGTAGATATGGAAAGTTTGATCGTATTGCAGACAGTCTCCCTACAATTGTGGTACTTGTTTTTGTCTTCGTGGACGCATTCAGGTTCCACATTTTTCGCTTCTTTCGCATGAGCTCGACACAAAGCCGTTTTGGTTGTCAGGGGACTGTCGAAACGGGCGGCAGTTTCCTCGTGTTTCTGGTACATGTAGATAACACCGCCGATAATCAGAGCGACGATGATCACGATGAGGACGGTGAAGCAAACGATCAGTAAGGTCACGGTTCTTTGCTTATGTTTCTTGCCCTTCTTATTCCACCAACGGCGTCCCATTGGTTTTCCGCTTTTGTCCATCACCGAACTTTTTTTGAAAAAATTACGCGGGTTCACTATTTCGTACGGTTGTTCCATCAAGGAGGCGGCTGAAGCATTCTTCCCCGATGGTTTTTTCTCACTGGCCAGCTTCGACCCCGATGGTTTCTTGCTGGACGCATTCGTTTCTAAAGCGATCGAAGATTTCGCACTTTTCGTAGCTTTCATCGTCTTCGTGTTCTCTTGCACAGCGAATCACTTCAGAAGCTGCCTCACACCATGAAGAGTTCTCGAATGGCAAGTTTCTCGCACCGATGCTCTTTTAGGACTAGCAATGTAAAGTCGTGATTCCGTGCTGAAACTCAATTTTACTTTCGAAGGTCCTGTTTCTATGCTTGAGATTTTTCGCGATTTTTTTTTCTGTTTGATCGCATATCAGCTTCGGCCATGTTATGTTCCCCCGCTCTAATCATGGCTACTATGTAGACTGCGCAAGACTCCAACCCCGTTTCATGTGCAAATTATTATTCCAGATTAAATCCAACGTAGTAAAAATCCAGATCTCCTGAAAGCACGAAACATGATTGCGCATAGCACCCTAATTTCAGGAAAAACTGGATAGGAATCAATTACTAGCTATATTATTATTTCATCACATAAGTGAATGTCCAGTGAAGGAATGTATGTCGGAATGAGGCTCCACTTTTGTGCCAGACAGTCGAGGAATGTGAACATTGCTAATGCCGACTGAGTGCAATGGGCGTGATAACCATGAGCTGACTGTGCGCGCCCACTCCAAAAGTGCTCAAGTGCTGTGAACCAGTAGCACACATTTCATTGCATTCACATCAGGCCAGTATATCAATAACATCATCGTATGATTCGGCAAGGCTTGAATGAGATGCAAGATGCTGTCTGTTGATGCGCATCCCGATCGTGCCTGTTCGTACAGTACGTTCGCAGAGGATAAAAACGGGGAAGATTCTACAAATGCTAACATGCATTAAAAAATTCTGTTTTTCGCTTTTTTCGAACAACAAACTCTGCCCATTTAGTAATTCTGACATTCGTTGCTTATGGATAACGCTAGGCGGGAGCGCGTTTAGCGTCTGCATTTTTCTTATTTGAAGCGCTTGGGGAAGGGGGGCCACGTTGGTTTGGTCAAGACGAAATTTGGTGAAAGAAAAAGCACTTTTTTGACTTTTGACTCTGCCGTAAAAAAGAGTTTGAAAAATGTTTCGATTCTCTTTTGGGCGCTACATATATTCGATTTCTGAAAAAAAAATGCAATGCACGTGAATAACCTGATGAATTTGTCAGTGGATCATTGTGTGTTTTAATTCAAGAATATGCAGTATATGTAATGCCATCGTACAATTAGCTGTTACTGGCGTTGATACAGTTTTGGAAAAAAGATTCAGTTTCAGTTGACTGAATCTCCGAATAGATTCAGTTTCAGTTACACTTGACTGGATCTCAGAAGGTTCATCTAACTGAATTTAACTGAATGATTCAATTTTTCCTTAAAAAGCATTTCGCATCAAGATGTGAACACTTGACAAGAAGAATCTCCACTTTTCTTCATTCAAATAACTACTCTTCCGCATTTAAGACTTTTAACGGCTCACAAGGCGCAGTAAAGACCAAAGTCAACACCAGAGGGTCCTTTATGAGCACAGCGATGCACGACCATGTCTCGACAGTCCACCCACCAACAAGTCCGCACACAGACCAAGTACCTGAACCTTGTAGCCGTTCTAATTCTAATTCCATAGCTCATGACTGTAATTTCTTGTGGTCCAAAAGAAAGCTCTGCGCAAAATATTTAGCTCGTCAGGTTTTTCGTGCAAAAAAATTCAGAACCAGAAGTCTAGAAGACGGAACCAAAGCCTATAACCTGAGCAGCGGGTTCAGAATAACCCTGCGAGTGTTTCTCAACTTTTTGTCGCCTCGCAACACACGAATTTAAAAAACCCGCAAGATTTTAGGAGCTGACCGCTGCTGACCAGCTGGCCATTAGGGCCAAATATTTTCAGTAGAGCTTTCTTTCACTCCAGGAACTTGTTGATTATCGAACACGTGAGCATGTCAAGTTCAACTTACTGGTTGGCAAAACTTCCTAAGATCAAAGAGAATGTTTGAAGATTAAAATGTTTGTGATAAAATGATTGAAATTGGAGAAACCCTTTTTCATAAACTGTAGGTACTTTTATTTTATTTTAATCATACCGACTGCTTTTCAACTTGGACCTCGCCTAGCTTATAAATCTTTCACTCGGCGCTAGCCTGCAGGAAATGATAAAGCACTACAATATTGGCGAAGATCTTGCAACTTCTCTACATTTGGACCAAAACTCGAAGGGATCGATTTTTTACGATAACTAGCGTTTTAAGGATAACAAAATACACCTCCAACTCGCGAGTAAGATGATTCGAACCAGCAATGCGTCTAGCTGCGTTTCGTTTCTCTTTGAGATCTGCACGAACAGCCGCAAACAGATTACTAATTTTCAAAAGCGTAGTACTCGAAAACTGAATTTAACTGATTCTAAAAAGGTTTAGTTACAGTTAAATTCAGCTTTGGCGAGGAGATTCAGTTTCAGTTTCAGTTAACTGTATCAACGCTAGCTGTTACTGACTGGTACGCTACCACAGCTCTGACAGAGGTTTAAGATTTTTAAACATGAGTTCACAAAGCGTTTGCTTCGAGCGGAAATTGAACCCGCGCCTGCAGATCACTGCAACACTTTACACTGCTCTGGAATAGAAGCTGCCCGAAGTCATTTTTAGGGCAACGCTCGCATTGCACAGTCGGTCGCTGTGTTGTCGCGCGTGATCTTGGACTCGAGAGAAATGCCGAATGGTTTATCACCGCCACCAATGGCCCCGACGAAGATGGATAGTCAGAGCGATCAGAGTCGGACCAGTGGCAGGGTGAGTTGGAATACTTTTCAGGGATTCTATGAGATTCTACGCATGTACGCGTTGCAGAGCCGTTCAGCGCCCAGCTCGGAGAAGTCGTCGTTCAATGTTCCGTGGCGAAGTCGCGCGCGTGCTCGTCGTAAAAATTTGAAGGAAAAGCAGCGCAAGAAATCCAAGAAACCGCGGGCTCAGAAAAGCACGAAGTCGGTCGAGGACGGCGGTGCGTACCAGGGCGTGCAGTTGGTGCCAGTGGTGACTGGTGGTGACGGATGCTGTCCCCAATGCTGCCCCCAGTGTCGCGCCCAGTCGACCCCCCGCCTTCAGCGTCGTCCGACCAGGCGTGACACCGATTCTGATCAAGACTCGGCCAAGTTGAGTCCGACATCCAGGTTCGCTCGGCGAGTGCGCAGGAACCAGGCCATGAAGTTGAACCCGGTGAGTTCGCTGCCATTCTGTTTGAAGTGTCTGCGTATGGCAAATGTGAGCTATTGCGGGATCGACGCGCCCACTTCTGTCCGCCAAAGCCAGTTGTGCAGAAGATCGTGCGCTGGATGGACGGAGCGGGGCAATTTTTATAGCTCTTAAAAGTAGCGATGTTTTCTGCGATTCAGTATTGTCAGTTCACGAAAGCGTCAACGAATGATCGATCTCGCGTAGCGTCTCTCAATGTCAGGCTGTCATTAGAAGTCCAGGCTGCGAATTCAAATCGACATTTTGGTTTCAGAGTAAAGGGGGCGTCGACTGGTACGAGGACACGCTAAGGCAAGTCAGCGATCGGGACGAGAAGTGGAACGATGATCGTGGAGGCGGGACGCGTGGCACCACTGGGTTCGTGGTCGGCAAGGCGGCCGAGTACGCCGTGGTGGCGGGCGTGACTGCCATGGCCATCGTCATCATCGACAAATGCCTCAAGTGATCAAATGACACTGTCAGGTACTAGGTGATGTCATCGTGATCAGAAATCGATTCCTGATCGATCGATGTGAGTGATCGTAAAATGTATGAGTGAAGTTTTCTGTGACCTAACTTCATTTCCTGACTTCCCGGCTTGTCATGCATCATGCAAATCACTCGAATTTCCCGCAAGGCAAAACAATCACAAATTTGACGCGAATAAATATCGCAAGGCAAAGATCTTGATGGACCCTAGATAAACAGCCTTTATCTAGTTACCCCTCTCTTGAACGATTTAAGCTTACGAAGCTTCGAATTTCGGTCGTTGCAATTTTCAATAAAATGCGTATTGAGCCGTAGAAGACGCGACAACTCATTGCCTAGCATTTGATCGCCTCTCGTCCATTTTTCTTGAAATCTTCCATCCAATGATCTTCCGTCCATTGGAATTGTTCTCGAATGCGTTGCATTGTCAAATATCACAAATATGTATAGATTTATTTCGCGCATATATGCACAATACAATTGATCACAGCGCAGCTTGAAAGCCAATGCTCTGCACGTGGATCCCAGGATTCTATCACGTGAATGTTAATTAAGTGTGAGCACCATTTCTGAGAAGGCGTTGGACTAAACTCAAGTGATTTGAAAGAAATTACCTCCATGATTGATGAACGCTGCACTGAGTCCACGTCAAACGATACCTTTCAGAAAAGTACATACTAGTACGTCTGGCAAGAATCTTAACGAGAGATGCGGGATTAGTCAACCACAGATGAGAACATAGCGGAGCGGCCCCTGGAATTAATATGCCACGAATCGATGTGAGTGATCAGATCGATCGTGGACCCACCTGCGATGAGGTGACGGACTGGATCGCTTCTTCCTTTGGCCGTGACCCAGTCTGGGTCGAACGAATCGGAGATACCAAGAGCGATCAGCCTAATGAGCGTCTGCAGTGCCATTTCTTGATGAGTGGGCACCCGAACAGGGAAGCGATTACGACGACGACTACAATGAGTAGCGACGAGACGAATGACAGCGCAAAGCAAAAGCACATGAACAAGCTTTACTGATTACCTGATAGAATTAAGCTTCACTAATTCTATAAAGATGAAAGAAGAAATCAGAGGGCACAGGGCGATGGGGATGAATGAGGAGAGATGAAGAGAGCAAGATGGAGTAAGTGTTGTTATCATGTTGTCTGCCATGTAATCGTGCAGCGAGGAAACTAATAAAGTACGTTCGCGTCAACTATGACCATCAGTTGTGATGCAAGTGTGTTGTCATATCCACCACCATTCTTCGCCCACCCGCAAGTTCTAAGAAAACTTATTCTTTGCTTCTTCCGTGAATCGATTAGTCCTAGTGGTCCCCAAAGAGACATGTTTGAAATCCTTGGCTCGCCCTAGGGCTATCTAGGGCTGACCAGAGGATGGCTCAAGCCAGGAACCAACCCACGCAGTCCACGGACACCTTGCAATATCGTTTATTAGCCACCACACCACAAGGGCCGTGTAGACTCACATTTCGGGGAGCAGCCGCACGTGCCGGCCGTCAAAGGGGTTCTGACGGACCTGAGCCCGAAGTGCTCACAGAGCAAGTTCAGAGCAGGCACTCAAGACTAGTTCCAAACCGATGCCTGCAATCAGACCAGTCACTCGACCTCGACCTCGCTCTCGGTCTCGTGCTGGCCCTGACTTAGGAGAGGCGGACCGGTTCCCTGAACCAGTGCACACATAGGCCAGACATAGTCCATGCCTATTACATGTTGCCCGGGTCGTGGCCTTGCTGGTTAAGGCGTCTACTCCTCTGGGTGCGCACTTAGTTACGGGAGGGTTCAAATCCCACCTGGGTGAAAAATGATTGTCAGATATGTTCCTGCCCTCGAGTGCGCCGCATAGTGCTTGGCTATAAATAAAGTACGAATGACGTGTACCCCTATTGTTATTTTTGACATCAATTGTGATTGGTCACTCCAGTATCGTACCAGTATAGGAAGCATTGACGGCACAAAAAACACAAATGTTGTATTTGAAGCGTGCGTCACATGTTCTCAGGCAACTTTCTGTGCACTTTTTCGACAATGGAGATTTAAAAAATTGTGTGCTTTCATCGCGGCTTCCTCGTTATCTTCGACGCAAAACAGGCAACTGGAAATGCCAAAATGTTGAGCCCAGAGCGGTACTTAAACCAGTATTTTTCAAGGCATGGTTTCTGTAAGGGTCGACCAAGATCTTCCCGAGTGAAATTTATGACCCCATGACGCAAAAGTCATGATGTCAAGTGTATGATTTTCACCCCTCCCTATGGAAATACACATAAAAACGTGTTGCTTGGGCGATATCAGCCATATCTCCCTAACCCTTGGTCCTAGAAAGATCGAGAATATATCAGAATGACCGCTAGATGATAACCTACCGAATTATTCCTCAAAAAATATTATGTCACAACCTTCATGAGATATTCCCGCCTAACATTAGAATTCAAATTTTTCCACACACACTTATGCAAATAACTCGAAATAGAAAAGCGAAACCCCGACTGAAAATTTCACCATACGTGCCCCTTGGTACCTGCTTTCAAAAAGTGTAGCTATGTTATGTACTTTTTCTTTAAATCTTGGGGTCAAAATCACAAAAAACTAGAGTTTTTGGCTGCAAATGGTCTTATTTATTGATATTTCGACTCCGATAGCAGGTGCTCCGGCTCTGACCTCGTCCAATCAGACGCCAGGTCGCCCACCATCTGATTGGTCATTGATGAGAAGACAGGAAAAATAGTCGCAGCTCCTGCCTCATACCGGCGCTTTAACTCGAGATGCTTTGCGCCATATACTGTACTGTGTGCGTGAAAAGGCATCGTGATTGTCTCTTGTTGAGCATTGTACATACAAATCGTTAATGTTGAAAAAATTGAGTGCCCTCTATCGCGTATTTTTCAAAAAATTTCTCAGCCATATGGACTGTAAATGATATCAAACCATAGCGGCCAAATGGAATTTCCGTCGCATGCACCCCTGCGTTTTTTACCCAGTCCTATGTAGCTCAAAATCAAAAAGCCCAGTCCTATGTAGATGATTCTTCAACAAATAAATCAAAATTATTTATTAGTAATCAAAACACTCAGAGACCATTTTGGGGAATGAAAAAGATTATGAATTCCTCTCCGGCTGATCATAAAATGATTGTAAAATCGAATTCCGCCAGGGCCTGAATGCCCGTCTCATTTCCCGCACTCACGATCAGCCACACGCACTACCAATTACCGTACGGCATCGAAAATCAGCATTTTTCTGCAGTCTTCTTTTTACCAAGCGAAATCGCATAAGACACAACGTTTTTTTAACCAGCGTATTTATAACAAAACTGACACAATTAATTGTTTCTAGTGGTTGTTAATGACATGCACACTGTTATCAACTCCTCCAAACGAGCATCGAATAATCCTGCCCAAAGAGTCTTTAACCATTGATCGAAAACTCTTGCTCACAGCTAAAATGACATAGAAATTCAATATATCCACTATTTCTTGAAACATATCAACCAAAGGAGACAGAATGCAAGCTAAATATGAATGCGGATTAGCAATTATCACTGTTTTAAAAGCAACATTTGCAAAAATATGCACTGTATTACAAATCGATTGGCATGTCGCCATCGTGAATAAAATTTTTATTTGATTACCCGACTCATTGCTGTTCTGATTTTGCTGCCTAATTTTCTTCCGTAGTTGCATTGCTCGTCGATAAGCGAGGACGAGCAAAATACTACTCGCGCACATACAAATGAGTAGTATAATTTTAAAAATGTTGTGTGCCATTAGAAGGCTTTTAAAAATTTCAGTTTCCTGTGCGGCATTCATGACCAAAGTGTACATGCCATCTTGACGAGGAGACAGGTCGAAAATGAAAAAATAAACCGTGCTGCTAGTGACACTAACCAAGGAGGATATAAGGAGCACATTCCATTGAATTTTTCTATGGTTCAACTTTGCATAAGTTTGCACTTTTCGAAGAGCAAAAATTCTGTCACCCGCCATCGCTAATGTTAGAAAATTAGTGCCAGTTGCAAACAAATTATTCGCGAAATTCGATAGGCGTGCAAGGGACCACATGCAGGCGTGGCAAGCGCGAAACCAAATCACACCCTGGCCAGTAAAGCCAGCTAACATACGGCCGGCGATAGAAAGACTGAAAACCAAAATTTCAAGCGACTCACAAATCAAAAGAAATGTTTGAAAGAGATAGGCTTTTTCAGATTTCGTTTCCTTATGAATAGCCAGCATACTTATCAGTTTGCCTGACACGCCTAGCAGAAAATAAAGAGGATTGACGACATAGTCTGCAGCAAAACGGGCTCTCATCTCGAACGAGCCCTCAAGATTGCAAATTGAATGGGGACCAGTCGCGTTTAATGACGAGTTGGACATGAGTGCCGGGCGGTTGAAGATCGTCGAGTTGTGGCTCTCAAATCGCACTGACGTGAGATCAGAAAGATTTGAAACAATATTCGTGACGATCTGAAAGGCACAATATACTGCAGTGTATGGTAATTAATTTTTTATATACGACTGAACCCCCGGTGTTACTCTTCACGGTTAGTCCAGAAAAATCAAGTTGTGTTAGCAGTATTGTATGATTGAAAAAAAGAGATCGCAACAGAAGGATGCTTAATGTATTCTGAATTAGCATTCAAAAACTGAATTTCGACTGTATGATAGACTAGAAATACTAGTGCACAAAAGCGATACTACAGTAGGTACCTCTTGTGGCTACGCGGGCATCACGTGACCGCACGTGGTCCTATTGTATAGGCGGAATAACATAAGAGATCAGGATCAACTATTCCTACCTCTACATTACCATTCATGCACACAAGTATGCGAAACCATCGACAAATATTCATCGTTATCTTACCTGGGAATAAGTCTGAATCATTGCGTTCAGCTTCAAAGATCAAGGTCTGTTTGCCAAGATCCGTATATATATCACAAACATCGATATAGCCCAGACGATGCATCTGTCCAGATATTAACTCATGTGGGCATAACCTTTACCAGCACCTGTGAGGCACTGGTTAATAGAAAATAAAGGGCCAGATGTGCCAGGGTATCCAGGATGTATATAGATAATTTCAACCATATCTAAAGTCCAGGGGCACTGTAAAATGCCGTTTATTTTCAGCTGCACAGTCGATCAGGCCATTCATCACGAGCATACTGTATTTGATTATAAATTTCAGATTTCAGGCGAAATACTGTATGTTTGAGAGCTGGACTTCCCCCTTAGAAAAGCTATAGTGCGCGCAAGTATGATTGAAGTGTGGGCACAAGTGAAGACTAGATTTCCCAGAGGACATACTGGTCCGAGACTGTGAAGTGAAGAAGACCATAACTACGTAAAATGACATTTGCGCAAGCACCTATCGTCTGCTGCGCTTTGGTCTGAAGGATGCTGCTCACTAGCTGGGGTACTGGCCATAGAACACTTATAAAAAGTCGGTTTCGGAAGGGTTTCAGGAGATTGGTGTCTCTTTGAGGGAGAAGACCATCAACGATGATTCTTGCTCGTTCAGTCCAGGTCATCAAAAATGGTCATAAAGCGCCTGAAAATTTGTTGTTGCACCAATCGACGGGGAGTTCGTCGTGCTGTCGTTTTTTTAGCCGTCATGCACGGCGCAAGAAGTCAGTGTGTGCTTCTTGGCGATGACGGTCGGTGTGCACCTACAGTACTTTACATCTTCACTGACATTTCACCCCCTTCCTTCCCGACGCTTTTCTGATAGATGGTTTTCAATCCATGATTTTGAAACAACATATATTGGCCGAAGTAAAAGGCCCAGCCGGGCGGCGGAACCTTGGATCGTAACGTTGGCGACGATACTGTTCTGGTACCATCTTAAATATACACCTTCAATCCGTAAAGGCAGTGCGCGAAGTACAGTAGGTATGTCTTTTGATTTACAGCCACCTGTACGTTAGGATGATGGTGGGGGGGGGGGAAGACCAACTGGAGAACGTCGCTCAACTCAGGCGACTCATGCAGTCCGAAGAGGCGCCATTTGCTCTAGTTAAGATCAAGTTAAAGCGGAAGTCCATTATCTCATATCACCTGGGAAGATTTTTTATGAAAGTCAACGACTCCTCGAAACAAATAGAGAATAGCTTCCTAAAGCGTTTAGGCAACACATAAAATTTGATCCATAGCCGCGACAAAAAGCCGACATTCAGAATGCTCCATGCACACTGTCGCCAGATGTTTTAGGTTTTTCATGAAAACCATCTGACCTTTATGTTTCTCACGAACACACAATTTGCCCATGCTGATGGGGCCCAATAAACCCCGGGCGTAGTAGGTTAGACGTCTGCCCCACACGCTAGGTGCCCACTAACAGGAGAGGTTTCGACTCCCATTTACGTAAAAATTGATGTGTTCCGTAGCCCTCGAATGCGCTATATAGTGTGTAGCCATTCTGTAGATGATGTATGACATACATATGAGATGGGCGACCAAGAAGGCGAGACGTTGAGAGGAATCAAAATATAGTCAAGCCGCCTCGAACAGAACCAGCGTGTCGCAATCGCAAGCATTTCGTCGATCGCGTCTAGTGAGAGCCCACTCTACAACGATTGTGAGACACTTGGGCACGCACTATTGTTCTGGTGATACTTTGCACGCGCAATTATTAAACATAGCCAGTGCTGAAGCATAGACGGAGCCATTTGCACAAATTCTGGTCACTGGTTCAGTCAGCATTTACGCACAATCCACCATTCTGACGGCTTTAATCATTAACTAAATCTGAATGAGATAGCTGAAATTCGAGCAGCTTTGCGTAATTTCTTGGCTGCTTTGCAGAAGTCACATAATAGCAACCAGCAGCACGGTCGCAAATTGATTTCTGGTGTCATCGAACCTAAGCCTCGGAATTTCCTATATGCCAGTCTGCATCGAC
Source organism: Mesodorylaimus sp. YZB2_4 (assembly GCA_030248295.1). Classification (NCBI taxonomy): domain Eukaryota; kingdom Metazoa; phylum Nematoda; class Enoplea; order Dorylaimida; family Dorylaimidae; genus Mesodorylaimus; species Mesodorylaimus sp. YZB2_4. Next base: position 79,641 of record JASANH010000254.1, on the reverse strand, counting down.
TAATCGAAATGGAAAAACAAAAGTTTTTCGCTGCCCGTAATCATTTGTGGAATATCGAAGGGTTTGACGCTTTGTTGCTTTTCAGGCAGGACATAGGTGCCTACCAACATTTGTGCGCGTGTATCGAGCAGTATCCAAGATTTATCCGCTATCTTACTAGGGTGAAAGAACATAAATGCTATGAATAACGACTGAAGTGTATACAAAATTTTTTCATTTTCTGATCGTGAAGGCACTACATGCATGTATTTCGTGAATTTTTGTGAGCAATAATAACGTATAATACAAGGAGAAATTGGAGATTACATAATACAAGGAGATTACGCTTGCATCTTTCAGCACTGGTCTTTAATCATTGCGCGCGCAAAGTATAGGCTCGCGCACAAGTGGCACAGTCCCTGTACAAGCACTGGTGTGTAACTGCGCGCAGATGTTGTCTCCCCTTTTCCTCCTTTTCTTCTCTTCCTGGGCAAGAAATTATGTACTCTGGAACACAACGACGGGCAGATAACAATTAGTACGCTTTTAGACGCGACCAATTTTTGCATGTGAGCGGGAATCAAATTGTTCTCTTGGTTTCACTAGGATAGAAATATCAAATTGCTATGAGTAAAATCTAAGTTCGAGTAGCATTTCCTCCTGCACAGTAAAACGGCCGAAATCGTCCTTGAACCATTCTGCGTCTGATTGACTGATCTGCAGTAAGCAGACACTGCCGCGCCAGCTGATCTCTTTTTAATGTCGTTTTCGCTCGAATAATAATTGCTTTTGTGGCTGCACACTGCATGCATGCACAGCACTGTATTTAGTGAGTGAGATTTACTGGGCCCTGATTGCGGGGCGATTTAATTAGAAGTCTGATAGTGAACAGTCCAATGCCAGTCTGTCGGCGTGTGTCTTCATTTCTGCGCAGTGATGTATTATGCACCTAGTGATAAGTGGATTATCACTGATGACTTTTATGCGGATGAAACTACGTTTAACAAAAACTGTGAAATTTATAAAGGGCCTAATATTATATTTAATGTGAACAAACACGAGGCGTGGTGTTCTATGAACAATGGACTAGTGCCTAATGTTATCAGTCAGTTTGTCACTACCTGATCTAATACTGTGTGTTGCAAATAAGGTTTACGACTCGTCGATGTCGATGCGATAAGGCCATATTTTTTAAATTTTATCGTTCTCGCGAGCTCTAGCTTTTAAGGACGTCAGCGCATCGAATTGAGATTGAGGGCTTTCAGTTGGTTGATAAGCGATGGCGTGGGGTGAACAAGACGTCAAGTTTAGGTCTAGTCTCGTTTTCATATTAGCTGAATTGCCCGCTGACAAAAGGTGATAAGAGATGCAAATATTGTCACTAGCTCTATAGAAGCGCACAGCCTTCCACAGTCATCATTGCACTCGTCGAGCACCAAGTCAAGTTGGCAGCTTCGCTTAGAACCAGTGAAAACGTTGAGGACGCTAAGCATTCTGGTCCTCCTGGTAGCCCTCGTCTATTCTATGCCTCCACAAGCCAACAAGCCAGCCAACGATATCGACTGGGGATGCACACTCAGCTGCTCCATCTGGAACGCGTGTCGTGCCGAGCAAGTGGCCCATGGCGGTAGACCCCGGATCGGGTCAGGTACTTTCGGGTCGGGTCGGGTCGGGTCAGCAAAATTTAGGGTCGGGTCGGGTCACTTCTTTGAAAGATCGGGTCAAACGGGTCAAAAATACAGAAATTTTGCAAGTTACTACTATAAGCAGCTACAGGAACCTTTTCGTAGTTGTTCGACTCCAGGTTTTGCAGTATATGCTTCATGAATGCATGCATAAAGTCTTTCATTCCCCGTTTTCATTCTGCGTAACTTCCAAGAATGTCAGACAAATTGTAAGCTGTGGGAATGGCCAATTTTTCTGAGTAATTCCTGCAAAGGGAAGGGTCCGTATGTGGAGGTTCTCATTCAACTCTGATGAATGAGTGGGACTAGCCACACTCTAACATAAGAAGGAATTGATAACTTTTAGCAGGTCGTAGGGTTATCTACAATCACATTTGATTCCTGAATATGACATAACTTCCTGGGTATACCTGGCTGGAAGAGCAGTATAGTCTGTACCCAAACACCAAATATGTGCCAATAATAGCCCCCCTTGGCCACCATCCATGTTAGCATTGCAGAACAGTTTGCTGTGTTCAAAAGTGATAGGTACCCTCACATCCTTCCATCAGTAGTGGAGGTTCTGACAGGAGCTAGTGTCCAGCACAATATAACTTTGTGAGCAATATCTTTTTTGAAGACTAAATGCAACTCCAGCGTGGGGTTTATATATATTTAGGTATTTCCTTGTTTAACCAAGGATAAGCTGTCTCAGACTCCGAAAGTTATGACAGAGTTGTCTCTATTTTTCACGCCTATTATTCGGATTGGTTAAATCTTGTCTGCAGTGGACAGACCCTAGTCGCTTTTAGATCTGAGGTTTTTAAAAAATTATTTGACCACTATTGTGGGAAATATGAAAGAAAGTTATTGCATTTACTAAGGATAACTAGGGAATAACAAAAGATGAAGATTCGCGTGCGTGAGATGTCTCCATCTCATATTTTCTCACTGTCACCTTTACACCAACGCCACCACGTTCTGAGCATTTGTGAATGGTTTTTATCGCGAGCAACTTCCAGCAACCAAATTCGGGTCAACCCGACCCGAAATTCCGGGTCAGGGACTTTCGGGTCGGGTCGGATCGGGCTGAACCCGACCTGATCCGGTGTCTACATGGCGGTGGGGACTTGAGCAAGTGTGGTCCTGAACCCAGCGGTTGTGATTGCCCTCACTTTGGATAAGCATGACAAGGTTTATGGGGTGGCTATGACTTAGTTTCTTCATGCTTCATTCCATGCCTATTGCATTTCTAATCATGCGTCCGGCACTTTAGTCGCTAGTAATGTTGATGCTTCTGGTCGTGCTCGCCTGTAAGCTTTCACGTGCGTTTAATCAGGGAGTGCCGTTTCCGCCTCAACACACACATACGAGTGGCCGTAAGACTAACAAGTGGTCATAGTCGTAGTCATATTCAAAGCATAGGTCATCACCATGAACTGACGAGCATCTTAGTAGCTTTACACCTTCGACGACTCATGGCATAGTTCATCATGCTTTATATTTTACTGAAAACCAAAGCAGCTGGCGCGCAATGATGGCAGCATGAAAAAAAACAGGTCTTGGCATTTGACAATTAAGCCGGGCTATTAACTTCAGGCGGCCACGTGCCCGCCACTCGCGCTGGCACTATACCCTCGTGGTAGAACTGGCGGGCAGTCGGGTACCATCCTGCTTTACAGGCGGTTACTCAGTATAAATCGAAATTTTGGTGTTCCCGCCAGGCGGGTAAAAACAGTGAGCGACTGCCGGCTAGGTGTCCGCCCATTTACAGTAGTATGCCAAAGTACTTCGAGCTTCCCCCTTGGTACTCAATCAGACCCCAGGAGCCATCTAGCGGCGAAAGTCACAGAGTTGATTTGTAAGCGTTCGTCAGATTTTATTACGCTGCTCAGGGTAAACACACGCCTAGCATCGCGCCGTTCACAAAAACGACAGATGAAATGAAAAATCAAGGAGGAAACGGGGCTGGAACTTGAAATGGGACTGTACGATAAAATACACACACTCCATGTCGAGGGTGCTTTTATTAATAATGTCAGAGTCCATGCAAGAGGGTGACCAAATATGGTCTCGTTGGATGATGCGGCTTTGTTTGCTAGGACCTAATAAATTATTCAAATACCAGTGGCTGGCTCATGGCGAGGAACAGCATCGTGCGGCCGCTTTGAACTGGGCCATTCGCAGACGGGGCCTCTCACTGGGTTCAATGTAGTTATATCCCCTTATTTCATCCACTAGCCCACCTGGGTATTCACAAATGTGATTTATGTTTTCCACTTTTCGTACTCTCGCCGCTCTAATTGCCATTCGGCTAATAATGGCGGGGCCCAACTGTCGTGGTTTCCGCTTCAGATATTTTCCCTTTTTCGCCATCTGCCCGCTGATGGCGGTGGCAAAATGATCATTTCTTTGTCGATCTTCCCAATAAACGTTTTTCGAAACCGCCATGTGATAATCTTCATGAAAATGCTTTTTCCATCCCACCAAAAAAAGGGTTATACGTGCCTGCCGGTAAACGCCCACCGAAGTAATTATTCGAGGATCAGTACCGGTTAGAGTACCTATGCATGGCGGGGCCGATGGAGGCAGGGTGGCCTTTGTAGGATGTCGATGTGGAGGTAGCAGAGGTGCTGTCTAGTTGAGTCATAGCGGGTGCTGCGTGTTCCGTTAGTTGTGCTGGAGAGCAGATAGTGTAAGCATTGCTTTTATGGGACTAGTTTTCTCCAGGTGCACTTCGCATTGCATTGGATTCTCTCTGCTGATCGTGGAACGAAAGGCGTCCAAAGCATAGCTCTATTTCAATTTTTATGGCCGGAGTGTCGCCTGGCAAAGACAGCCAGGGTGAAGGGCGCGGCCATCACCTCTGTGCTCACTGCCTTCCATTCTATGTGGCGACTAGTGATATCGTTATCATATGTAGCCCAAAGCTGCGTAGCCAGCACCCCCAGCGGTCGGGACAATCCATATCTCCCCGGCTAAGAGACGTCAACCTCATCGGTTGATGTTTCTAGGGCGGTATAGTCGCGAGACTAACCTGCCTCCACTTGGAATTTTTGTCCCCGAGATTTCGGGCCCCTCACTTCTCCCGCCGCCTGGGTGCGCTGGTTGCACTGGCGTCACGAACCGCAGGGCCGTAAGCGCTTCCTTCTGTGCGACCAGTGCGACCTCCTCCTGGGCGACCAGTGATGCTGTTAACAATCAGCCAATAACTGTAAGTGCCTCCTCCTGAGTTTACTGAGGGGATCAAGTGGCCATCAATGGCTGATCTGCAGTGTCACTGATGATGATCGAGGCACGGGCGCTTGTAATGGTGGCTCAGTGCACTCTACTGGCATCGATCATCTCGCGCGTACCAGCACCAGATGCATCGACTAACTATACTGGGACAGTGAACGGTACCTACTGGCTGGCGGGCTGAGTGACTGTGATAGTGCCTTGGGCAACGCCGCGACCCGTTGGGTCCAGTGTTACAGTCTCAGAGTCTGAGTCCAGTGTCCAGTCTCATGGCTATCAGTGATAACCAATGATGGGGCATGGCGCTCCTAGCTTTATCTGGCCTACACATTGGCTCATCCTCAGTCTAACTGACCGTGGCGGTGATAAGACTGATGACCCTACGACTGCCGGATCAGGTTCGCCCGTTGCCCTGGCAGCTGTATCCCCATTCTCGCATTCCAGTCAAACCCGCTATCGCAAATTTTTCTATCCTAGGCAATCTCGGAAATGATTGGTCACTGAAAACAAGTAGTCTCTTATCGAAACAAGCTTAGGCCCCCTGTCAGTCTAAAAGGGACTTTACGAGAAAAGAGGGACTGCAAGGGGCTGTTACCAACGGCGACCATACGCGGCCGACCGATCGTTGAGCCAGAGCGAGTCTACATAGGCCGAGAATTATTGACCAAGCTCATTGAATTCGTCCTTGTACTAATACATACGACAGACATACCCGCCTCTAGACCACGGTTTTATCCGCCTAGTAGCCACTTTGAAACGCCAAGCAAAATAAATGTCTTCTTTCCCATTCCCATCTACTTATATGGCAGTGTGTTTGACATGCTTCATTTTCGTGCCGTTTTTTAGCAGGCGAGTTCGAAGGGGGTCTCGTTCGCGAGGACGTTTCTATCTTCGCGCTTGTTTGATCAGATAGAAGATGCTTCTGGACGGGCTCTGAGCATCGTGCGAAACGAACGTTGCGTGTCATTTTGAGACGGATATGGACGAATTGGTGATAAGATAAGAATGTGCGTGATTCAAATCGAAATAGGTCACGCAACTTCCGTCAATGTTCGTCGATCAAACGCATGTGCAGGCTTGAAAGGGTAGAATTAATCGATGTGTACGATCCTAATTGGGCCATGTGATAAATGAGTCCACATTCCTGTTTGAATAGAGCCCTTTGTCAGGGTTGGAGAGGCCTAGTTGAGCAGGACTGGTTTCCTTGTGTTCTCCGCAGGTGTGTCCGCCATTGCTCTTCGAATCAGATGTTGTCTTCTGGGCCCAAGTGCCACACCATGGATATAGGGTGCAGTCTACGCCTGGCATTGAAGCCATACTATCGCGCGGTCAATTCGAGTGCCTGGCGACGGATGTGCACGGGGGCGTGATTGTGATTTATGGTATCTAGGTCATCTTTTGCTGCTGCAATCAGGCGATCAGTAGACCCTGAGCCAACTCTAGATCAACAGTATGCAGGTACCAGACGATGGGCGATCCCGCTATCCTCCAGCGTTATCGGAAGACCAGTGAGTAGTTATTGGATACTTTGCCATGAACAGTCCATTGTCATACCTCCCGTCCCTCGCCACTCGTTTGCACCTTGAATCCCCGTACTCTCACTTTGTCTATGCATGGGCAGAAAGAGACCGCGGACGTTGTCTTTACTTATTCACGAGTTAAAGGGGTTAGGCGCGCAAGGCGTTGACATGGCGACCGTGCTGCTTTACAAACAGCACTTACCAGATGAGCAGGAATGCTGGGTGGGGGGGGGGGAGGGATGTGCAAGGAGGCGTAGGGACAAGACGGAGAGGCCCGTTTGTACAATTAGCTACCTAGGGATATTGATCGAGACGATCCAAGATGCGTCTTTGTTTATTCAAAAGGGACTAAAGAATGGCTACATAAATCGAATAAAGCCCGGACGCGAGCCAGACAATCTCTGTTCCAAGATTGGTAACTATGAGATAACGGTCGTTTCTTGTTCGTATCCATGTTGCCAGCACATTGCAGAGGGTTGTTCCTTCACCTGCTTGAAAACCTGGCATTAGAAGCGGCCCTGGTGAATCTGGCAGACGGGGGGGCGGGGGGGGGATGACACTATGCGTATGGCTGTCACTTACGGAGGTGCTGTAGGTGCTTCAGCGAGCTTGGGCCAGGTTAATTTTCGTGGGCACTACACTGGTGGGATGGAATATAAAAAATCCAGTTTCCATGTGGTAATCTCTCTGGACTCTTCCCTCTGCGTGTAAATCCTGCTGTAATCTGGGTCTGCTAGTTTTGTAATATTCGCACTACAGTGGGTTCCCATGGAGATAATGAGTGGTTTTGTTATCTTTCCGTGCTGTTCTCTTAATTTCATTTCTGCAATTTTGCACCTGTGTTTCATTACTGCAAGGTACAGTATGTAGCAAATTCGCCTTCAGAAAACGCGGTGTCTCCAAAACGACCACCCACACTGACATCCGAGAAGCCGCGACCCCTTCTGGCGCGCCAAGATAAATGGTAAAAGCCATGTCCTAATATCATTTTTCATACTTTTAGCCCCTGGGACTCCATGAAAATCGGTTGTAAGCGATGGGTAGCAGGTTGTCGATTCCTCGCCTTACGAAAACGTGCCTGTTTCAAATGTGTACTAACAGCAATGTGCGCATTTCTACTATTTTCGGCTATTCTTCGAGGAGGCCTCAACGATGATTCGAATGGTCCCCAAAAGGACAATAGGATAGCACTTCCTCCCTCTGTCCAGCCGGATACGAGGAATGTGCTGACGGATGGATGGGTGGCTGATGAGGTGCCGCTGAGACAGCAGGTTCTTGGATCACCGATGTGCCCTCTAGAGCCGCCTGGACTAGGTATGTGAGTGCAGATTGCGATAGGAGCCTTATCAGCCAGCTAACTTGATGCTATAAAATGCCAATACTCATAGCGACATTTTCTATGTAAACTTCCGATACTGATAAGCTTATCAGCCCTCGCATCCTGCGTCCAATTCACGGCACAGTCCTACTGCAAGGATAAGCCTTTTAGCTCACCCTGATCCATGGCTCAAGCCTGGTGAATACGGTTGTGATAACTTATCTCTAGTGTGGCAAAGTCCTCTTATCACATGACTGTAACCTCGACACACATTTCTTTCCAGGTACCGCTCTGGTCCCTCCTATAGACATGGTTGTGAACGGGAGCATCGCTTTGGACCATACATTTCTTCAAAATCAGACCAGGAAAGGCGGCTGGTGGCAACCTAGTCATTGTCAAACCATGCATCACACGGCCGTTATCATTCCTTATCGAGACAGGGCCGAGAATCTGGGTGTGCTTCTACGCTACCTCCATCCAATGCTTCAACGACAATTATTACATTATCGCATATTCGTAGCTGAGCAAGTAAGTTTTGGTGATTGACTAGCGAGGTCAGTTATAACTTATCAGAATAATGCGTGCCCATGCGCCAACCGGTTGTTTGTGGGTCGGCAGATCTGATTAATGCTCTAACCTATCACGGATAACATTATCATTGATTTCGCGTGCATGTCTGATATGATAGTACTGATTAGACACTGATAACGTTGTCATTGATAACGTTATCATAAATTTCGTGTGCATGTCTGATATAATAGTACTGATTAGACACTGATAACGTTGTCATTAATAACGTTATCATTAATTTCGTGTGCATGTCTGATATAATAGTACTGATTAGACACTGATAACGCTGTCATTGATTTCGTGCGCATGTCTGACATGATAGTACTGATTGGACACTGATAACGTTGTCATTAATAACGTTATCATTAATTTCGTGTGCATGTCTGATATAACAGTACTGATTAGACACTGATAACGTTGTCATTGATTTCGTGTGCATGTCTGATATAATAGTACTGATTGGACACTGATAACGTTGTCATTAATAACGTTATCATTAATTTCGTGTGCATGTCTGATATAACAGTACTGATTAGACACTGATAACGTTGTCATTGATTTCGTGTGCATGTCTGACATGATAGTACTGATTGGACACTGATAACGTTGTCATTAATAACGTTATCATTAATTTCGTGTGCATGTCTGATATAACAGTACTGATTAGACACTGATAACGTTGTCATTGATTTCGTGTGCATGTCTGACATGATAGTACTGATTGGACACTGATAACGTTGTCATTAATAACGTTATCATTAATTTCGTGTGCATGTCTGATATAATAGTACTGATTAGACACGGATAATGTTATCATTGATTTCGTGTGCATGTCTGATATAATAGTACTGATTAGACATGCTGGCCTCATAATAGCATGGCTAATGATATGACTTCATGAGGTGTCTGCGATCCACATCACAGAGATCATGTGTATCGCAGTCACTGGTTGTATGTAAATGCCGCCAATAATCACTTCAAATCCGTGATAATATATCACTAATCTATGACGCTGATCGTGAGAACATATCACTTGTGTAATAGTATCATTATTTTTGCGCAGCTGGCATCATCTCACTGAATAATATCAACACTAATCTGCGGCACTGATATTTTATTACTTGTGATATCATATCACGCGTGTCACCGATATCATCACTAATCTGTGTCAGTAATATCGTATCACTTGTGTGATATCAGCCGTGATTAAAAACGAAGGACCATAATTGGCGCTTGTGACGGCTATGCTGCTGTACGCTGTGTCATTTCCTTCGTTCATTAAAGCTTATCAGACATGTTATCACTTTATTATCAGATCTCTGTTTCCTTTTCAGGATGGCAATGGCACTTATAACAAGGGGCGGGCTATGAATTCGGCATTTAGTATCGTCCGTTCGTTGTACCCTGCTTACGACTGCTTCGTATTCCACGATGTGGACATGGTGCCTGAGGACGAGCGCAACTTGTACACTTGCGGAGACCAGCCGAGACACCTCAGTCCCGCTGTGGACAAGCTTAACTATACGTAAGTGGCGCGGCCGGGTGCAGGTGACCGATAGCTCGCTTAACGGGGCTCATCAATCATGCCAGTTTAGATTGCCTTATAAGGAGCTAATCGGTGGTGTGCTGGCCATTTCTGCTGATCAATTCATCAACGTCAATGGGTACGCTAATGTATTTTGGGGGTGGGGTAAGTACGCTCATTCTCATTCATCAAGCAATTAGTGCCTAGGGGGTCAGTCTAGCATACCTGCTGGCCACACTGAAGCGGGTTACTGTAGCAGCTGTGATTAGATATAACATAGTGCATCTGAAAGGTCTCAGGTGCAACGCAAGCCCCTCACCTTCCGTCCAGTCGGGTTAGTCCACCCGCAGGACGAATCCTGAGCAGGACTGGGCGATGCAACAGGGGGCACACTCCGCATAAGACTCGTAGAGCAGCGTAACCCTCACGCCTGGTAGGCCATGGCGAGTGGGAGAGAGTAATCGATACTCTCTCCCCTGGCAGGGAGAACTCAACCGCTCGGGTTGATGTTTCAGTCGCAGATATAGTCGCCAGACCTACCTGCTCCAGTCCGAGTTTTCGTCAACCTCTTCCTACCTGGTATCGCCCCCTGAGCCTAGACGTCAGATTCTCGTCGGAAGAATCCTAGCACGTGCCACATCTGCCTCCTACGCCTGCCAGGACTGGTTACACAGCAATCTCTGACTCTAGTGGTCACAGACGGGCGACATCAACCTGACTGGTTGACTACCTCTTGAGTCTGTCGATGGGCCGTTGCCAGGACGCCAGCATGGTGACACAGGTAGCTTTTGCAAGTAGAAAGAAGATCCTCCCTTATCAGCTGTGTGTCGATTTTTCAAAAATTGCATGAGTGCCCCGTGCCACCCTAGTCCCCACGGGACTTCCAACCTGTTCTGCCTATAGCCGTTAGGTATGCGCCTCAACTAGGAACACCTCCACTGAATGCATCCCCTGCTAGCATTGGCGCCCCAGAATGATACTGGGCGACAAGGGAGGCCCTTGTACCTGAAAAAGAGGCTCAGGATGAGACAGATGAGCTGTGAGGGGGAATCGAGCCCATGCTGAACTGGTGTGCCAATCACGTGGCTAGCACCCTTATCGCAACCCTATTCTCAAACCAGCCCGATTCCTTTTGTTTCTGTTTTCAGGTGGCGAAGACGACGATATGTATTATCGAATAGCATACAAGGGCTACGTAATAAGGCGCCCTCCCATGACCATTGGTCGCTACTCCATGCTGCCCCACGTCAAGCGTACTTGGATCTCGCATAAAAGGACGTAAGTCAGCAGTCTGATTTCCCCTCCTCCCGTGTTCATATCACTGACCTTACCAAAAAAGCCAACCAAGTCTTCCAATCGGGGCTGAAACATCATCCTGACGGGTGAAAAGGATAAACTGCCGAACGAGCCTTTGCATTTGCTTTTCAGTTACGATTTACTAGCTCGATGGAAATCGAGACAACGAGTGGATGGAGTCAGTAACATCAAGTACGACTTGGTCTCGGCCCAGTCCAAGCCGCTATACACTCATCTGCTCATTAGATTCGATACGGCTGGTTTCTGATCGAATGCGCTAGTTTGGTATTCGTTGATATTCTACGGTGGTTTTTGTGTTTTTGTTTGGAAGCAGACAATGCCAGCCCTGTTCGGCCTGTGTTGTTTTGTCAGCCGTGCTTGCATAATTTCTAAGCCAGGGAGAAATACCGACGGAGGTGAAGAGTGTTAAAATTGATAACTGACTCGAATTTTCCCGATGATTGTCACGAAGCCAAAATCAACAAAATGATGCACATATGAGCTATATCAAGCTTATATAATTAAAAGGCACGGCTAACAGGAAAACACAGAAGGAGCAAGTGCTGGCAGAACACATCATGGCAGACATGGTGCTTGGCGAAGATGTATTATAATATTCATGTCCATGAAGCACCGCCAAGCACTGATATCAATGGGGACCTCCTAGGTGAGGGGTGTGGGCACTGCACCCAATAATACATTGATGATCCTTACCCTCGCAGGACCTAAAAAACAAGGTGTATATGTTGTGGATGCGTTTGCTCAAAGGTATGAATCTGGTAATGTGCTATTGCTGCGCTCATGCTTTGTGTTTTGTAAAGCATCCTCGAAGAACTTGATGCGAATGCAGACTGATTGTAAGAAATTTTGACCTCTCTGCTTGATATTTCAGGTATCAGTAAAGATCATGATAATGACTGATTGAGGTGCTTATTTGCAGGATGAGTATGACATGTCTGCCGCACCGCAGGGAGGTACAGCTTGTCAGAGAGCACATGCCAGTACTCGTTTGCTCATAAGGATCCGCCGCCACACTATTCTGCTGCTTCATGTTCATGTTTTACCACATCAGCAAACGCTTATTCGCACTCGAGAGTGAAGGGACACATTTCATACGAAATGATTTACCGGCCCGCGAGTCGAACACTCGCCCGTAACTGCGCCTGGCGTGAGAGGCAGACGCCTAACCCACCAGGCCACGAGGCTTGCACCTTGAGACCTTGAGCAATGATGCTCAAGGTGCTTATCAGAAATCACACAACCTGCAGCGCTAGTGATGAGGTATCGCGCATTCATGGACCTCGCTGACAACACTGAATGCGCACTCAAATGCAGAAGACACAAAGAATGCTTTGCTGATCTGTTTTGATTATTCAATGTTAGCCCATAGTAGGTATGCTGGCCAGTAGCCTGATCCAGGGGGAGACCGGACGATGGTCGAGCGCGCTGAATGTCGATTGTAGATCGTCTCTCACGATCAGTTGGGCTGACGCGTGTAAGTAAACGCTCGGCTTTTTTCACTGTCCTAACCACGCAGAAAAAGCCTTATCTGTCATAAAACGATATTTCACGTGTTCTGTGCAATGAAAACAAGATGCTATGATGAAGCTGAAGCGTTTGGGAACATGGAATTAGAGTAGGTACACAGATATTGAGTAAAGTAAAGTTTCAGATATAAGTTCAAACGATGGATCCAGGCAACCGTTTCAGGAATGCAGACTAGCTACCACTAGGTCGATACGGGACACTTATCGTCAGACTCTGGCGCAGTCACAAGCATCAAGAGTGTTTATCCCAAGTGTCATAGTGACGTGATAGAGTGTGGGCTTGGATCCGTGAGCAGTGATACCTATACGCCCTCCACCTCCAGGCAGGCTGGATAGAAAGCTGCGCAAAGCGTGAATGTGGAACGCCCGTCCAAAATATGGCACGGCAAAAAAGTATAACCAAAATAGCGCTGGCACTATCTCAAAATACTTGCACATTGCGCCAGAGCGCCAAAGCGCCAGAGCCGGGTCTTGTTATATTGTTTTATGTATACTCCACTTTTTGCTTAGACAATCCTATCTACATACAGGGGGGGGGGGGAATCTGCGAGTGCCTGTCTTCTTGTTTCGGAAGTTGCTATTCAAGGAGTAAATGGCTAAAGTCCTTTAAGATTTATGGAAGCCGTTCTGCGCCAGCTGACTACAAGGTGACTATGAGCCTCGTGGCGCACTCGTAACCAGCTTGCAAGAGATGCGTCATATGTGTTTCTGCATTTCACATTCATTCAGGGCGCCTAGTAAGGGGTCAGTAGGGAAGTTCACACTTGCATCCACACTCTACCGTGTCTTTCTGAGCAGGATGGCAGGGCTTCCCTGTTTTTGTGGTCAGGTAGGGGGTGTTGGTCCAAGCACTGCGGAACCAAACCATAATTGGCATGCAGTGATAAGGCATCGCGTATTCTGATCCCACTGACAGCGTTCAAATGCACATTTATAGATGCAGAAGACGCAAAGACTGCTCCAACACAGGCGCGCAGTGTGAACACACTCCAATCATCCAAGACTGGTGTTCAGTATCAGAGCGTTCTAGTATCAGAGCTAGACGAGACTTCCAGCACTCGTATGTCTCTCACACAGCACACGCACCTTGTGTCCTCTAAGTCACTGCTTGCACTCTTTCTTACAGCTTATTAGTTATATTCATTTTAAGGAGAGCAAATCGATTATAAAGGGTTGCCTAGGAGTGCATAGTTGATCAGGCAGCGATATTTCTGTCCATCATCGATCAGATATCCTCTCCACCCACACAGCACAGACCTGCCAAAGTTGAGATCTACTTATACTTGCACATATTAGATTTGGTTCGTGTACCCTCTGGGCTCCTTTTTTGTGCAAAATAGTCGAAGGACTAGGATGAGAGCAGGTGTAGGTCGGTGTTGGATGTTTTGGCTGAAGACCTGCTCTAATCATCTCGATTGCTCCTATTGTCCTCGTTAGATAGAAATGCTAATGAAGGGCTGCAGCTCACTTTTATTCACGTAGGTGGTATTCATATAAAAGGCGAGTAGGACAGGTGATATTTTTCATAACCGACTTTCTGTACGTCGACTTTAGCAAATCCTAAACATTACGAAGCCATGTCTGCGAAATCCATCTTCTTCATTGCCTTATCAGTCCTAATTTTGGTTGAACAATGCTCTGCCCAATGGTTGGTCGTGGGCAGACCCGAGAAGCCGCAAGCCAGGACTACCAAAGTCGGAGAGGTAAGTTGCTCCCATGATTCATTGGGTCCATAGATGAAAAATCTCGGGCTCAATTTGAATCCTCGCTGCTAGTGCTGCCCCTCGCTCCTCTGAAGAAGCGAGAAAATCCACACCAGGTTATGCGACGAATATAAAATCGAGCCAGATTCTTTTCCCTTGAGAACTTCCGGGCTCGCTGAACAGGTCATATTTCCTGTGAAAAGAGTAGCTGAACTAGTTTGGCCTGAAACTAGTTTGGCCAGAACTATTATTGCGTTTAGTACAACTTAGTCCTTTCAGGACACTACTGAATCTGGACTATTGTAGAACTCTCTGGTACCGCTTGCTTGCTGTTCGGATAAAAATCTTTGCAGCAACGCAAAAAATCCGACAAGAAACACATTTTTAAACCACTTTTTTGCAGAAGCAAGGAATTCAAACCAGAACGAGACGACTGGTCGGTGATCGTTTGTCAGTGAAAGAATGGAAGACGTGGCTGATACGGGAAGGTGACAAGGGGCATTAATATGATGTGTTAGTCATTCCTGTTAGGATCGCCCGATACAATGCCTCGCAGAATTACTTTATATGGACGAGGTATAGACTTGACGTTTTGAGGCTATCAAACAAGGCCACTGCAGAACGTTGCTCTACGGTTATCACATCCCCTACTCAAGCTACTGGCCCTACTCTGGGGTCAGAGCGATGCCTAAAATGCACATTTCACCCTGACTTCCAAAATGGAATCCCTTTGGTTATGGACAGAAAGCATAAAAAATGGCAAGAACAGAGGAAAATAAACCTGCTTTCCTGGAACGAAGAAGCAGAATGGGTGGCTTTCCTCTGACCGAAAGTAGAGCAATAAGACTATAGAAATACACTCGACCTCTCAAAGAATGCGCTGTAAACCTCATTTCCGAGGCCACTCGTGCACATGCCAGACACCCGTGATAATTTTCTGGTGCTTCCTTGAAATTAAACCTGGGCTGTTATTCCAAATACTGCTTTATCGGGCTTTTATTTCAAATATTTCTCACGTCAGGGGGTCTATTGCCGGAAAAGTTGATCGCAAGACCAGACTGATTTCACCAAGGCAGGATCAAGTGTGATTGCTGCTGTTGGTTGCCCCGACAGTGACCTGAAAGGGAACAGTATTTCCTCAAGACCTGGATCTTACTTCCTTTTTACTTCTCGAAATCTCCCCCCCCCCCCGGGTAAAAGAAACAAAGGTCAGAGCTCATGATACGGTCACTTTATATGGATGAGCTATAGACTAGCACGTTTTGAGGTGGCAACAAAGGTGTGACTGTATCATGTGCTCTGACCTTTGGTGACCTTTCTTGGCAAAAAACATCCGGGATATAAAAACCCAGCGACAGAATTCTGGTCTGGGGTGAATTCGGAGGAAATACTGAAAGAAAGGATGCATGGAACCTGCGGTAAGGAAGAATGTCTACCAAGCAAGTGTGGATTGGAAGATATCATTCTTTGGCAAACGATTCGCCATTCGAGTTCGAAGGCTGGCCAATATGCCGATCCTGTTTACGTATGAGTGCTTGATCAAAACACGATTTACGTCAATTCAACATCTGCCTGGGCAAAATGACGTGCATAGGTCGGTGGTGGCAGTAGTTTACTCGATGCCTGGGAATAAACGAGACCTCGGACTGTCAGCCTGTCTATGAAAGCCTGGATGGCATTTGTTCGAAAGGGCACATTATAGTTTCAATTGCTGTCGAAGAAAAACCAATTGCGCATAATTTGTGCACAGCCTGAAGCAAAACTAGGAAAGAAAGAGTCTGGAAAGGGGACCAGCCAATAAACTTCCTGCTTTGAGAATGCTCTAGGATTCCGTGTCATTCGACCACTCGCGCAGGGGTATGGTTAAGCAGATTTAAATTTCCCCCAAGAATATAGCTCCTTCTGATTGGAAGGGTGAAGCCGAGCACGTGGCCAGGGATCTTGGACGAGCCACGACAAGGGCGCAAATCACGCTGATTCGAAACGAGAGGACCACACGCTACCTGTGCCCGGTGGCCAACCCATATTATTCTGTTTGGGGCAAGGAATAAGCGACAGATGGGTGCAAAGAGTGGCGGTATGTGAAAAATGAGGGTAAGAGGAGCAAAATGGGTGGCAGAGGGGGTGATCATCTTTAAAATAGACCTGACCTTCCTCTCAAAGAATATACTGTAACCCTCATTCCCGAGGCCACTAGTGCACATGCCAAACATCTGGGTGATTATTAGATCATCTCGATACTTCCTCTTGCCAGAGGATAAAGCAGAGCTTCAATGCCAAATGCTTTTTTCGGATAATGCATGAGACTGATTGGCCTTGGCTAGAGATAAGTCGGAGTG
Organism: Mesodorylaimus sp. YZB2_4; assembly: GCA_030248295.1. Lineage (NCBI taxonomy): Eukaryota > Metazoa > Nematoda > Enoplea > Dorylaimida > Dorylaimidae > Mesodorylaimus > Mesodorylaimus sp. YZB2_4. The sequence goes on along the minus strand of JASANH010000254.1, from coordinate 62,943 downwards.
GAGCCCCGCTCGATCGCCAGATCCACGCACGTCCTAAAACATTTTTTAATTTACGCGATGTAGCTGAATGAATCGATGAGGATTATGGGAAGCCCGCATTCGAGCGGTCCATCGATTCGGGTGGGATAAAAAAACCCCTGAAATCCTTAGTTCGCTCTAGGACAGACCAGAGGATAGCTCAAGCCGCAGCCACAGACTCTTTACGACGAGCTTGTACTGACCCACACTAAGAAGGCCGTGTAGACTCAATGCGGGAAGCAGCCGCAGGAGCCGGCCGTCGATGGGTTTCTGACTGACCTGAGCCTGGTGCTCAAGGAGCCACTTCAGGCCAGCACGAACTCAAGACCAGTCCTCTGCCGATGCCTGAAAGCCAAATCAGACACTCGACCTCGATCTCGGTCTCGGTCTCATGCAGCCCTGACTTAGGAGAGGCAGACCAGCTCCCTGAATCAGTGCACCAATAGGCCAGACAGCATAATTCATGCCTCTTACACCCCTGAATGATTTTGAGAAGTCGGACCGGATGTGCTGGCTTGAGCTATCCTGTCGTCAGCCCTAGTCTGTCCTTGAGCGAGCCAAGGATTTCAGAGACCTGTTTTTATCACCCCAATCGATGTACAGCTCGAATGTGGGCTTCCCATAATCCTCATCGATTCATTCAGCTAGTTCATGAGGGCACAACATATTCTTTGAGAGGAAGGTCAGGTCTATTTTGAAGAGGATCACCCCCTCTGTACTTCCAGCCGAGGAATGGACCCCCGACCAAACTTTTCCGAGGGGCTTCTGATTTTAATAGCCAAAAGAATTGAGCCAACAGAGCTAGCTGCTATCAGGACGAAACATGGAGTGTGCATTTTCTTTTCGTTGATTATGACAGCCAGGACGAGTATGTTCATCCAGAAGCCAACGACACAGACCATCATACTAGTTATATGTGCTGCCATATTGAACATGGGTGCGATAGTAGTGGAGTTACAGGATACATTCTGACATTGTTGATCCATGGCTGAAACCAGCTCGATTAAAGATTAGCAGCTGTCTGTCGACTAATTTTACTCAGCACTATGTTTTTGTGATAAAACTTGCACTGTGACCAATTAGGAAGAGAACGAACTGGGTATTTGAGCTGCTACAATGCGCGGGTAGCATTTTTCGCCAAAGGGGCTAATTTAGTCGATCGAAGATTAGTTTGCTGATGGATTGGGACCCCAATGTGCATGCGTCAAACACTGGCCAACTCTAATGAGTGACAAAACTTCATGAATTCCCCGCGGGTGCAGGTGAACTGGTAAATTGATCGGATCTCTACAATGAACCCGTTCGACAGAGGAGGATGTACATTTCTAATTTCAGATAATCACCATTGTTCCAAGGGAGAAGGAGCGTTGTAGCATTTTTCAAATCAATAGGCAAATGTGTACCGAATTGCGAGTGAGTTTCGCAGCGGGGATTCGTCAGACAAGTTCTTGCAGAGCCTTTCATCGAGTGCTAGTCTTATTCTTTCTGGCCCGTAATACAGTATCCGCCTGCCGACAATAAATCAAAAGTAGACACAATCTTTCAACTAACACTATCCTCAGTTTTTTGTATTAGTTCGCATCGCACGCTTATTTGACGCATCGCATCGAACTATACTTTGGGCTTAACACTATCCTCAGTTTTTTGTATTATTACTCCAACATTTTATGTTTTTCAAAATAAAATATATGCATACAAAAAATAGACCTCATATCAATTTTAATATCCGACATGCTACTCATCGAATGCAGTTCCATGGCTCAGTCTGACCCAGAGTGTACAGCGCATCAGACCATGGGAGAACAGCTTGCCGTATGGTCTCTAGTCTGCACGGTACAGTATGTACCAAAAGTCATGGCAACATGAAAACTCGCTACCCGATTGGATTAAATCGATAATGTTTAAGTCCAGTCCAACATCTGATTGCAGACCACCCAATCCAAAAGTCTGGATTGAATAGAAGACATTCAACGAAAACTTACGTTCTTACATAATATTTGGCAGTGGGGAGGATACAAGGATAAGACAGAGGGCATGGGAAGCAGTTTCTGTTGTTTTGGATATTCAAATCAGCAAATGACCATAATATGGAGAAAGAATATGTCCAAAAACTATCGTTCTTAGCCACACCTTGCTGATTTGCTCGATGCACATGTGTGCCCACACTTGTACCAAAAAACAGCATCAGCTTGTGAGCTAGAATACTTTCTTTTTCTTTTTCGCACTTTCACATTTTAGTGTCATGTGTGTTGTGTTCTATGTTTCTTGTGCTCCTAGTGCGCATATGCGTTTGCACAAGAATAAAATATGATGATGATGATGATGATACTTTTTTAATTTTTCATAATCTGCCAGATTTTATTCGCCATAACGATCCACTTTATCGAATTAAGAAAAGGTTCCTACAAGCAAGTTTAAGTATCACATCAGTGCACACATAGTGCTACAGTACACCAGTCCAAAAGGGTGGCAAAGCACATCGAAAACTTCCGACAAAACACCTAACTGCCGGCCAACAGCATGACTTGGCTTGGAATAACATTACGGATACGAAAGCTTTTCTTTGCACTAGTATTTCTGTGTCCTCGCCGTCTGCCTCGCCAACAGGGGTGACTTCGACAGGATGACACCTGATCAATCGTCTTAATCCATGTCGAAAGAGTTTGCATCTCAAAACTAATGAGATCATTTCGACCAGTGAACTCGACGTTTTCAGATGGCCGGCCACATCGATCAGGATTCCTCCTGAAGGGGCGAAATTGTAGATTAGTTCCGGCGCAATGCCTGTGATCACGTACAGAACCAGTAGCATTTTGGCAGCGGGCAGAATTGCAGCTTGTTGCCTCAAAAATATTTGCTTTTCAGCTGCACTGGAGAATCCTCCATTGGCTGTGGCGCTGTCCAGTTTGATCTTCTTTATATGGACGCAAATGAACATGATTATGTACGTCACTACTGATAAAATACAGCAGGTCAGGTTAATGCGGGCGATGAAGTTATAAGCGCTGGTGCCAATCAGCAAGAATAAGTTGCTGCACGTGTCGACCACTGCGGTCATACCTGGACCACTGAACACGATGATGAAGACTTCTGCGATCCCGTAGAATGTGCACAGTGATAAGCCGATGGCAGCGTAGCGTCTGCCTGATTGACGATATCGAACGGGTGCGATGCTGCTGAATAAGCGATCCAGGGCCACCAAGAAAACGGTCTGGGCATTGAGTGAGATGGCAAGTAAGCCAGTGATGATTTCTGTGATGAACAGAAAAGCAATTTTTGTTCTATTGGACAACGACCAGGACTGGTAGTGCTCGCCGATGGCGGACACCTCGAGGATTAAGTAGTCGGCGGCTAGAAGGAGGGAACCCAAGGCGCTGGCTGCAATCAGGATGAAACAGGGGGTGTGCATCTTCCTGTGCATCACTACCAGGACCAGCACGTTCATCCAGATTCCCATTGCACAAATGACCATGGTGCTGATGCGGGGTGCCAAATTGAACTCCACTGTGCACTCAATATGCACCAAGATGGGAAGGAGTACTGGCAGTAAGTTTTCTTGCGGAGCAATTGGCGTGCTGGACGACTGCAATGTTGTGCCTTTTGAAACTCGAAGTTTTTCAGTGATTATCTCACACCACTGGTGACAGCGAGAATGCGTGAGGATGATCCTGGCTGCGACAGTGGTCCAGCCTAAACCATAGCGAAGGGGCGCCTATATCCAGTCCTGGAAATGGGCGCAGTCCAAGCTGTGGGATCGATCACTCGCTGCGCCCAGCACAGACTTGGATTCTCCTTCACAGGAACAGCTGATTGGCGATGTTCTATAGCAGAGGTGACCGAGAAATGCCTCTGACTGAGGTATCTATGTAAGCATGTAGGGGCAGTTATGGCGTGTGAAAAGGAGGGTGTTGTTGTCAGGCATGGCGGACGGCGGCTCCGCTTCTCGCTCTCTGGCTGGTTCATGCTCTCTATATGATAAACCAGTTTCCCGTTTCTAAGAATGGCTTTCTCATCGATTTTTATCGTCTTTTTATTTTCAATCATGCAACATTCATGGAAATTTGGTTTTTGCAATAATAACAGTATTAGAGGCAAATTCGACATTTTTCATCCAGAATTTTTGGCATCAGGCTTCGATTTTTATTCCGCGATTGAATCTAAACTATATTCTACTGTTCATGATTCAGAACTCTTGATCCCTGGATATGAAATTTTGCGTCAGGATCGGACTGCTCGTGGTGGTGGAATTTTGTTTTATTACAAATCTTCCTTGCCTTGTATTCGTCAACGCGGCCCAAGTGATTATGGCACTGTGCAGAAGGGGCTTGAAGTTCTCTCAGTCAGAGTGGGAAGTGAGTCATTCATTTTTGTCTCAATCTACATGCCGAAAAAATCGTCTGCTTCAGTTGATGCCGTGTACAACTACTTATCAGCTGCTTTCGCGAGGAACTATCATCGATTAATTGTCATGGGTTACTTTAATATCGATTATCTGACTGATTCTCCAGAAAGAAAACGTCTCCTGGCGTTGGTGTCCGCTCTTGGCGGCATGCAGTTTGTTGACTACCCAACCCGTCTTGATCCTGTTCACGGTACTCAGACGCTCATCGACTTGATCATTCTTGGAGATTCGAATCGGCACATATCGACGTCGGTTGTGGAACCAACTTGGAAATCGGATCACAAATCGATCACTGTCGAAATTAAGGGTCATCGTAGCAAAAACCCCCAGATTTGCGACGAATCTGGCTCCTGAAGCGTGCAAACTGGAACCTGATTCTTAATCGATTGCACTCAGAAAATCTAGTTGAATCGGTCCTATCAGCTACAACGATTGACGATGCTTGCCAGCTTTTCACGGAGAAGTTAAACGATATATTAGTCGAATTAATCCCTCAGAAAAATATTCATTACGAAAATCGATCACCATGGATTAATTCAGATCTGCTCAGGCTTATACGGAAAAAAAATAAGGCATATAAAACCTGGAAGCGAAGTGCCAACATCACAGATAAGCGAATTTTCTCATCCCTTCGTGCACAATGCAAAAAAGAAATTAAGAAGTCAAAGATCGAATTCTTCAAGAAAAGCTTTGCCGATGTAGACTCGCCAGGGAATTTCTGGACTGCTTATCGTCGCCTGACAGCCGAATCTCGGAAAGTGCCAGCGCTGGTGAACGATCTCGGTCACCCGATACTGACCGCCAGAGAAAAGGCTGAAGCCCTCAATGATCATTTTGCGTCGAATTTCAACTCAACCTATTTCGGAGAGTTTGTTCCGATCGGGCCAGATAATAACGACTTCTTCGATTACTCTGCAAATGTTAACTTCGTCCCCAGCGAAATCAAACGCCTACGGAGAAACTGTGCACCTGGTATAGATGGTATTACGACACAAATAATTAAAATTCTTGCGCCCGCCATTGCGCCCGCTCTCACAGCATTGATCAATTGGTCTGTCTCCGAAGAATCCTTGCCGTCTTATTGGAAACGTGCCAAGGTTACCCCTGTTCCTAAGTCTGGTGACAAGAATGATTTGAAAGCATACCGGCCAATTTCGTTACTATGCATTTTTTCAAAATTATTGGAGCGCCACGTAGACAACATTCTACGATCCTTCCTTACAATTTCCCCTCAACAACATGGGTTCACCAAGCGTCGTGGTACAAAATACGGCCTTGATCACAGCCAGCCAATTTATTCATGACCATCTGAGTTCGAAGAAATACAAACTCGTTGTGGGCGTTTTTCTGGATTTCAAAAAGGCTTTCGACCGAGTACCTCACCCTCTTCTTTTAGGGTCGCTCCAACGGGACCACCGAATCCCCTGCAAGCTGATACGCTGGCTCAATTCGTACCTGTCGAATCGTTCACAATTTGTGGTCATTGATGGTCATTCGTCTGCTGATATCCCTGTCACCTCTGGAGTGCCACAAGGAAGTGCCCTCGGTCCAACTTTATTCATCGCCTACATCAACGATCTGCTCGTGAAATTTGAAGCCAAAGTTTCATGTACACCAACGCATAGTCGACTATTACAAGCATACGCTGATGACACGGCTCTTTTTGTTCCCATCCAGAAATCGGATGAGTTGATTACCGTTGCCCAGCCTATGATTGATTTCATTTCGTCCTGGGTCAAATCAGCTGGTCTTGATTTCAACATCTCAAAATCCCAGTCGATTCTGTTTCGCTATGGTCATAATGTCCTTCCCTCCAATCCAGATTTGTATTTGAACGGTCAGAAACTTGATTTCTTTGATAAGGTAAAATACCTCGGCATTGTATTTTCCTGTGATATGAAATTTAGTGAGCACGTTTCTTTGATTGTTCGGAAAGCGATCAGTATGATTGCGGCTATTAGACGCAGATTGGGCAGGCACGTACATCCAGTGGTCCTGGGATCTGCTTACGATGCTTGTGTGCGCACTGTGCTGGAATATGGTGTTGCTTGTTGGGATCCGATCCTGGAGAAAGATATCAGGGGATAGAACGCGCCCAATTTTATGCTCTAAGACTGTTTTTAAATGATTTTACTATTTCTTACGAGGAGGGACTTAGACGTGCTGGGTGGACTTCATTACATGGCAGAAGGAAAGGTCTAAAGCTGTGTCAGTTTTATCGCTTTTATCATGGCTTTCATGATTTTTCCAATAGTCGATTTGTACATAGATCTGTGTCCCGTGCCACCCGTCAAGCCTGTGAGCCGCATCACCTGAATATGCCCAAGCACTTTTTTGATGCGTATAAGCAAAGCTTCATTTTCTCGTGTATTCATACATATGTGGAATCAGTTGTCTTGGGAGACTGCATGGTCGTCATACTCGCACTTTCGAAATCGTGTTTTTGTATCTTTGTGATTTCTCTCGCGTGTTTATAACTGAATGTTTCTTAGACTTTGAGTGCGCTTCAGCGTTTGTCTAATGAATAAAACATGATGATGACATGATGATGAACAGCTGTGCATGCACCGCTACATGGACCATGGGCAAAGGCGCAGTGCATCTGAAACTTCACTGTTCCTCTCTCACTTTATGCAAACACTCACAGAATGGCAATCCGACCCAGTTGCCGTAGGTAGGGCCTCTCTGTGATCTACTGCAGGAGTAAGAGATTCATGATTTCGGCCACAGGGACTTTGTTTTGTTGAGGTCCATGCTGATGCGTCATTGGTCCTCTCATGCCCTACGATAGAGAGACTTATTCGAATTAGACTCTTCATCTGGCCTAAATGTTTGATTCATTTTTTGAAGCAGCAAAGAGGACCCACTACCTGACACGAGTTCTGGTTCGCAAGGTTAGCGGATATCGAGCAGATCACACACTAGTAGGAAGCAAAAAAGAGCGAAACATCGTCATGCCACCACCCCATCACCACATCACTCGATCACTTCTTCTTCGACTGCGTCTTCTTCGGATTCGGCACCTTCGACTTGGCATCGGGTTTGGCCACCTTCCCTCCGCTTTCCTTCTTCGGCACGTTGTGCACTTGAGGGGCCTTCTCCAGCAGGATGTCTGGAATGACGCGTTCGCCTTTGCGTTCACTCTTCTCCCAGAACAGAGCCGACGCGCCTGGCTTGAGGAAGTCGCCAACACCGATGCTCTCGTCGTCGTCACGATCCGACTTGACCGACTTGCGAGCCAGGCTCACCATGGACACGGTCGTCGACTTGGGCCCGCCACGCGATCCCACCGACGTGGCTCGAGCGTCCTTCTTGGTCGACACGCTGGATTTGGTGCTCTTGCCAGCCGACTTTGGTCCAGCCCCCTTCTTGGTCGACACGCTGGCCTTGCTGCTCTGCCCAGTCGACACGGGTTTCGTGCTCGTCTGCCCGCGTACCGACAAAGGGTCGATCATGACGTAGCCACCTTCATCGACTTTCTCTTCGCCTGTCACGGTCTCGATGACAAGATTGTTCTTCGCCGCATCTTTCAACATCTTGTAGGTCACGTTGTCTGCAAAACCAGGAGCACCATGACCAGGAGGCAAATAGAATCAGGGACTCACTCACCCTCAGCATACTGCATTAGCTTGGCGACGCCGCCGTCGATTCTGGAAAAGAGTTACCTGACCGAGCAGTATGACCAGTCAAAAGGCGACTTACGGGCATTTTCTTCGCGCGGTTTTTTCTGGATCAGTTTCGTGAAGAAGTCAGGTGGCTCGTTGGTTTTGCACTTGAGCAGATGGCGGTTCTTGATGAACTGACGGAGGGCGTGTTTTTCGTAGCGGCCGTGGTCGAGCGGGACCCCAGTCCACAGGCTTCGCTGGTCGTTGTTGTCCGAGCCCTGGTCACTGTTCCGGGCATCCGTCCCCTCTTCCACCAAGCCATCCATGTCCGTCTGGCTCTTTCCTTGATCTTGTTTGGCCTCGTTGTTGTCGTTCAGACGCTGCGAATCGCTGGCCTCTTTCTGCCTTTGGTCTTTCGTCAGCTTGCAGTTGATCTTCTCATCTAGAAAACGAGATTCTGTTTTTCTGACGCAACAAAGCAAACAAGCGAGGCTTACCGGGGTAAATGTAGGCGAGGTAGGCCAGGAGACTGGCGATGTGCGAGTTCAGTTTGCGGTTGGTCGTGTCGTTGACGGGGATCTCGATGTCGTTGAATCGTTTCTTGAAGCACTCGACGCTGGCTTCATTCATGATCGGACGCGAGACGGGGTAGAGCGAAGCGAGAGTGAGAGCGAGGGTGCAGCGCAGCCGCACGAGCAATGTTCGCAGAACAGAATGATCTGGCTGCGGGCAACTGGCCGACCTGAGGGCTGGCTCAGCATTGTGAAGCTGCTCGCGACTGGTCAGCTGGCACTCATCAGTGGCGATCTTTAGACTGCATCTCGAGTCTGATTGGTCGAAGCACGCTCCCTTGCCGAGTAATAATGCTACCGCATGGAAAGACGAGCTATCGCATGGAAATATGGGGGTCAGGTCGATGTAGGGATATCCTTCGAAGCAGTGCATCTATTCTGTATAGTGCGGATAGTGATGGCCTTCACAGAGCGGAGGCAATTCGACGAAAACGAGCAATGCATTCAGTCCTGGACTTCACCTATTCAGGCCAGAGACTCCAGCTTGGCTCCTATCCATTCTACAGCAGCTGGCGCTGAAGCCAGTGACAGCTTCGTCGATGACAACAACGCGGCTGATTCTACTGCGTGCGACCAAACTAGCACCTGACACGAGGCGGGCAACCGACTGTGGAGACGATGTGAGTGCGCCTGACATGCAAGCCATACTTGCTTGCTTGGCCAACTTGAATTTCTAGCTGTAGCTTAGCTAGACATTTTGCATTTATTAATAGATTAACTTGTGGTTAGTGGATTCTGGGGCACCACGATATGGCCTTTGAAAACAGCACAGTAGGAATCTTTAAAAAAAGTACATTCAAATCTCAGCAAATCTTTGAATAATCCTCGAATTTTTTGGGTAGTTCCTGCTTCTTATTATCTTCGTCGTCGTAGCTGGAGAGTACTCGCGTGCTACTGCAAGCGGAGTTTGAAAATTTCTTGAAATTTTTTAGCCGACTGGTCAGTGGAAGAAATTGAAGCGGAAGCCATCGAAAAAAAAGAAATCAGTCCTAATCGGCCAGCTGCATCTGAGAGAAATAGTGAGGTTTTACAAGGAGCCTGATGGGGCCATCAGTCGGCTAGCGACGATATCAAGTTCCTGAAGAAGAAGAGCCTCAATGGCTTCTTGGTTTCACGTGCCTCCTCACCAGGTCCATCACTGCTCAGGCCAGCAAGCCTGACTGGAAGCGGCAGTTTCATGAGCTTGTCCTCAGAGAGGGAACTGGTCTGTGTCGATTTGCTGTAGTAGTCCGTCGGTGGCTCGGCAGGAACTGTCGAGTTGTGGACGCCGAACGAGTAGAGAATCAGGAAACTGGTTCTCTCGCACCAGTCGGGAAGGACCCTCCCCTTCCCCCTGACAGTGACACTGGCGCAGGATGCCCTCAGCGGAGTGACGTCAGAGGGGAGGCAATGACAGCTGCCTCACGCACGACCTCGCTTATCATATCAGAACTGCTGGCAAGCAATAGGCAATGGGTCGGAAATCCTGTGGAAAGCTGGGACTGCACAGCGCGCAACCCACAAACATTTTATGAGGGAAGTTCCTGAATACCCTCGAGAAGAAGACAAGCGGCCTGGTTTTGTGGCAGCCACCTGGTCCCTTCGATCTCCAACAGCCCAGTCGATTGGTCATGATCAATAAAAAACTCTCGAGAGGGCTTCCGCTGATTTTGATGGATAATTCGGATGAGTTCTTTGTGCTCTGAGGCAACGATGTGATACTGCTTACCATCTGTTTTCTTTGGGAATGTACACGCGGCCTATGCGGTAACGTGGAGGGCGTGTATATTCTCAAAGAAAACAGGTTATAAGTGGTTGACGCTATGACACCCGAATAGACTTTGGAAAAGACACCAAAATTAAGGAAACCTTCTTGCAGATATTTCGCGATCTTTTATGTCGGATTCGCATCACTGACTTCTTTCTTTAGGTCAGGATTCTGTACCCCGCTCTTGCCCAACCCAGGAAGGGGCTCTGATAGGCCGCCTCGGTGATGTAGCGGTCAACGGCGTCTGCCATAGTTTGAATGGAGGAGCTGGAACCTGGTCGGCCTGGGTTCAATTCTGGCAGAACGCGATGAAGTTCTGCCTACGCCTTGCTCGCCTGGTGGTGGGTGCCTGACCCTTCATCCCTCTGGGTAGATAAACGGGGAGATTAGTTATGGGCGAAAGGCATTACTAATTTGGGTCCCCTCACAAAACACGGGCTGGGTGTCATTGCCGCCGACACCGGGGCGTAGCGACTAGCACACTCTCCTACGTCATGAATCCAGGATGGATCGTAGTTGATGGCAAGATAAAGCCCCTTAAGACTTGGGTGTGTTAGTGTTGGTGTGCTTGTGGAAGCGTGGAAGATGAAAGTCACATGATGTGCGTGGCTGATCCTTGCTCTGGTGGCCCTTAGCTGTGACACACCGCACAAACAGCACCAGTTGTTGAAGGGGTCTCCCCATCAACCCAGTGTTCCGCGATTTGGCTCTCCAATACTTTCGTGCTGTCACAACCACACTTCCACAACCCAAGCTGCACCAGGCGTTGTCTGCCACAACCGCACTTCCTACTTCCGCAATCCCACAAACAAGTCGGTGGGGCCTATAAGCCCAAGTAACGCCACCTAACTGAAATCCTTGGCTCGTCCTAGGGCTATCTAGGACTGACCAGAGGATGGCCCAAGTCAGGAACAGTACCACGCAGTCCACGGACACTTATTAATACAGTTTATTAGCCACCACACCAATAAGGCCGTGTAGACTCACAATTCGGGGAGCAGCCGCACGTGTCGGACGTCAAAGGGGTTCTGACGGGCCTGAGCCCGAAGTGCTCACAGAGCAGTTCAGATCAGGTGATCCAGACTAGTTCTCAACCGATGTCTGCAATCAGACCAGTCACTCGACCTCAACCTCGCTCTCGGTCTCGTGCTGGCCCTGACATAGGAGAGGCGGACCGGTTCCCTGAACCAGTGCACACATAGGCCGGAGGACATAACACATGCCTGGTCCATGCCTATTACATAACCTATTAAGCGACCAGGATGAATTTTAAAACGCTGCCACGCCATCAAGATCGACCAATCCGTCTCGACAAGGCCGAATGGTGTGCTGCTGCGATCGTCAACGACCAAGCAAGCCTGTACACCAACTGAGTCGCCATAAATTTCAAAGATATTGTCATGAAAGTGTGCTAAGGGTGGAATTGTCTTCCGCATGATCTTCCTTATTCACGGCTTGTGTGACTTCAGCACAACACCACCATCAGCTGAAGTGACCCCATCACTCCCGTCCTCCCTGGGCTCTCTACTGTCCCCACTCCCATGCCTCTTTCACAGCGAAGCGCTCTGTCAAAGGTGACAACAACGAGGCCCATGGTAGAGCGACTGACTGCAGCTTCTGACGGAGTACCACGCGATGAGATCAGCCTCCGGGGGCGCTAGTGCAACGGAGAACGGACAGCGCCTGCTTTGCGTTCTGACGATTCTGATGGGCGTCATCGCTCGCGATCTCGTTCAGTGTGCTAGCTCGAGGAAATCAAGCCCGGAACTGCTCAAGGAGAAAGATCAAGCCACTATTCATCTTTATGTCAGATTATACACGATAAAAGCTACCAAAATCAGAAATTTACAATCGAATGACACGAATCAAATCCATACATGGCTCGAACGAGTGTACGAACGCAGAACACATAACACGCAGTAAAGACTGAAAAAAACACGAGAAGGCGCCATGTTTGGACATACCGGTCACAGTGGCAGGAGGAGAGCCAAGTGGTATCATAGCTCAGTGATTGGGATGGGGTAGCGTTGGATGACTCTGAAACTACCCTCCCTGCCGAACTGGGTATGGCCGCTGTTGGATGGCGAGATCTGAGAAGACGACGACGAGTGACTGCCACTCGAGCTGGGCCCGCTGTAATAATCCGAAGTGTTCGTATACAGCTTGGCAAGAGGGGCTGTGCTAGACTTGAGTGCGGTCACTCTCGGAAGGAATGCCTGCCTTTCGTCCCCGGCCGATCCATACCCAACATAGGTGGCCCCGGTGCGTGTAAACGGATGGCCGTAGGGGGCGAATTCGATCCGATGATCAGGGCCGCAAGATGAATAGATCTTGGACAAATCTCCTTCGTCCTCTTGCCCCACATAGTGCCCATCCATCTCGCGCGATGTCATGTACGAGTCAGGCGAGTAGAATTCGTGACGATCAGTGCGTGGATTATGTCGAAACAGTTCGGGCAATCCGGGCGGTGGTGGTTTGGATTTGATGGGCGAAATATTATTGGAACAACACGAATCGTGGAGACGATGTCGATATCGAAGACAAACCCACACTAAGATCGTAATGACCAGAAGGCATCCAACGATGGACAGCACAGTGACGATCACGTCCGTGCCACTGCCCCACGTCGATCGACACTGACTCAACTCGATACCATCGCCGCCCAGTTGCATCCACTCGGAATCATTGGTGTCCTCGTCAGCCGCGGGTACGCCACGAATCGTGTGCAAATGGCGACCATGCAACTCGTCGGGCGCGTGACACACTGCTCCATCCGGGTACGATCCGCGTTGGCCGTACACTCGTCGCAATGCGCGCCCAACCCACGATCCCAACTCGCAATCGCACATCCACGGATTCGATCGCAAATCCAGCTCGTTCAATTGCCTCCATGGGAGCAGCGACGAAGGCAAGGAAGTTAGATTGTTGCCGAAAATATAAAATTGTCGAAGCGACGTTTGTAATTTGGCATTATTAATTCGTGATCTTTGTAAAAGTTCGAACGCCATTGGATCGATCGATGATAAGGCTCGATTTTCGGACAAAATTAATGATTCCAACGTAAATAGACCACTAAATGCGTTCAAGGCGACCGATTTCAATTGAGGGCATCGCGATATGGTCAATTGTCGCAATCGTGACAAACCTTCGAAAGCGCTCGTCGTCAATTCGTCGATCAGATTCTCGCTAAGTGAGAATGAATCAAGTTCGGTGAGTGGACGGAAGCTGATCGTAGGCACTCGACGAAGACGATTCGTGTCCAAATTGAGTTGGCGAAGACTACGAAGACCAACGAATGCTCGTTCTTCGATCGACTCCAATCCGTTGCCAGCAAGAGTCAATGTTTCGAGCTAAAATTGAAATTTATGAGCCGGCAAAGGTGTAAGAGTCTGTGCGGGAGGAGATCGTGGCCTAGTGGGTTAGGCGTCTGCCCCTTACGCTAGGTGCACTTACAGCGGAGGGTTCGACTCCCGCCTGGGTAAAAACTTATTGCCAAAAAAAATTGGTGTCTTAGCCCTCGAGCGCGCTGTATGGTGCTTGGGTATGGATAAACTATGAAATTGACATAAGATCCAAAGTCAGCGTAGGTACTTGAATCCAGGATATGGGTGTGGTGTGTAGTCGACCACTGAGGCGACTTTAGGGCAGAGTGCATCCACATAGCAGCCATATACAGACCCACCATCAGTCTTCGACCCTTACTTGTTTCAAGTGCACAAAACTGTCATCGCCCATCGTCTCCAATCGATTGTAACTGAGATCGAGAATCTTCAATGCTTGCGGGGCGTGCAGGGCCACTTTGGGGATCACCTCCAATTCGTTATGCTGCATGTGCAGCTCTTTCAATGACGTCAGGCCAGTCAAGGACCCCGGCGATATGTGCACGATTGCATTCTTGGATACCTGAAGTAGAAGGGTGGGGTCACTGCAACGCACTGCTGTGCTTGCCCCTGGCTCGCAAATTACTGACTTCCGACATGCGCGTAGATAATGCCAAGCAATAGTGCATGATCCTTGCGGCATGGTCAGGCTACTCCTGGGCAGGCTCCTTCCATCAAAAACTGTAAATACAAATGACCAGTGGCAAGTCTGAGTTTGTCAATGCTATGGTGGAACGAGTCCTGATGAGCCTATGGTGCCACCAGCTTAGGCGAAAACCTGCTGGCACAGTAGGCCTCAAGTGGGAACTACGATTCGCCCACACACGCGACAGCATGACAGCAAAATTTGTTGGCTGACCAGCCCCGCAGAAATTGCTATCCGTGCGCGCACCATACTCATCTGGCAGCACGCAAGTATGTTGGAAACCACGCGCAAATAAAAAATTTTACTTTTATTTTAGAGCGTCACAAATATTTTCGCCTTCCTTTTTGCTGCTACAAAGCGCGCCAATTTGTCGAAATCGTTTTATTTTGGTATTCTTCAATCACAAAACGATTGTTCCTTTTTCTATGACTCATGCATGCACACAATCGCAATTTAAATTCGCGCGCTTTGTCATAGAGGTTACGAAAAAGAGACGCAATCAACAAAAAACTGGCGCATGGCACTGTGCGCAAGAAAAAGTATAAAAATTGAAATTTGCGCAGTTTCCAGCGTAGTCCCCGAATATTGTTTCTTTGAACAATACGGGACGCTATTATGAAAATCTGACTCCAGCAACACACCGCCATTAGCTTCGGTGGCCCTCACTCCCATCCTCAGCAGGGTCTAGTGCCCCCCACACACACACTCTGGCACTTACATTCAAAGTCTCCAATCTTCTGAGATCGCTAAAAATGGACGTTGCCAATCGATTGAGTCCATTATCGCTCAAATCCAATGCACGCAGTTCATTCAATCCAGCAAATGTCTCCACTCCCAACGATGCTAATAAATTGCTATTCAATCTTAAAGCTTTCAATTTTTGTAATCGATAAAATGCACCGCGTTCGATACTTAAAATTTTATTATTTGACAAATCCAAATATTCTAATTCGGTATAAAAACCCAATTCGTCTAAAGTAATCGATGAAATTCGATTATTCGACAAAGTCAATGAACGAATTCGTGGATTTAATAAAATTGGTATACTATCTAAATTTGCCCCGTCACAATCGACTGATGGCAAAGATGGATCGTCGTCCAAGCACAGGCAGCCGATCGGACAAAAACATGTGCACCAATGTATCGAACTCAAAATAATCAATATCCACATAAATATCGATTTCATTTTTGCCTGGAAAAATTTAAATTGTTTTTAGTGCCAAAATCAGTTTTAAAATGGATGTTATATATTGAAAAAGGCCTTGTGAAACTTGAATTTTACATTGAAAAAGCTAACGAAAAGTTTTGTCGAAAAGAATCGCGAAAATGTCAAATATGAAGTGTCTATCCATAATGTAGTGATGGATAGTCTAGCTAGCTGGGACTCGTGGGAGTGTCCATATTCGGACTCGGCCAAATGACTTATGAAGATTGGACGGTTCGAGTGGCACGCGACGATGAACCAGCTAATCTAATCGTAAGTCCAACCAACAAATTCCCTCATGAATAAGCTGGCAAAAAGAGATTGAAGAAAATGGACTAAATCTGTTCACGAGCAGCCTAGACCAGCTACTTCTTCCCACCCGCACCTACTAGCCTTCTATCGCACGCTTTTGGAAAATGGGTGCAAAAAAGCATAGAATGGGAGCGAAGACGAGCTGCACACTGCCTGCGAGCTATTTCCTCCGAGGACCATCGAAAACACGTCCTCCTATGCGCCCATTAATTTCACTATAGAACTCACTTCCTGCACAAAAAACGCGTCACTCAGCCACACCCATCATCTAATAGCCAATTGCCTTAGATGGAAAATATGCTCGTAGGAGGCACAGTTTTGATCTTTCCCCGAGACAACGAAAAACCCATCATCGATGCAGCCATGCGGAAAATACTGTGTCCACATATGGCTATGGCCAGTCCGAGTATGTTGGAGAGCAAGCGAGTGGCAAACACGAATCATGCAAGAATCGGTCACTGGTCAAAGAAAATTTATGTGCACTCGGATGGCCAACACCGCCCTTCCTTTTCTTGTTGACCGCCATGGACCACTTATCGCATACCAACACAGTGGACCAAGAGTAAACGTATTTTTATTATCCTAACCATAAAAGGCATTAACGCTCCATTAAGATGCGATGACGAGTAGTGACCACTGGTCACCACATACAATACACAAAGGACGACGACCCGGTGCCAGAAGGTAGCCACCATTTATGGAGACTAGCGAGATAAAGGCAGAAATATGGTCGAATCAAGGACGAGATAGGATGCAGTGACCAATGGGAAACTACACGGACATCAAATGACCGAATATGGCCATCCATTACATAAGCTGCCTCCCCACACAACACATCTGTCATACATTTTCTTCCCACCTTCCGAAACGGGTCCACCCAAGCCCAGCCCATCTGTCACCTCTAACTGACCTGCGATAACCTACTTTAACAAGTGCACCCCATGATTATTGCATCTGTCCATATATTCTTTTGAGAAACCCGTAGCCTACCTCGCTATTGTGGCCCCACCTTCCCACCCCATTACTCTGACACCCCACGGTCTGTCCAACGAGCTTCCAGAAACATGGCTTCCTAAGCAGGTGCCCCGCCTCCCCATCCTGTCATCACATCCTCGTTTGGCCTTGTCTTCTAGACAAGCAATGATCAAGGAAGCCGAAGATACCGGGCCTCAAAAAAACTTAGAATCAAAAAAGGTGAAATATCCTCATTCGGCCCCCTCCTCTAGACAAGAGCGCAGAACTGACGATCAAGGAAGCCGAAGACACCAGGCGCAAAAACCTAGCGTCCTAAAAGGTGAAATTGTGAAAAGGAGGCGAGTCGGAGGCGAAAGAAAGACGGACTTGAGTGTTGGCAAATATTTGACCATCTCCCGTTGCAATAGCGCAGTCATGGGCTAAAATGTTTACGCCACGCATGAAGAAGCGTCCAAACGGATCCTCTGATCCGTATCATTTGAGATAATACTGTTGGCATACAAATCATACACACCCCACTCTTCCTTCGCCCCCCCCCCCCCCCGAAGCTACTAGTACTAGAACAGATGCAACTGGTCTCACCTATACTAAGCTACATAAAGCTGGTATGCCAAGCGTAGCAGGGTCGATAGATAGCCAACGGCCTCTTACCTTAGCCATCAGAAAAAACACACGAATTCGCTAGGAAAAACTGCTCCAAATGTTTCAAAGAGCCTAAAAGTCGCAAATACCGCCACTACGTCGACTAGCAACCGCTCGACTCTCCTACGAACAATGCACCCTGGCGAGAATGACAGCACAAGTAGGACGAAAAAACCCGACTCGTTTCCATATACTCACCGGGTGAACATAGTCGAGACGATGGGGAGAACGAGTGGGTAAAACATGAACCGAGTTACATCTTGTCTATTGCCCTCAATCTCATGATGTAAAACCAGTTTGCGATCATCTATGCAAGTCCAATATACACTCATTGACTGCACTCTCTAACCTAGAAACCATAAATAAGTCAATGTCCACGAGTGTAGGCGGGCAAAAAGTTATTGGAGATAAATAAAATAAACGGACCAAAAAAATACTGGTTTCAAGAGGAAATAAATTGACTGTGAACATTTCTACTTTTCTGAAAGAAATCTATTTTCGTTTTCCGTTCACTAAATGCAATGGGCGAGGGGAGAAACCCAAATCTGTGTCTCCACACTCCTTCCATATCCCATGGAAGGAGTGTGGAGTGGGGACCCGTATGGGCAAGGGATGAACCCCGGACCCATATTGGACATTCAGTAGGAGTATGGAGTGGGGGCCTCATTGCCCATGTTCTATAGAAGAAATGTGGAATGTGGACTCGCATTGCCCATGTCCATGGGAGGAGTGTGGACCCATCTGGGAGGGGAGAAACCCTGGACCCGTACCGGCCATAGGAGTATGGAAGGTGGAGTGTGGAAACTGGTGTGACCCATACTGCCCGTGTCCCACAGATGGAGTGCGAAGTGTGGGCCTACATGGGCCATGGGATAAACCCAGACCCATCTTGCCCAAGTCCAAAAGAGGGGGAAACCCCGGACTTTTAGTGGCCATTGGAGTATGGTGTGGAGCCATTGCCCATGTCCCGCAGAAGTGTTGGGCACCTACAGTACATTCCAAGGAAGGTATGGATAGTCTGCATACCCAAATTTCTGTTCCAAGTGTGGAATTTCCACACCACCTTCTAGAACTCTGTATACACCAACAATCGGGATTGCAAATCACCCACTAGAGTGGGAATTAGTAGTCTATTCGAGCCTGAATGTTAGAGAATAGGACTCGGCTACACACTGGTGGACATCGACTCGGTATGGCGCAATGACCGGAATACACTATCTGCCAACACCATCACCAAACCAATCTCGCTCGGTTGACAATGTAATTTGTGAGAGATAGGGCGTGCGAGGAGGGACCCACAAATGACTAACGCCGAAATGAGGAGGCGGACTGGATAATCGTGGTTTGCATATAAGGACAAAACACTGGGCACGAAATGACCTATTGTAATCCTAAAACGGTACCCGCACGCCAATAGCTAATGTTGTATTGGATACCGTAAAAGGAGGGGTCGGCGTGGCGACAGAAGGCTGCGGGCCAGGCAACACGACCGCCCCGGGCTACTCGTTTTTGTTCGAGTGAACGTGTACAGACGGGTCGACGCCTCCGGACTTGAAGGAAAAACATGAAATACAATGGACGGATTGTAAAGAACAAAATCCAAGGGTCGTTGTGGCCAGTGGGCGGTTACTGTTGGCCGACCGACCGACGGCGTCTCATCGTAAACAGGCGCCTAAGCAACAGCGCAGGGGGTCAGGGCATTGTTTACTAAAGCCACAAGCGATCATTGGATCGAAAATTTCTATTGCTTTGATGAAGTCGGTCCGAATTCGATACTTGGCCAAATAAGGCAATGATCAGCGAGTAAACAAGCGTGTGACAAGGAAAACAAGGCGGGGCCTATGCAACCAATAACAAGCATATGTTCGAAAAGCTGTTAACCGATTACACGCTTACCATTTATGCCCAATTTGGTTCGGGGTGCATCTGGGCGTGAGCACAGATCAAATTATCCTTTGATTACGTACAGGCTGTCCGTGCGGCGAGATGAGCAACGAAAATAAGGAACTCGGTGACAAGGCCAGCCCATTATCAGCATATCCTTATATGGTATGGGCCAAGGCGGCACGTAAACAGGTACGAGTAGCGCAGGATCATTTCGATGATGTGTGTATAAACTAGGGCCTTGTTTGCTTATTGATCCAAATGGCGGGTTCTCATTTCAGCCCTATTCTTCCTCTGCCCAACACAAACTGAGCTTGAAGAGGCAGCTTTTGAAACGTAATCTTGGCTCTTCATTCACTCATTGAATTGGACGCCACATCTATCCTCTACGCATTGCTCTACTGCACCTACCAGACGACGAGCGTGTGTTGACGGGTGGGGCGTTAATTAAAAAAGCGGATAGCCTTTATTGGCCGAGCCCATGGCAGTTTCCCAAATCCAATAAGCAATTTATCAAGGAGAGGCGAGACGAGGCGACCAAAGAATGAGCAAGCCGTTATGAAATGTCCAGCCTCCGAGTGGTTGGAATGTGCACAAACATGCCCTCCTTCCCTAATGCCCTTATCTGCCACTAGGCAGCCAACAAACGTGTGTGTGACTACTGCTGTTCGCATGAGCAGGGCCTAGACTTACACCGTCCAGCATGCAGGTAGCAAGTTCCACACCCCATTCCAGCCATTCGTAAATTTGCAACAACCACCTCGGTCACAGTGATATCTGGTGCACAATAGGTGCCGTAGGCATCATAGCAGTGGAATCAGCATCAAAGGCAAAGCACTAGCTTACCTATGGAAGCTAAACTAGGTCAAGCATGCGATTGATTCCGTCCGTTATCGACCTATAAGACAGTCTGATAGCCACCCTGTTGACGAGACCGCCAGACGATCTTATCCGAGTCATACACCACAAAAAACAGCTCGCAGGAGTGGTAGACCGTGGAGCTACCATGTGGTTACGCTAACATCATTAGGCTGGCTGGCACTGGCGCCGAGCGATCTCAATGGCCAGCGGGGATGGACTGGAGAGAATAGCATCGACTTACCGTATTTGCGAGATGGGTGGCCAATAAAGTGCTGCTTCTCTCCTTATTTGACGCAGCAAAACAGAGGGCACCCAAACAAGCACAAAAAACAGCCCTAAACCCGTCTTGATCCTAGGCCCATAAAAGACACGACCAACCAGTTCGTTGGACCGGAAAGCAATGGTAAACACAAGAGGGAATGGGAGTCGAGGTAAAGCGTGAGTTAGTAGATAAGGAACGGGTGGAGGCGGCCGGTCCTCATCGCACGCTCAATGTAATTCTATCCACGACTAAGACGGCTAATCCGGGCTTGTAAGACCATTTGCTCGGAGACGCCTGGTCTTATCCCCATTCCAAGACCACCGCCCATTCACTCGGGGAGTCAGGAGCGTGGAGTGGCCGAGGCAACCGGTCGAACATAATCCCTCGACACCTGCCTCGATATGGTCAGGCTCGATTTTCCTAACCATTTTCCGCTTTTTCTAACGCCAACAATGGTCGATCTGGCTAAGGTGTAGAGGTCAAGAAAACGAGAGCAGGAGGGACGAGTCGGCGCCTCAGCGCCATAAAAACTCTCCTATTTCCATAATAGGCCGGGGGGTAGTCCTTTTATGGAAGTATTTGTTTTCACCCTGTAGGGCACATGCATTTGGCACCCTTTTTTTGTTTCCACTCGCCGCGGGTCACCTCCTCGAACAACTGTTGCCCATCGGCGGCTCGCCCGTGCCTAAATGCCCATTTACTGTGCCCATTCAAATTCTAATAGATGAGCAGCTGAAGATTTGACACTGGCATTTTTTCATTTACGACGGCCTTGCATGTTCGAAGAATGAATGTGAAAAGTAGACCTTTCGAATAGGACCAGCTGTTTGAAATGGGGGGGGCGTAGACTAGTTGCCTTTTATGGTTATGACATGCAGGTGTAAATCAATGAGTCGAGGAGCTGGCGTTTGGCTCGACCTGTGTGTCCTTCCCGTCTGGGCTAGTCGTGTGTGTCCGGGCACACCTGAAGGCACGCGCAAAATACAATTTAATCCAAAGACTAATCATAAAATTCAAAAAAATTTTCCCGCCAAATCTAAAATCCCGTGGAAAATTTAAATTTTTAGGTTAAGACATAAAAAGTTCAGGAAAATTAGAGTGTAAGGTTTTTGAAAGATTTCTTTGAGCGATTTGAAAGTGGACACAAAAAAACAGAGCGCCGGAGCATCGCTTTTTACCGTAAACTTTTGAAAAAGCCCGCGAAAAAAACTGAAAAATTTAAGCAGCCGCTAAAATTTAAAAAATCGGAGGGAAATTTGAATTGAAAAAATTAAAAACACTTTTATCTTCGGTGTATCAGTCAACAAAATGTGCCCGCGTTTGCAGTTTAGCTAGACCAGATACCCCTGGCAATGTGTCCCAATCGGGGTCAGGGCAAGGCTGCCTAAGCTCCTAACCGAGGTTGGCTTTTCCAAGCTTTGCCCGGGTTCAAACCAGGGACCTCCCGATTGGCAGCCTCGCACCTTACCACCTGAGCCACTAGCTGCCTCCCTGAATCCTATGGCACACGGATTTGCTAAACTGGTAAATCCTTGATGTGACACCGGCAATTATTTGTGGGCTGTGCCTCTGGCCACCCCAGTTCCCCACGGGACTCCAAACCAGCCAACAGTCAACCGGGCCGTGAGGTGACTAGCTCACAGCACGGTCCCTCTGCGTGTCTCCACTAGGAGCACCTCCACGTGAGGGCATCCCGGACTGCACTCACCTTGTGGAGGGTCTGCCGTGACCCCTGTCGGTGTTGGAAAGCCGAGACTGTCCACTCGGCTTCGGTTCCTCCACTCGGAGCACGTCGACGGTGCAGGCTGATTGTGAGTCACCCAGCTCGTAAGGCGACCTTCATCACCAGGGATCGAACCCGGGACTTGCTACCAAGAAATACGGGGACACGCCAAACCGATGCACCACCGCGGCCGCACAGCAGGCCATATTCCTCTACATTGTAAACAGGGGAAAGGCACACACGGGACACCTGTACTTGGATCCTGTCGTACTGCACACCTGGAGCGCACCGAACTGGTGGGACACGGGTACCTCCCCACATCTGTTACATGTAGCATGGACACGACGTGACACAATACTAGAACCCCCCTCTTTCCCAGGATACTGCGCCCTCCGATCAATAAGTCGTGAGCCGAGTGCTACGCGTAGAAATATGGGATAAGGGCACCTGAAACACAGCTGATACATAGCGCATGAGAAAGGGAGAAACCCACACAAACAAGCCTTGGAGTGGCCATTGTTTAAAATTGTGCACTGCTGGGTCATATACTGTACAGCCAAGAAGGTACTCCGAGGCCATCGACACCTCTACAGACTGCCAATCGCCGTGTCCCGCCCTCCCTTTCCATTCTTCGCTGACCCTCCGCTCTTCAAGTTTCTCTCTTCCTCCACTCCGATCACCACCTCTAGCCAGCCCATCTCGGCCGCTCACCGCACCTCCCGGTGCACTCTTTCCCACACCTCCAATCAATTACGCCTTTCCTTTTCTTGCCTCTCGGTGGCTGACGAAAACAAGAAATCTTTCATCGAGGCACTAGATTACACAAGCACAACACATCAATTATTCAAAAATGGACAAAAACGGCCAGCACCCGAGGCTACTCGCCGCCCGCCAGATGCTCACCCGAGATTGATCGAGCTGGCCAGCTTAATCACACACTCCACAACCAAAATAGTACACAAAATTGATCATTTCTAGAAAAACAGAATGAACATAAGAATGACGAATTGAGACGGCAAAGGTAACTGCCCGTTCTACCAAATCCATCACTTCCACGTCCACCGCACCACCAGCAATGGCCCACATCCAACAGTGGCATAGTGCACAGAAGACAGGCCGCCGCGTCTATTTTGACAGCTAAAAAGGAAAGTGCAATTTTGATCGAAGGACACTCAATCATAGACCACTATTCAACCACAGGCATCATAGCCTCCACTCATCCATTCCGGAAACCCGCACCTCAACAAGCTATACGGAGACGCTGTGCACTCTTCTGCCGGCTATTCACTCCAATATCAAGCAGTGATAAGCTTATTAGACGCGACCCGCAGCAGGGATACTCTCCTACTCGTACTCTAGCCTGTAGGCTGCCCAGCTCGGACCCTCACTCATAATATGACACATGACGTAGTATGTGTACCATGGTCAGATCGCGAGTACTCTGCCCTACGCAATGTGTAGGCTACCTATCCCACATCACGTGACTCCACGCCTACTGCGCACGCCTGGCAGGTCATGGCAAACCTCAGGAACTTAGGAGGTCGGAACCTCGGTCAGGAACTTAATCCACTAGGCCATGCCTTACGCGCTGATCTCTGCCACTAGCGAGCTGCTACGTGTCTTTTCTTGACAATGCTATGATCTCTACATGGTGTCTTGTGCAACTAGACATACCTTAATTCCAAATATGCTCAACACTTCAACAAGATTACCTGATTGGCTAATTTTCGATATTCCCTGGTTTTGATCTCTTTCAAAGCGTTTTCCAATTCCTGAGTAACCTGTACTAATGTAGAAGCATCAGTCTGGAGCAGATGCGACTCGGCTTTCGGTGTCTTCAAGGGCATATCAGATCGATGATCACTGGTTGATATAGTGGACAAGTTCAGGGTGACCACTGGACGATAGATTTGTCGAGCAGCGCGCGATGCTACCTAAAAGAGGTGAGCGGGCAGGTCACTGTGAAAAAACACCTTACTCCCATCGACTGCAGAGGTGCAATGGGCAATCGAAATAGAGCCGACAGCTTCGAGCGTCACCCGTCACGCTGATGTTTTAGCCATGGGACTGGGTTGCAAAAGCTCCAATGGCAAACCGGTCAAGTAGTGATACAGACCCACACTGTTGTAACGGCTCGACAGGGCTCACGATCAGAGCTGGCAGCGTCACCCGTCAGGGTGATGTTTCAGCCATGGACGAGATCGGGGTGGTGGAAAAGCTCCACTAGTCACTCCGTCAAGTAATATGGACCCAGTCGTATAAAGACTATTTCTGCTACCCATTTTACAAGTGAGTGATGAAAAGTTGGGCCTGCATATTCAGAGGCCCCACTTCGTCCAGTGTGGCAGGGTCGGCTCCTTGTTTACCCCACACCCTTGGGATCTCATCTGTCGAAAATGCGTGTTCACCTTGCCCTTAACAACAAAATGATGGATTCAGAGTCGGAGTTTTCCCCCCACCGACTTTGGGTGGTCACATCCTCTGGCGCAACGGACGAAGGGTTGCACTATGCACTATTTCCCTGGTGGGGCTACACGAACTAATGCGCACTGTACTGTCGCACTCTATGCAAATTCGATTCTGGGAGCGCCCTCAAAAGGCTGGCTAGTGTTTTCCGACTAGAAGACTAGACTAGACCTGTCAGAGGGCGAAACAGCAACCGCTCCCCACAAGCTCGATCGTACTGCCTACCTATTTCCCCAAGAACCACTGTAGAGCGACCCTCGGTTTGTCTGCCTGTCAGTTCTCCGCCCTCTGCCGCCATCAGTCTTTCCTACCGTAAAGCAGGTACCGCCCGGGGTGACACTCACCCATGCTATTCTCGACCAGACGACTAGACTATGGTGGAAGCGCCCTTTCTACCCACCCCTTCCACCCGTGACGGGGTCGGGTATTAGATACTGCGAAATAGATATTGTTACGCCCGTCACGTTTCCCATGGCCCCATATTTGGTCACTAGTCATGAGTGTAAAGTGCCTGTGCACACAAGACCTTCGACCTTACAATCTGCCTCAAATTGTCCCACCGCTTTTCCAAAAATGCTTGCACGGCACTTCACACTCAAACATTGACCAAGTGGTGGAGCCATGGTAAACACATGCACAGCAATTTTTGCCTCACCGTTGAAAAAACTCATCACATTCTATGAGTGTCACCCCAGATGGTTCCCTCGCTTCCCCTCATCCCATCTCACTCACCTCCACTTCCAGCCTCCAATCCAAGCTCTTGTATTCAGGCATGGCATCCGATACCGTCCTCTCGTCCAACGTGGACCTCAAATCCAACGCGTGCTCGACATAGGCGCTCACAATCACCTCGATCAGCTCTTTCGAAGACACCACACCGATCAATCCATCTCGCAGATCCGACTCGCTGGCCTAAACATTCGAATCAGCCTGGTACATTCGATAGTCAAACTCAAAATATGACAGGCTTACTTTAATTTTAGCCCCTTCGATCAGAATGGTCATTATGGCTTCGACTGCGCGCTTCACATTCTCCACATCAACGCCCATTTTGGCTGCAAAAAAAAACAAAGCCGTGCGTGGATTCTGGTTATGGATTGGTCATACCATTGCATGTTCCCAGCTCCAGGGTCTTAGCAAAAGCATTGGTCCCTCCTGCAGCGCAGATACAGATTCATAAACCAGTGAATTCTGGTTAGCAGATGGCGTTTTTGCATGTTTCTTTGCTCGACCCCGCAGCCAGCCCTCGCTCAAATACAGTACATGGCCCTGATCCGATGGGCGCTGACGGGTCGTGCCGTGGTACCATTCCCGACTCATACGACAAAGACACCATGAACATACCTGCAGCAGTCGAATACAGCTTAGCGTTGATGCCTTGTTTCAGAAAATTTGTGGCTACGCGACAAAATTCCGTGCAAACTAAAAGAAAAAAGGTGACTTGGCATATTAAAAACTACGATTCGTCATGGACTCTGGCTAGGCTGCGTTGGAATACAATAGCAGGTCGGTTAGAGCTGGCCGCACCTTTGACGGCGCAGACAGGCCTACCAACCAGTAGCCAGAGTATACCCCGCATTACAGACGGTCCCCACCATATGGTGTGCTCAATCCAACCGGCATTCTATCTTAGGTATCACAATAGTGCGCACCCAATCACGGCCCCCCAAAGCCCTGTCCATTGGCGAGATCTGAGGAGCTCCTATCTGAAACTATATTCTACACAAGAATTGGCTCTTGCACTCTCCTAGTGTTTGAATGACTGTCATGCCAGACACAATCGATTCAGAAAAATCACGTTTCAGTTTCATTTTAACTCCATGAGTTCGACAGTGCCACATTCTTATGTGAAACGTGTAAAATATAGTTTCAGATATGGATTCTGAGCAAGAATTGGATGGTACTCTCTACTCTCATGTCGGAACTGCTGATAAGAAAGTGAAACATCAAGCACGTCAATGGAAGCCAGTCAAACCTGTGGTCAACAGGGTATTCACAAGAGGAACAGCCCGCCCACCCTGCCCTGACTGTTGCTGGGACCAATCATCCCACAGCCGCACGCAGCGCAGACTGGTCCACCCCTCGCACTCATGCCTATGGTTACTCCGTCACCCCTCCTTACCATATGGTCATAGCCAGTACGTACCCACAAAAGGACCCACAATCTGCCCACACTGCCCTGACTGTTGCTGGGATCAGTCATCACCCCCAAATGAGGGCAATGCAGATTGCCCCCTCACACTGCTGCCCATGGCTGGGACTCCGTCATCCTTCCTTACCATAATGTGGTCATAGCCAGTACGTACCCGCAAAAGGAATATCCCCACCCATTCTGGCCTGGCGGTGCCAAGGCCCTGTTGCTGGGATCAGTCATCACCCCAAACCCGGGTAATAAAGAATGCCCATTTTTGCTGGGACCAGTCATCACCCCCACACTCCTGCCCTTATCAGTGCCCACACAAGGACCTACACCCCTCTTATCTGCTCACAGAAGGAACATCCCCACCCATCCTGCCCTGACGACTGCTGGGATCGGTCATCACCCTAACGCTGGCACTGCAGTCCCACCCCCTCACACTCGTGCGGCCTGGCTGTTGCTGGGACCAGTCATCACCCCACTCGCTGGCAATGAAGACTGCCTCCACACTCCTGCCCTTCTTATCAGTCTCACAGTAGGAACATCTCCACCCATCCTGCCCTGACGAATGCTGGGACCAGTCATCCCCCCTCCCTCCCCGAACGTGGGCAGTCCAGCCCCATCCTTACCAGTGCCCACACAAGGACCAACACCCCCTCTAATCAACTCACAGAAGGAACATCCCCACCCATCCTGCCTGACGACAGCTGGGATCGGTCATCACCCTAACGCTGGCACTGCAGTCCCACCCCCTCACACTCGTGCGGCCTGGCTGTTGCTGGGACCAGTCATCACCCCACCCGCTGGCAATGAAGACTGCCCCCACTACTGCCCTTCATATCAGTCTCACAGCAGGGACATCTCCACCCATCCTGCCATGACGAATGCTGGGACCAGTCATCACCCCCCCCCCCCCGAACGTGGGCATCCAGTCCCACCCTTCTCATCAGTGCCCACACACAAGGACTTCTTACCTGACACATCCTTATCACTAAAAAACTCCAAATACCTCACCGTCGTCGAACTGAGCACCAATGGCTTCATCCTGAAACAAGCATCATCACCATCCTTCCTTCACAACCCACACCAAAAATTCATGCGAATCATGCACTTTTTCACACGCCAAAAAACCAAACCAAGTGAAATTTTATTGGAATGAAAAATGCAAAATAAGCTTCTTCAATTAAATTGGAAAAAACCAACGAAACCGGACCTCAAAATTGCAATTAGCATATTATGGACCAAAAATAACAAAAAACCACAAAATGGTTATCGACCAATTTGGTTAAACACTGCGCAAAAATTTTTAATCTTCGCCACAGCAATTTAAGCAAGAAACGACCACCATCTTTCCTATGATTCATCGAGACGTGGACGAGGGGGGCGGGGGCGCAATCAATACCCTTGCGATTGGAGATACGAAGCCACTCTCTCGACGGCCGTTCGACAAATCTGTCCTTCACCCGCTTCGCCTTGGAATAAAGCGATAAGTAGAGCTAAATTTCAGGAAAGCGAGTGAATCGCCAGATAAACAGAAAAACCTCGTGCAAAATGTTACCCGTATTGGTTTTAGCAACGAAAACACCCCCTTTGGCCTTCTTTCCGAATATCAACGTATCTTGAGCCAACGGCACCAAGTACTTGACTCCTTCCAAATGGATACCCGTCATTGGTGCCTCTTTGTAACCATCGCCGCGGAATAAAAGAGATATCTTATGCAATTCGTCTTGGCTGGCCTGAAAATACAAGAAAACTAGCACCCGGGTCGTGGCCTAGAGGTTAAGGCGTCTGCTTATTACGCTAAGCAGGGGAGGGTTCGAATCCCGCTCGGGGTAAAAAATAATTATCAAATTTGTGTGCCTAAGCCCTCGAGTGCGCTGTGTGGTGCTTGTATATGGAGAAAGTATGACATGATTTGCAGAGTTCGGATGCCCCGATTGTGTGTTACACCCAATGTAAAGGCCAGTCTCACTAAGAAATGGAGTTCTGCAGGACAGCTTAGTTAACAGCCTGAGCAAACATTTCCCTGAAGCTATATTTTACGCACGCAAAGTCGTGTGATATTACACGTTCTGTCAGGGTGAACCATTCGTGAATCCAGAAGTACGACATTCCTACATATGGTGAGTAAAAAACAGTTCCAGGAAATGGATAATGTAACCTCTAACTGAAACCATATTTCACACCTTCAAAAAGTGGTGCCTCATGTTCAGTGTGACCTATTCGTCCAACACCAACTGAAAAAAATAGGGCTACAGGAAACAGCTCACACATGTCCCGGCCTCGTGGGTTGGGCGTCTGCCTTTCACGCCATGTGCGCAATTACGGGCGAGTGTTCGACTCGCGGGCCGGTAAATCATTTTGTGTAAAATGTGTCCCTTCACCCTCGAGTGCGCATAAGCGTTTGGTGATGCGGTAAAACATGAACATGAATGGCAGGTACCTGTCTGAAACCATATATTACGCACCTAGAGCGTATGCATGACTAGCGTTCATGAACCCACATTTTCTTCAGAACTTAATGGCAAAAAAATGCATGGCATAGCAGACTAATGCACTGAATCCCCCAATACCTTTATCTGAAACCACATTTTACGGAGAGAATCTTTGTCTTTCCTTCTGCGTGGTTGAACGGGAGCTTAAACTCGGTTCATGCGTAAAAGATAGTTTCAGATACAAGGAGTCACTCGTAAAAGTGGGACTACGTAATCGTTTGATTGTGAACATGGAATATGGCTGTGTAAAATATGGTTTTAGATGGCAGGACAGGAGTCTCTTCCTACGCTGCACGCACCATGGGATTGGTGAGTTTGATCGTAAAGGCTGCAACGATTCGAACAAAACGCGTTCGGCAATAGCGATTCTCATTTACAAGGGGAGCATATACATGTCTTTCATTGATTCGATTAATGTCCGGTCAAATCGCTGATTCATTCGTTGCACATAGCATCTACTCTGGGTAAACTCATCAGTCAAATGTAGTTATGGTAACCCGAGTAGATTCCCATCACGCCCTGCTCACGTCATACATTCAGTAAGGCAGGAGAAACTGCTGACGCGTGCGAAACCCGATACCCTAACCTACGTTAACACCCATTCAATATCAGCAAGCAATCAAATTTTTGTGGATTGAAAGCAAAAAATTTAAAATCAGGTGAATTAAATTGCAAAAGACCAAAATTATCGTGAAAAATCTTTTAGAAACGAATGTATGCGTGATTCAGCGAGTGGGCGTTGCGAAAATGGACATTCAACGCTTACTGTAACCACCATTTCTATCCGCTATTGCTTAGAAATTGTAAAAAACCGTTTTCCCACTTCAGAAGAACGACATTTTGCAAAAGTTCAAGGCTTATGAAACGGCAAGGCAGCTAGCACCTATGCGAAAATGTAGAACCATTATTCTGTTCAGCATGACTCGGCATTTTTTATCAATAACAGAGAATACCCTAAGTCTAAGCTGCTTTTCGAGCGACCGCATGGCTGAATCCAAAGATCACATGGAAGTTTCACAAGGAAAAATGCCTATTCAAAAGTTGAACAGCCCCCAAAAACGCTCAGGTGCACTTACATTAAAAGCTTCTCCAATTGGTGGATCGCTTCTGGTCCAAACACTTCCATCGTTTAGTCCGACAATCGCAGCTTTTTTGATGACAGCTGGCGCATTGTCGATTAAATTTTTGATGTACGCTTGCCATCCGTCAACCATTTTTTACTGTTTCGATCACAAATTGAAAAAAACTGCACTGCAATGCACAGTCGACGAAGGCGATGCGACTAAAGCTCGTACGGAAGACAAGGCAGACAGCTAGTCGATGACTCGCCACGATTTTATAAGGCCAAGAGAATGACTTTGTTCTTCAAGAATAACCACCCGCCAACAACGAGCCCACACCCAACCGAGCCCATGAAATCATCGATGTCGTGGCTACAAATTCGAGTCGTTTTGATATAAGCATACCAGATGTTGCGTGTTAAAACGATCCTGTAGATATGGCGGGAAATTCAAAATTTTTTGTTCGCTTGAAAAATAAAAATGCGTTTGCGGTATGAAAAAACATTTACTTGACTGAATTCGTACCCCGCTTAGTAACAAAAAGATGCGTCATCTGGTCACGAAGAATGAGCTTTTCTGTACTGTCTATCTATGCGCCTTTGAAAGGCATCTGAAATATATTTTTATGCTTTTATGGCTATCTATACCCGACAAATCATTTAGGCACCCTAAATCTTGCACCCATGGCCTCCCTCAAGATGAAAATGCTGCGAAATTTGAATTCGCGCCAAACGGCCTCCCCACACTCAGGTTCGTGTTTAAAAGGACGTGTGTGCGCGTGCCGCATGGCTGCTCGGAAAACAAAGAATAGAAATTCACGTTTTTTGATGAACGGAAAGCCTTTGTTCAATCGTAAACATTGGATTTGATGATGATCTAGTTCCTAAGGGTTCATAATATCCAACTGACGAACCGTTGCAAGAAGAGATTCCAGAAATTTGGGCGCCGCTAAGCTTCTTTCAACCTATGATTGATAAATTTTTTTGCAGGATCTAATCACAAGAGCGCATCAATAACGAAGTCCTTTATTCATAATGAAAAGTTTTATTTTCTTCAGGGCGGCGCTTACTCGCACACATGTGACGTCCAACACGAACCTGATTGCGGAAATGAGTTTGGCGCGAATTTTAAATTTCATACAGCATTGTCCTAAACGCGATGGAGAGGCTGGATATAAGAGTTATGGTGCATGAATGTTTTTTTAGGGTATCGTTAGCCTGTAGGGTTCGCCCTTTAAGGCACCCGTATAAGTGGTAATCTCGGCCCATTAGCCTTTATTACGTTGTCAAAGCAGTCATTCGAATGTAGACATAGATCACACAAGCATTACTAAACCCGTTCACACAGGCCCCAGTCGAGCAGTCACTTCATATTTCTGGCCCCAAAGTCATACGGTATCTGTGGCCTCATCCTCTGGCCACAGTGCAGCTAACGGGACTAAAATAACAATGCAACTTGGCTGCTACATCGTTCGAGTACTTCTTGCCAGCACGTTGTCTCTTGATGGCCACTGTCTTGCTACGTCTCTCCACATTAAGTCGTATAAGCGGGTGCTGGACGAGAGGAGTGCTAGGAGGGTACAGCAACGCCTGAAACACAAATTCTGGAAATCAAATAAGACATTTGATGTCTATCAGGGGCCTGTTTCCTTGTCTTTGCAGTAGGATCAGAGAATGTTCTCTGCAGAATCTGGGGTCACCAGCTATCGTGTAAAAAACCTGTGCAATGAGAAATGTGTCTGGACTGCGCAGTTCTCACTTATTGTTAGACCCATTGGACGTCCAGTTGGACTATGGCTATACTATATGTGACAGATCACTGGCTCGCACCGACGCTGGCGCCCCCTAACGGTATGAATCAGTCAGCGTGGCCGGCATTCTCCATGAAAGCCTGGGAAGGAATGATAGCAAATGAACAGTGCCAAGAGGCAAGAAATCAGTCAAATGTGGACAATTTGAACCATCATCACGTTTGGGCGAAAACATCATTATTTTGAGTTTGCCGCCAATCAGGTTCTTATCGGTCCCGCCTGCTAGGATGCGGCAAGCTGACTATGTTGCGCAGCTGTGTACACTATGCCTTTGACCCTGATTGGCGGCAAATTCAAAATAATGATGTTTTCGCTAAAACGTGATGACTGCTCGAATTGTCCACATTTGACTGATTTCATGCCTCTTGGCACTGTTTATTTGTTATCATTCCTTTCCAGGCTTTTATGGAGAATGCCTGCCACGCTGACTGATTCATACCGGGGGAGGGGCCGTCAGCGTCGGTGCGAGCCAGTGATCTATCACATATACAGTAGTATAGCCATGGGTTGGACCCCTGCTGAATTCGTGCGCCTGTTTCACCATGATTCTTTGTCAGCATTTATGGACTGTGCAGTTTTAACTTACGACCTATTGGCTGGACCCCCAGGGTGGGGCGTGGCTGGACCCCCAGGGCCTGTTTCACCAAGATTCTGTGCATTATTCTGTGACAGCATTTTACATAGCAGGACAGAGTATTCAGGGAAGCTCCGAGAATCCATGAGCAACATCCTAAGCCCATGTTTGGAAGTTCTATGGATGTGTTGATCAACTTGCTGTTGATCTACACATTGGGATCCCCAAAGGGAGACTACGTATGTACTTCTCGCTCTATGGTCTCCTCCCACTCGGACAAAACCATGGTTTTGTGCAGAACTTTCTGTTCCTTTGTGCACCCTCGCCTTCGAGTGGGAGTACCCTATTGAGCAAGCGGATAAAGCAGCCAAATCAAACGCTTCATCTGAAACTATACTTTACGCACATTGTGGCACTCAAGCACCCAAAGGCCCATCAGTTTTAATAAAGTAGGTCTGTTTCAGCCCATAGTTGGCCAGCCAGTTTCAGTATCTGGTACTTCATCACCAGACTGGAAGTGCCAGTCATTTAAAAAACTGGGTAAAATACAGTTTAAGACAGTGCATAACTGAGCACAGTGTCACATCAGCTCACTTACCCCAGACTGCAGGAACTCAGCCAACCCGAGATCTCGAACCAATGGCTTGGCTATCGCAGCAGGAAGTAACCATACTGCGCACAACACTATCAATGTCGAAGTTCGAAAAGTGCAATGGCATGTCCGTTTGTTGACCATGGTTCAAATATGAATTGCCAGTCAAAAGTTGAGATTATAGCGACCTGAAAGCACTGTATGCCTAAACTTAAAAACCTGGCTAGGAACCTGTAATTTGAGCAGTAACTACTGTGTCTGTTTTTCAGTTAGCCGTGCAACTCCTGTAGGCAGTAATCTCTGCTAGATAATTAACCGAAGCCAGCATAAATAGTACACTGATTTTCTGACTTCATTATCCCCTAAGTTTTCCCTTATTGACGGTCATCTTGCGAATAAAAGCGAAATGTAAACTGCGCGGCTAACGGAAAAACACAAACTCGCGTAAACTAAGGTTTAGTTAGCTATTTTCGAATTCCTAAGCAGCTGAGGCCGGCCTGGGATTCCAAGACCAAAAACCTCACTCGCGCACAAGAAATTTAGCTACCAAACAAGGAGTCAAGATGAAGGTGCAGGAAGCCTGGATAAGTGCAGACTCGTTAGCACATTCTACTCGATCCGTATAAATGGCCGCCAAAGCGCAGCAGCAAGAGCAGACGATGGGAGAGAGTGGGCGTGATTGCAGAGCAAGGCGCCCTTGTTTTTGCGGAAATTGAAGAAGGTCAAAGATGGAATTTCCTGTCTTGCCATGGCCATGAATTCACCATGAGCAGAGGACAAGAACTGGAGCTGCTTAGCTATTAATCTATTCAGCTTAATCAAAAAAACTCGTCCTCGCACCTGCTTCGTCGTGGACGAGGAAGAAATGCTAGAAGAATCAAGACTCATTCCTTCGACCAACACACGTAAGACAATTTGTTTTGAATATAAGCTTGAAAAGACAACTTTTCCTTATCCCCGCTAGACATCTAATCAGGACGGGTCTTATTCTAAGGCCTGTCGAAGCCAGCTTGGAGTTGTCAGCTTCTTGTTTTCGACCCCGCTTCGACTCGATTATGAGACTTCGCCCGACTTGCTTGAGCTTATATACGATTTGCTGACGAGTGGGCAGGGGTGTCCCACTGACACGCACCCTAGTTTGGTCAGGACACGGCATGCCAGACCTATCGGCAATTGGCGTCATTGAGTCCTCAAGCATTCCAGAAAGCACTCAACGCCTGTCGAATAGTCTGTGCGGTGCGACGAAATGTAGGAGCAGAATTGGTGCTAGCTTGTGCCGCTGGCAACATATGTTAGACGGGATGTCATATAGGTCATGGGTCAAAGGTCGCATTGTATAATGAACTATCCATTCCTGAGAAACCTAGACGCATGAACGTCACTTGTCAAAGTATTTCGTCTTAATTAGTTACAACAATTTTTTTCGAGCTTGGTACAATCAGGCTTAGCGGATAGAAACTCGTGTTCACATCCATCTGAGACCGCTGACGAGTACACAGTGTCATGTACCGAATATAGGATATCTCGCTGACGAGTACACACTGTCGCACGTGTCATGTACCGAATATAGGATATCTTGTGAGACAGGCAGTGAGAAGACACTCGCACTGGACACTTGTCCCTGCTGATTAAGCCCATAATCACTAGTCCCACCTGCTATCGCGTGCTGCGCGACAGGAAATTAGGCTGCTGGTCGCGCACCTGACGCCGGTATATGCACCTAAAATAGGTACGACGACATTCAAATATAGTGGGTGCAATGGAACTAGAAATGTGTGGAATTGTAAAGTTGCACTTTGGACGGCCTATTCTAATGCACGCGCTCAGCGAGACACATAATCGTAGAAATGTCAGAAATTTGTAGCTGCAGCACAATTTCGAAAATATAGGCCTGGGATTAGAATAAAGCTATAACAATAATTTTTGCCCTGAGTGGGAATCGAACCCGCGTGACTTTGCTGCATGATGTTTAGAAGTTTGTTTTTCAGAGAAGCTGTAGGAGCTACTATATAATAAGACGCGACATTAACGAGCTGGATGGGTTTCCTATGACCACACGTTTTAGAAGACACGGCTAACAGAACTCGCTTTTTGGATCTGACGAATCTGCAATCGAGAAAGCGCCAGACTGACGATAAGCCAAAGCCTAGGATTAGATAGAAAGTGATAAGACAAGCAAAACGAAACAAAGGGGCGGATAGAACAACTCTCAGGTAGGAAACCAATCCTGCTCGTTAGTGTCGTGTTACTAGGGCCATAGCGTACAAGCCGTAGAGGAGCTACCAAGGGGTCATGAATTCTCACCGGACTGGACTGGATTTAAGCAGCGCATTGGCAGTGCACAGAATTGTCTGACTGTACATGTACGTAGGGAATATAAAATTTTAATTGCCCTTCTGAAGGGGCATGCGGAAGGGGCATATAAATTCAAATGCTGGGTATAATAATGACAATTAGTATCAAAGTTCTCAAACAGCGTTTTTTCTTTAGTGCACATTATCATACGTAGAGGATGAAGACTCCGATGACCTTACAAAAGAAGCATGCTTTGGCACTCCGAATACTGTAACTCAAGACTCAGAGCTCGTAATTTTGACATTTCGGATCGCCTGTTTTGCGTCAACGAAAAAGAGGAAAGTATAAAGAGAAGATACAGTTTTTCTAAAGCTCTTTTGTCTAATAAATTTACAAGTAGCTGTCTAAGAGATCTTTCCAGCTTTTGTCAGATTACCGCAGCTTAGGGAAGCCGTCAAAATTTGTGCAAAAAATTTTTGTCCAGTAACATGAAAAGTAGATGCCTTTTTACATAAACCTCACTCTTAGCGAGCATCCATACATAAACCTCCCCGCTGGATGATAAAATGGATTTACAACGGGCATACGTTTTTATGTTCGCGTCTGTAAGTGGATGCGCCCTCACAACACACACATCAACAACCTTGCACTATTTCTCAGAAAAGTATGAAATGAAATAGTTATGTTTCCAGGTAGGTATATCGCATCACTGCTGCAGTCAAGTGTAGATGCAATAGAGGCCGCGCAGGCAGATTAGTAGTGAGCTGACCACAATTTCCCCACCAAAACCAAAGGAACGGAGTGGTCTGAGCATTCGTAGTCCCTCAGACACAGTGCTGACTTATGGTTCAAAAACAGTTTTTTAACATCTCTGCCTGCTAGGACTAGTCCATTGCGATTTTGTTTTGTCCTATTCTACATTTTGGATTCTGTACAATCCAGTCCAAAATCCATGTTAAATCTGGCTGTGGGTGGGTCATGGAATTTTTCCTAAAAATTCTCGACAGGGGCAAAATTTTCCCTTCTTTCCATGACCTGAAACACTATAAGGTCCTCTAAGCCTTTGTTTTTACCTTTTTATTTTTTGGTGTCTATGTTTTTCTGTCTGCCGAAGCCTCTGAATGTTACTCGAGCACTGAAGACTTGACCGAGCAGTCGACACCCTACAGCGGTGAATGCCCTTATCAAGAGAGGGTTTCTGAGAGACTCGACCCGGGGCTGGCCAGTCGACTTTTTTTGACCCCCCTATTTTATTTGCTCTATCGAAAGTAATCACAAAACTAATTGTCTTGGCCGAAGTAAAATTTAACTTTTAACTTGCTCCTTTTTGGGCCTAGAACAATTTTTGAAATACAGAAATGACCACTACATTTCATGGAATCTGAAACTTTTTTAGAAATTAGCCTAGCTATAACCGGTCAAAAGATATTTTTAAAAAACCGTTCGTGATCAGCCGTGATCAGGCACATAATCGATTATGGGTGAATTATAAAAGCCGAGTCTCCCTGTTTCTTTTCATTGAAATAATAGCCTACGGTCAGTGCATCAGAAAACAACCTGAATTTCCGCACTACGGATCACAATTATTGCGCACATGGCTGATAACTGCACCCCATTTCGCTAATTTCAGCTAATCATAATCGATAATCCTAGCTGCTGATCACTCGCACTGATCACTAATAGCCTATCTTGTCCCCCTTGAAAAGAGCTTTCAATTGATTTGTTCCGACTTAAAACTCGTTCTTTTTTACCCGAGATATTCCAATTCGACAAGAAGTGCCCGCGACTCTCGACTTTTGAATTTCCCGCCCGCGCGCCGCTTGGCGATTAGAGTTGTTTTGGCTGCTTACTCTCGAAATCGCGAGAAAATAGAAAGCTTTCTCACTTTTTCACTATGTGTCAGCCTAATTTTGTACTGGAGAATCTGTCTTTCATAAAAAAAAGAAAAGTAGAAATTGAGACGTCTTTATAGCGACATTTCCAAAGACTTGCAAATCCCGACAAACTTCTGAAGATCAAAGAAGCCATCCATATTGTGACCAAAGGTCCTACTTTAAATCAGCAGAAGGACTTTGAAACACTCACGCTTTTGCAATAGGTTGTCGCTACCTGAGAATCAACATTGTGTGCGCTACCATAGGTTTCCAGCTCATTGATGCGTTGCTCGCCGTGTTTTATCAGTTCCTGATGATGTCTTAAGATGAGACGAAACGTCGAAAATTAAGATATAATAAATAATGTCGTATTTGAGTAATTTATTGGTCTTCTTGTTCCTTTGGAAAAAGAAAAGTCTCAAATTTTCTGACGATTTCTAAAGTAAACATCCAACCCCGCTCTTATGTCATAAGCGGCACGCTCGCGGGAAATTCAAAAGCCTAAGCGTCTCGCAGGCACTTATTGCCGAATCGGAGTTTTCTTCAATATCTCGGGTAAAAATGAAAAAATTTCGACGCGGAAAAAAGCATTTGAAAGCTCTTTTCGAGGGCGACAAGATAGGCCATTGGTGCAAATGATTATTAACTGAAATGATCGATCATGATTAGCTAAAATTGCCGAAATGGGGTGCAGTTATCAGCCATGTGCGCAATAATTGTGGTCCGAAGTGCGAAAATCAGGGTTGTTTTATCATGTTCTGACTGTAGGCTACTATTTCAGTGAAAGAACCAGGGAGACTTGGCTTGTGTGATCCACCCATAGTCGATTACTTCGGCCTAGACAATCAGTTTTGTGAGTACTTTCGATAGAACAAATAAAAAAGGGGGGGGGTCAAAAAATTCGACTGGCCAAGTATATTGCATATGGGTCGTCTCTCAAAAACCCTCTCTTAAATTATACAAACATCGTCACACCCTCTGTGTCTTTAATGCAGAGTCCTTCCGAGAAAAATATGCGCAATTTTCTCCGCCATTTTCTGCCGAGTACCACGCGGGCCATCCACATGTCCACATATCATCTGCACGGCTAACAGAAAAACATGCTTTAACAAACTGGCTGATTCAAGACTGGTGCGATTCCCACTCAGAGCTTGAGTGTTTGACATTTCGAATCGCCTGAAAGAAAGCGAGGAAATCGCGAAGAAAGGGCGCAGTTTTTTTCTAAAGCTCTTTTGTCGAATGTGGTCACAGGAAGTTGTCAAAGGGATCTTGTCACCTGCTCGTAATAGTCTGTTCTAGAAAATGTGCCAGACGCTTCAAATGTAAGATCCGTGTTTCTTACCGCACATACTTCCTACAGACCAGTTTACATGCGTCCAATAACACAAAATTTGAATTTCCCGCTGCAAGACACTTATGACAATATGACCTTGGCTCACAAGACATATCGATTGACGACCCCGCCAAAGGATTCGGCTTTATTCAAGACACGCTTCAACAGTATGTGGACCATTTAAAAGATCTCTTAGAACGCAAAATTTGAATTTCCCTGTTGCAAGACGCTTATGACAGTTATACATAGATGAAAAGTTCCTCTCTTTGAAAAGTGCGCCTCCCTCCGACCCGCTCTTGGAAGCTTTTTTAAACGAAATAGCAGCAATCTGGCTACTTTTTGAAAAGAAAACCAATTAAAGCCATAAATCAGGAAAATTGTCGACAGAAAACTGCTGTCGATACTTGAAGCGCACCAGTTTTTAAAAAGAGGAACTTTATATGTATGCAAAATTGCCATAAGCGGCTTTAAAATTTGCAATGTTATAAGCTTGTGAAATGGCCATAAGCGCTCCTAATCGGATGAAGATAATCATAAACTGTCAGAAAAGAACAGGAGTACGTATCTATTTGAGGACCAGGAGCTTCAGGACTAATCAACACCCAAACATGCAAGTCAAGAAAAGAATAAGTTGTCTTTTTCAGAACTTGCATAGGTGAATAATGGCGGCCATATGACAATGCACTTCCATTACAACTGTGGGTCTGAGTTGGCGCCTACTTTACTAGTTTCCAATTCCATTGCAATTTCGCTTATGGCCGACAACCTGGCAACAATACCCAATCCGTCTTGGCCACTTTATTTCTCCTCATTCATCTCCATCGCCTTACACCCTCTAATTTTTCTGTCGTTTTCATAGAAAACCACTTTTCACCTTTCTCCCCTCCCTGTGTCTCCGTTCCTCCTCTGCGCTGCAGGGGCTGGCGGGAAAATGTTCGATTACGCTACCGTAGTTCCCATAGATGCAATGCCTTGTGTCCACACTTGCGTGCGCATTCGTCATTGGATTGGGCGATTGCCGTTGGTCCTAGTTTTTGCCCCATTATCCATTTATGCCACAAATTAACTGCAAGTGGTTTTTTGTGCTTCTGAGTCGAGTGAACTTGGGGTGTCTTGTACATGCGCAGCACCTCATGTACAGTTATTGTGCGCATCTTCTACAGCCACCCAGGGTGCTTCAATGTGTTTTTTCTGCTTAAAAATATCCAAGCACGTGGTATCCCCCTGCTAGATGATATTTGCTGTCAATAAGCGAGGCCTAAGGCCGATGTTTTGTAAAAATTCTTTCGCTATCTTCATTAGCATGTTGGGCTTAAAAATGTCCTCGTGCTTTTCGCATTATCATAGAGGACACAAGATTAGCGAAATAAATTATTATTAGAGTTGTTATTCATTAACTTCGTTTGAGATTTTACGAGGATTTTCCTCCTATGCAAGTGCAATTAGCTATGGCTCTGCTCACTTATTATGTTCTGCCAGACTCGGTCTAACATGGCCACTAATCTCACCTAGCGTGTTTCAAAACTGACATGCCCCTACAGCCTATATGCTCGGCAATCCTGACTACTCATTATCTATGCTATTAGGAAGGAGCAAAAATCCATCTTCGACCAGTATTAATTCCTGTCCTGGTCTTTTCACAGGCTCCGATCCAAGCTAATCAACGTAGCCAGTACGTGTAGCTAAAAAGTTCATGCTTACTGTAGCCGCTAAGTCAACATGGTTTTTCGATGTTTTTTGGTACTATTTCGAATTTAATCTGCTCTATTTTTAGAAAAAGGTAAAGCAAACTTGGAGATTTTCTCTGATCAGCTATATTCGTAGGGAAGGACAAGGCGGTAAACAGGCCCCTAATTTCGTGCCTGGCGATTCGGATTGGAGCTAAGTCCATGAAAAGGGGCTAAAATACACAACGAGTCTTTGAAGGTGGCTTAGCTCTTAGGCACGTACTTGCTCCCCGCAGCGCAGTATTTGCCCATATGCAATTTTTTGGTTCCCCTTGAAGACTAGATGACCATTAAAATAAACTATAAACTTTCTGCTTGTCGGAAAACATAAAATACGTAATTTGTATGGACCAGATAGGTTTGACCTTGTCATCGTCCCCCGCCACTCCGCCCCTGCCGTGCCACGAACCAGAAAAGGAAGTAGGTAGGAGGACGAGTACTCGATTCGAATTCGGTGCAATATTTATCTCCAAAGCTGTCATGCGGACGGCGTGGAGGGAGGAAGGAGTACTAATTAATTCGAGTTCTAGAAACTGTAGTTTCTTTGAGAATTTCTAATGAATTTATTGTTAGCTACTGCTTTACTTCGTTTTTAAATTTTGAGCGAGATTAAACTCGGCTCTTTACACTGTGCAAATGTTGTTTGTCCGACAGCCATGTTTGAGTCCTATCACATCTGATCTGGTACCTCTTTAAAAATAGTCAACATTTCGTCCTCCACTAAATCTAGATTTTAAATTTGTGAAAAAATTGAAAATTTGAAGACCCACAATTTTTCTATAATTGAATGAATCTGAAGTAGCCCCGCGGACTTTGTAATCTGCCTGCACTTGGAAGACAGCTATTCAAACTGTCGGCATTTCTTCGTGCATTTTATAGAAGTTCATTTCTAAACTGGACCTTTCACGTAAACGAAATTTATTTGAGCTAGAAACTGAACGGCACGTTAGACGATCATTTTTCTGAACAATCTTCGAGGCAGGTGCTCGAGCTTAGAATTTATAGTCTGAACTGACTTGTCCAATTCCCAATTACAATTCTATGCAAGCCAGTTGTGAGCGTCTAAATTCGCTTCCTACGGCTATGTCACGCGAACTAACCAGAAACCCATTCTTTCCTTGTTTACTCTTGTGAATTAATTTTT
This sequence comes from Mesodorylaimus sp. YZB2_4, assembly GCA_030248295.1. Taxonomy (NCBI): domain Eukaryota; kingdom Metazoa; phylum Nematoda; class Enoplea; order Dorylaimida; family Dorylaimidae; genus Mesodorylaimus; species Mesodorylaimus sp. YZB2_4. The sequence goes on along the minus strand of JASANH010000254.1, from coordinate 21,202 downwards.
TCGCCTTTTCAAGCACCGACTACTATCCTATTCGATTCGATCTTTTAGCACGGTTTTTCATTTTGGTCAGGGGTCGAAGATTGAATGAGCCCCGCCCGATACAAATGAACAACATCTTTTGTGGTGCCATGACCCCAGGGGAGAGGCTAGTTGTGACTGACTGCTAACTAGGTTCGAAACAAGTCCATAAACAATTCTAGGTTGTTAGTGAATGCACTTTTTACACTCGTCCTAACCATGCCCATTCTTCAGCAAATATGCCTCGTTGACTCTACTTTTTGCTTTGTGTGTGTGTGGGGGGGGGGGGGGGGGTGCCTGCTCCTTGCGACCTTTTAGGGATTGCACATGTGTGTAGCACGTGCCTGGACCAGGGAGGGTGTCAATGGAGACCCAGTCGGGTTGATGTTCGACTGCTGCTGATCGCGGGGTCACCTACGCCGCTGGGCGCTGATCAGTGGGCGATCTCCCGGCACGTGTCACATATGTCTGTCCCCCCTGTCGCATTCTCGTCAACCAGAAAAAGAGAAAATCACGTTTTCAAGTATTTCCAGATCCCGATGCCTCCCCGCTGATTAAGATCGCAAAACATGGCATGACAAGGCCGCCCTGGCAGTGCACCCTGTCGAGTGGGCCCGAAATGATTTATCAATGTCATCAGGAATCGACGAGGCGACTAGTTCGATGTGACAACTTTTCTAACTATGAACCGTGCATAATCGAGGTGTGCGAGGCGATGAGAAAAAGTACACATGACGCGCACCCGCTGCGTCCAAATTTGGCCAATGCACCTGACTCTCACTTGGACGTCGAATCACTTCCCGGAGTTTCGGTTCCGTTTGGCTTGTTTGCTCAGTCCATCATGCGCGGGAGCTCGCCCTGGCCTGGGGCGAAGGAAGTGCAACGACTTTGATCAATACCTAAATCTGCCCATAAGACCATTCGAAATTCTGAAATACTCGCGTCCGACATCCTGCTCCCTCAAATTTCTGCGACTTGTTTAAAAAAACCGAAGCTTAAGTGCTGTGATCGCTTTTTTTATCTTTCCTTCAAATTTTTAGGTCCTATTTGGATATTGTCTCCAGTTTAGATCTGTTCAAATTTTCTTTCATTCGACGTGTTATTTTCTATTCTCCCACTTGGATCGTCATCGCTCACTGATCGCATCATATGGTGGTCTGGTCACGTCGAGCTTATGCCCTCGAGACAGCAATTAAAAGCAGAAACTAGTCTCCTACAAGGCCTCTGACTATTTACTATACTTTACGTGCTTTACATAAATTTTATACGATTACCAGGACTAATGTGTTTTGTTGGAGCGGGCAATCCCTCCCAACTCGCCACCCACGCCTAGCACTGTTAGAAATCGATGGAGACTGTTGCGGATGGGAAAACTGATTTTATCCAATTTTTATAACAAAGACAACAAATTTTATGTTTTGTTTATGAAAATGGACAAATTCTGTTATTTGACGATCGTGACGATCATACAAAATAGAATTGGTCTCGAATAACAAGGCAAGAATTAGTCGAGCGTTCAAGGCAAATTATCCAACGTACAAACCTCATTTCCGCTTCTTCCAACTCACGCTGACATTTTTACTCGCCTCCTCTCGTCCTGAGGGAAACGGCCAGCCGAGCTGCCTCGTGCTTGTCTCTTCGTCAACGTTCAGTCTCTGCGGTGGGCATTTTCGACGAGAGCCACTCAGCTTGTTGTTACTAATCCGATTATATAGTTATAATCCTACCCCCCCCCCCCCCCCGAGTGAGTCATGGATAATGTTAGTGGAATATTTGGCAACGGCAGTGACGATGATATCAGCGATTTACTAACGTTCACATTCGCTGTGGACATTTGCTTAGCTGTATTTTCATTATTAAATTTATTGGTTAATTTTTCTTTATTACTAGTTTGTATTGGATTTATTCGAAGTGGATGTCAATCATCGATCGATATAAATATAAGACGACCCCATTACGCCTTACATTTTTTCATATTCCATTGCGTTTTATCATCGGTAATGTTAGAATGTATCGGGACTTTAACCAATGTAGGTTATTTAATTACGGGTTATAATATTTTACACGAAAGTTTTGAATCGATTGAATTAAGAAGCGGTACGAAGAAAGCCTTAGATTTTGTAACATACGCCTTATTTAATGTTAGTCATTTGAATTTTGTACTTTTATTGAATGTTGATAAATTACTTTATGTTTTACGACCATTACATTATTATCAATTAATGAATCGTAAACGTGTCTGTTTGATTTGTATGGTCACTTGGTTGGTGGCTTGTGCCATGGCATCGCCTTCATTGATCCACATGGATACTACGGCTCAAATTAGACAAGAAGCCATTTTATTCGCCATGTGCGTCGTATGCCCGGCTTCGTTCGATCTCCTCTCGGCGATCATCGTTTCCACTTTGGTTTATCGAATACAATTGAGAGACTCTAGAGCAGGACTTTCGATCAAAGCAACGTCAACGAGATCGAGACGTCGACTATTCTCGCGTGCAGCAACCCAAGCGAATAGTGGGTGCGAGCAAAGTCAAAAAGTCAATATTCGTGCACATTCGACCGTCAATGCGTGCCAAGATTTCTTTAGGCATTGTCGCGTATTTCTAAGAGCATTTACGCCAATTATTTGGACTTGCGTTACAACGTTGCCATAGTAAGTCATTTCCTTATTTCGAAATGCTTAGTGCACCCGCACCACTTGTGTCATGGCATTGTCGAAGAAGTGGGCGAATAGGGAGCGTGTCAGTGATTAGAAAATTACATACAGTTCCTGGCTCCTTCGTAGAGGCATATTTCAAATGTGTACCCTGCTAGGCAGACACGCGTCAAAGGCGGCGGCAGCGAGTGTTTGCGACTGCAACGAAACTGAGTGCGCGGTCGCAGAGCACTGGCTGGGTTTGGGAGCTCGCACGCTTAGAAAACACGACGGCAGAAACAACTTTTTGTTTGATAGCTATGCAATCGATGAAATACCAGATTAATAAGCCCAGATGAAACCCTTTTTTACCTACTTACAATTATTTACTGTCTGTGTCCAATTCATGTGTGTACTTGAGGATCATAAGCACAGAGCTCGCTTCATGACTCACCCTGGGAAAAGACTTCTTTGTACATGAGCACGTACACAAAGCCTACGAGTCACTTTTTTGCGTCAACAGGAGGCGTTTGCATCATCGAAGTATGTAATACAACTAAAGAACAAAGCATTTCTACATCCTTCAAATGTACCCTCAGGCTTAGGAGTCTGGGCCCAAGACAAAAATATATCACGGAGCTTTTCAAAAAGCCGAGGTTAGACTCGAGTATCGCACAGATATGCGCGACTTGTATAGCGACCGCGCACACGGTTTCGTTGCAGTCGCAAAGAGTCGCTGCCGCCGCCTTTGACGCGTGTGTGCCTAGCAGGGTACACATTTGAAATATGCTTCGTGCAGTTCCTCTCTGATCCTTTTCACCGCATAATTTTTAAAATTCCCGCCGATTCCGATCAAATTTCTTACTGTAAAACGATGCGGTGTCCTGGGATGTAGTGTGGCTATATCATCTAAACAAGAGTGTTTATGCAATAGTTTTCCAACCGTCTCCAGTTATCGATCGATCCATCGCATCATTTTGCTGTACGAAATTTGAAAAATTGCGCGCTTTTTTTAAAGTAGCGGAACGATGGATGGCAAATATATCAGTTTACCTGCACTTGTTTATGCGCACTGGATCAGTCGCAGTAGCCACTACATGGGACCTTGGATGTGACTATCCATGAATTAACCAAAAAAGGCGCCCCTGGTGAGAATCAATCGGCTAGCGGCTGAGCGTGCTACCGATCAGTGGGTGGTGCCTGCCAACTACTAGAAACATACATTTGTTTCCCCCTCTCGCCATCATAATTTCCCAGGGAAATCTCTGACGACGAGTGTCATGGTGTATATCCCTGCACAACACGATTGGTCTTTTCTGTTTCTACTCGACACACTGAATGCCAGATAGTGCACTTGGCTGGAGGTGCCTTCAGATCCATGTGATGTTTCTGGTCATGTTTGTGTTTTACCTTTATTACCGACCGCTTATGCGCACTCAACGGTGAAGGGTCTGATTTCCAAAGGGCGACTCCCCCCCGCCAACATGATGCCCTACTACTGGCCAAATATCCTGATGAAGGGACTCATGCGGTGGTGTAATGCTTCAACCGGGGGGGGGGGGGTATATCCCATGCAAAAGATTCACCCCCAGCGGGAATCGAACCCTATCATCCTGACCAGTTCCTCTTGTCTGCAAGTAAAGTGTGCTTGAGCAGGTTTCGCAGTAGGCAGGTTCTTTTGAACTAGCAACACTGTGCGTGTTTTGAGTCACTCAGTAAAGGTAGGCGAGAAGTCTGTCAGAGGCCAAATGATGCCGTGACATGTCGATCTGATTTCAGCACAGCGACCATGATCTACTTGTATTTCGGCACGAATTCTGATGCAGAATTCTTTGAACGTTGGACTGATCGAAACATGTTCAAAGTACTTCGTTCGTTGGGATGCCTCTACGTCACTTATTTCACTGGGGTCCCATTAATCATTATTTTTAATAATCAAACTTATAGAATTCGTATAAAAACCTTAGCTAGATTAATATTTTCGAAAATCCATGATTATGGTCGACGTTCTCAAAGATACACGTCAGCCGTGTTGAAATCGGAACAATCAACAGCCAATGGCAACATGACCAACACGACTTCCATCACTCTCCCACCACCACCCGCGGCTGGGGGAAATAGAGAAGGTCGTTTTTTGTGCACTGAAGTTTGATGCCTTTGATGCTTTGATATTTTTGATCTCCGCTTATTGAATATAGATATTTGAAAAATTTTATCTTTGGCGTCTTTGATGTCTTTGAAAAAATGCTTTTTCATTGCTTTCTTGACCCAGATTCCAGCCCAGACAAGAGATGGCCCATGTTTCCCAATAGTAGTTCACACTCAGGGAAGGAATGGGGCTTGTTTAGAATGGATTATGCTGTGGGACGCTCGTAAATGGCATCAACAAATGACGCACTCTTCACAGCCCTTCTCTGCCTATTAAGGGTGTGCAAGGCGATGGATGGCCTGGTCAATAATCTCGGGGGCTGGACGTGGACAATCAGAGGTGTTTATTGCGTGATTGCAGGATAACGGAGCCAGCGACTTCTTATTAGAGATTCCGTGCAGGTGCACCCTGTCTCGCACTAGTGTGCATGCATGGCGCATTTGTGAGCCTGTAGCTGCAGATTCTGTGAAGCCCAATCGACCATTTCGCAAGCTTCGCACATTGCAAAATTTAAATTTCCCGCTCCAAGCCGCTCATAACAATTTTACATAGATGTCCTTCATTTTGAATCTGTGCGCTTGTTTTTGTGACAGAAATTTTTTGTTCAGGTCCTCTTGATTTATGGCTCCATTGGGTTGCTTTTCAAAAAGTGACCAGAAGTTATTGGCTTTCAAGAGCGGGACGCGCACAATTGAAAGTGAGGAAGCTGTCATCTTTGTAAAGTTGTCGTAAGCGGCCGAGGCGGGAAATTCAAATTTTTATTTGCGTGATGTCTGTGTAATGGTGTATAAGCCTTTTCCAACAGTTAATTTTCGATGTCTTAACTCTTTTCCTTGTCGCAGACGCACTTCCGTCTTGCCTGGAGGCTACACATGCTGTAGTGAGCAGTGGTGTGCTCACGCCCAGCTGATTATCCGTGACGAAGTTGAAACACGGGTGCAATTTAACTGCCTAACATGGCCTAATATGGGCATCAGGTTTTAACTCAATGCGATTGGAAAGAATGGGCATGGGCGTAATTACGAACACGGAGTAGAGGCCTGAGAGGAAATTTCCGCATGCAGATCACGAAAAGGTCAGGAAAGGCGCCCATAAATGAGAGCTGACGCACGCAAGCGACGTGATTGCAATGCTTCATAGCCCGTTTTAGGAGACAGAAATAGAGAATAGGGGATCCGCTGAGGGTCACGTGCGATTCGTTCGGGCACCTGATGAGTGGGAAGTCAATCAGAGCACTTGGCTAGGAGCCAGGCTTGTGCTCCAGGAACCACGCGTTAGTTGAGCTATGACCCGAAGGCAAGGATGGGAAATGGAGTGTGCGGCATGTTCACACTAAACACGTGGGGGCTACAAGGAAATGGAATGTGAGCTGATGGGTGGAAATACGCCCAGGGCCTGGCCTAGAGCTAAGATAGTAAACACAAAGATTAGTTCCTTGCTGATGTTTTATTGTGGCCCCAAAGATAAAAAAGAAATAAGCCCCTGGGGTCACCTCCAAATATGACAGGTGCATGATTGGCATGTTGATTCACACTGCTGTATGGCTTCAGATGTAATTTGCTCGCTGAAAAATGCCAGCTCACCAATACTATGTAGGAAACTGAAAAAAGTGGATTTTTATGGCGTTGCGGGTTATTGTAATTGCCTGCATTGTCTGGCGGCCGCGGTGGTGCAGTGGTTCGACAGTCGTCTCTCCGTATTGCTTGGGAGCGAGTTCTGGCCTCGTCCCGGGTTCGATTCCCGGTGATGGAGCTCGGTTTGTGAACCATAGCCCTCGCTGACCTTGCACGCCATGGTGACTGACTAGGTACCCAGAGCTGCTCCGAGTGGAGAGACGGGAGTCAAACGAGGAGACTTCAAGACTGGCTCTGAGACTGGCTGTCCAACACCGCCAGGGTTCACAGCCCCTACTGTCGTCCGAGGAAGTTGGTGTCGTCCAGGATGCCCTTGTGTGGAGGTGCTCCAAGTGAAGACGCGCAGAGGGACGCTGCTGTGAGAGCTGGTCACCTCACGGCCCCGCTTATCATATCATGACTGCTGGCCGCCTACAGGCAAAACGGGCTGGAAGTCCCGTGGGGGAACTGGGGCGGCATGGGGACAAAGCCACAAAAGTTTTAAATAAAGCCTCGGCTGTCGAACACCAGCAGGATTCAAAGTCCACCAGCCGTCGTCCAGTCCAGCAGGATGCCCTAGTGTTGAGGTGCTCCTATTGGAGACAAGCAAAGGAACACTGGTGTGTGCTGGTTCGACACAGCCTTCCTTCGACGGTTTGACTGCTGACCGCCTGCCGCCGTGGTGTGCAGCGGTGGAAGGCGCGCGTCACAGTTTGCTTGGCGGAGCCAGAAACCAGTCGGCCCTGAGTTCAACAGTGGCCGTCTGAGAAGTTTGTAAAGTTTTCTCTGCGCCTTGCACGCCTGGCGGTGGGTGAATCACCCTTCATCCCTCCGGATGAAGTCTTATGGGGCGGGAGACTCTCGAGTCCGGGTCCCCTCACGGAGCATGGGCTGGGTATGATTACTCAGTGTCGGCGCTATGGTTACCCGCGATGTCGGTATAGGGCCCATGGGGGTTCATGTTCATGTTCATGTTTTACCACATCACCAAACGCTTATGCGAACTCGAGGGTGAAGGGAAAAATTTTACACAAAATGATTTACCGGCCCGCGAGTCGAACACTCGCCCGTAACTGCGCACCTGGCGTGAGAGGCAGACGCCCAACCCACCAGCCCACGAGGCCGGTCCCATGTACCCCACGGATGAGACAAGTGCTGGCATTTTACATTTTACTTGTTCGCACGTTACCCCATCCCCATGGGGTAACTGGCTACCCATCGTTTACCGAGTGATACTTTTATTGCGGCGGGACTGTAGTGCATGGGGTCTGCCGACATCGCGGAGTGGCGACTGACCGCACCCTTGCCCGGCATGCATCCCGGATCGCCCCCAGTCGATGGCAAGGTAGGGTCAACTAACAAGCTAAAGTGTATGAAATCGACCTTCCCTGGACCAACCAGAATAACGCAAAAAACAGTAAAGGACTGGTCTTGAGCTCCTTCTCTGAAGAGCACAATGGCCCAGGTCTGTCAGAACACCTTTGACGGCCTCTTGGTGTGGTGGCTGGTAAACTCGGCTCGAGGCGCCTTGGACTGCATGGCTTGATCCGCCATATTGGCGTCGCGATACACTCTGTGGGGACTTTGGGATCAATTTACTGCCCATGCACATTGGATCTGGGTTCAATTTCGCTGCATAATCGTGACAGGCCAGATTTTCTTCGGCCATCCGAAAGGAGCTACGACGAAGCATAAGACAGGACCACAACCGCAAACCAACTTGGCGCCGCCCATCATCCAGACCACCAGCAGGACCAAAACCACAAACTGAAGAACCAACGAAAATAGCGGCCCCGGTTCACGAAATGAAGAGAAATGAGTGGGATTGTGATTGATTGATGCGTATGTATTTGTCATTGAAACATGATCACATAATCTTTTAGCGGTGATACTATTATTTTTGCGGCGGGACTATCGCGCATGAGGCCCGCGCGGAAATTTTCTAGAGTTTGTTATGACGAGAGGCGAATCAGCGCCTCCCCCTATTTAACAGTGTATTCGTGTATATTGTGATTTAGTCGTAGTAGCAGCAAGGATAGTGGAAAGTTGTACCTGAGATGAGACACGCGCTGGCATCTCACACTTTACTTGCTCACATGTTCGAGCAGTACCCCGAGCGAGACTGCACATGCATCACACCTGATCACCCGCCATCACCGATCACCACGTCGTCCCGCCTTCTCAGTTCCTGTCTGGGCTTCGATCACAACTCGCCCTCGGCGACCGGCCACGCTCTCTTCTGGCAGCAGCCCTCATGTTGACAACGTTCATCGCGCCCACCGCTATCGGCGAGAAGGCGCCCACGCGAGATTCGCCGACCTTGTCCATCATGCCGTCCAGATTCATTGCCGACCACTCGTTGTTCAGACAGGTCTGGTATTGCTGATGGTCATGGCGTCCGTGGGAGCGTAGACCAGTCCATCTTCGCACAGCGGGGCCGATGCCATCTGCAAAAAAGCGAATGCAGTCTGAGCCTGGACAGCCGTTCCCCATCCTTACCCCCAAGCGCCCTCCCGATCGTGGATGCCTTCGTGCACGCTCGTCATGTTGTCTGGGCCGTCGCCGTTGTACTTCGTCCAACATTGGCCGTGGAACTGTCGAGGCTTATCGGGCTTGAATTTCGGGCCCTGAAAAGGATGGGGTTACTACTCAAGTTATGGGGACAGTACCCCTGGGCACCTTACCATGATCTTCTTGCCACTCGGGGTCGTGGTCTCGCAGATGAGGTCGCTGAACTCGTCAGGGGGATCCGACGTCGGCTTCCATTCCATGAGTTTCGCGGTCTTGCCGTCAGTGCTTGCGGTCGCCTCGGCCTTCAGCTCGCCGCCTCCTGAAGAAGCAAAGAGGATTAGTGCTGGCTGTTCGAATTCCGGGGGGCACGACTTACCAGTCTGGACGAATTGAGCGTGCGTGCTGGTTGTCTCTTCGCCTTTCTTCAGCTTGCACTTGAGGATTCCGACGTTTGGCTTCTTGAAAAAGTCTTCTGGGAAAGGTGCTTCCAGGCCTTTGTTGCATTTCTCCGTGCGGATGTTCGTCGCCACTTCTTTGCCGTCGACGATCCATTCACATTCCAGCTCGGCGTCGTCGCCGGAGCCACCTTGCGAACAGTTGACCATGGGCTGCTTATTGCTGTCGGTCACTCCGATGATGTCGTTCACCCTGACCGGTTTTCCATCGTACGAGATGTGGGAAGTCTTTCCTGAAACACAAAATCCGTTTTTAAACAAAGGTGGTGAATATAACTCTGACTCACCTTTTTCAGAGCGGTATCTCGTTTGCTCGGCCCAGGCGTTGTCGTAGTTGTTGTTCGCGTTCGAATGGCACAAGGACTTATCTCCTTTTGTCGCTCCGCCGCAGATTTCCGTTCCCGAGGCCTTTCCGTGTTGGTTGTCGCAGGTCTTGACGTCGATCTCGCACGTCACCCCGTTCTTGGTCACGTAGCAGTACTTGCCTTCGGCGCACCCGGCGGTCTCGTTCTTGCCGCCTGAAACAAATTTCATGATGGCCCCTCAGCAAAATTGGAGGAAATCACCTATGATCGTTCCCAGGACAGTCGGCCTAAATTATGATTCGCACCTTGAAAGGGCAGACCCGTGGCCCCCGTCCTTGAAAGAATCTAGTTTTCCCACTACTCTACAACCTACCAGCCGATGGACCACTACTTCTCAGGTCGACCGTCTCCCAGGCCCAGCCTCTGTGAGTCCCATCCCAGACAAAGCACTCTACTTACAGGCCCCTCGTACTTGATGGGTTGCGACACTTGGCCGCTGTACTTGACGTAGTACTTGTTGAACTTGGTGTCGCTCGTCATCGGCAGACTGAACGTGGCTCGACCATCCGAGTCGCACTTTTCCGTTTGGACGACTTTGCCGTCTTCATCGACCAGATTCACATCGCCAATGCAGCGATCGTCGACGATACCAACCACGATTTTGGCGACGCCACCTTCTTCGGTCAGGCTGTTCTTGAAGCCGTGCCGGTTGTAGAACGTGACAGACTTGATCTCTGAAAGAAAAGATGTCGGCTTTTATAGGTGTTTGGGTGGAAGTTCTCGCATAGAATCGCAAAATTTGTTCGATTTTCCGCAGAAAATCGAGGCCCAACTCGCGAAAACTGCGAAAACCCTTCGCTGGAGTAAATCTAGGAAGGAATTCTCTCACCTGGCCACGATATTGCCACGATCATACGAGATTTCGACTTTTCTTTCGGCTTGACTCAGATTCGCTTCGATTCACTCGACGTCCGCACGGACTCCGCATCGCTGACGAGAGGGAGTGCTCCGACCGACCAGACGACGCGTCGGCGAGCCCTCAGAATGAACAGGCACGAGCCTAGCCCGTTCGATGATGACTTTACATTGCCTCAGCCCCCATTGTATTGCACTGTACCCCCGAGTTGCCGTTGTGGAAGTTGGGCTCGAAGCAACATTCATCAGTGTCGGACTGATTTGATTGCCTTGATCGAAGAACCAATTGCCAAGGTCCCGACCCAATTTTTCCTGTCTGCTCTTTTGTATCGATGGGCGAATGACCTGGAAAATGGAAAAAGTGCAGAAGGCTAAATCAGCGACGGACTTGTTTGACAGCTGGGGAAGTTCCAGCTGTTTCAGGCCACGGCTAGCGAGTCTCAAGTGACCCAGTAATGAACTTCTTAAACTGGACACCCACGACCCCATACCAACTTGCTCGTTGCCGCCTGTAAACTCTGCTGGTCCCGCAATCCAGCAAGGGTCGATCACTCGATCGCGTCAATCTTCTCCCTCGACCACAAACCCAGGCGATCCCCCCTGGAGCCCTTGAGCACTGACATCGGCCAGCTTGCCACCTCAGCGTGACCAGTGCGTTGTGTACATAGTTGGATATCCGGATGATTGCGTCCATTGATCGTGCTTTAGTGCAGGAAAGCCTGCAGGCTGCCAGGTTGCTGGTCGGGTTATAGGCCTGCACTCTTCTCTAATCTTCACCAGATACCGCGAAGGCGGGTTCAACCAACAACAGCAACCCAGTCTGTAATCGGGACCCGGGGAAGAACAGGAAGAGAGAAAAGACAGGAATGTGCAACCATGCCTGGCAGGCGTAGGATAGAGTGCGGCCGCCCTGTAGGTAGGTACTGTAGGTAGGATAGATGGGTCGAGGCTTCATTTTTGATGCAGCTGCTGCTCGAATTGTGAGTTCGAACGGGTCTTGCGCGTGCTCGATGATCAATCAAACGCAAGTTGCCGGCAATTATTCGAGTCGGGCCTTCTCCATACTGAAAATGCTATGCTGTGCCCCCAACAAAACTTCACTGATCCGCCTCTGAATTCGCTCAGTGGCTGACACTACATTGCAGCATATCGATCTTTTCAGCTTTACTGGTCGCATAATCAAACAAGGGTCAGTACGAGTGAAAAATGGCTAGCTTCATGAAAACATTGATCATTGACATCATCTTGTTGGGCTCGATTCCCGCCGACACCCATCACCGGTCCATCACCGACCTCAGCGCTTGCCTCCCCCTTTCCACAGCGAGCGAATTCCACCTGCCACCTTCGTCATCATCCCTCGAACACGGGCATTGCCCGACTTGGCCACATTGACGGACACGGTTTCCTGATTCTGAGTAACATCTGGAAAAGTCCTCAGCTATTTTGGGAGAAACACGAAGCTGCAAAACGTGTTCATACTCTCCGCCATCTGCTTCACGTTGGTTACCAGCTCGAGCTCGGTCTCCAGGATGAGACGGTACAGATCTTTGACCAGCTCGAAGCCCAGCTTCACGCGCGACATGGCCCCGTAGCGAGACTCGTTCACGAACTTGATGATTGCTCGCGGGTTGACCTTGCCGTAGTGCGCGAAGGCTTGCAGATCGATGAAGATGACCGCGTTGGCCGCCGAGTACGACAATCCATCGTCGCACAGGAACATCGTGGCGGGCAGCTTGCGGTCGAATTGCTTGGCTTGGTACCTGGCCACCTGGTCCACCTTGTCCGCGTTCATCTGCACATTCTCCTCTTTCTTCGCATTCGGCTTGAACGGCACCAGGAGCACGTAGATCTGAAACGAGCAGTCGTTGCCCCCGGCCCCCCGTCAGAAGGACAATGCCCTACCTCGTGGTCTGCACCAGACGACTTGACCGGTCGACGTTTCTGCCCTGTCTTTCCATGGTACAGAGCCACCTTGCCGATCTTGAAGTCGAAGTTGTCGTCGAAAAAGCGCCACACGAGCATCACGCTCCTTCCAGTTCCACTTTCGATTTCTGCATCCTTGCCCACTTTCTTCGGGTACAACGGATGGCTCTTCGGCAGATCCGTCCTAGTGATGTCGACCACACCCACCTGAAAAGTCCATGCTGCCAGAGAGAACTTGGAAGAACAGCCAGCTCACCTTTTTCTGCATCATGGCCAGCAGAAGGTGGTACATGGCCTTCTCATTGGGCAATTCCCCGACCAGCACGGGATCCCCGAACAAGTTGACCGTCTCGTTCAGGTTCAGGGGCACCTTCTCGCCGTCGTCGTGCACCACTACTCGAGTCGACATCCTCACGTCGACCATGCCACCCATGGCTGCTAGCATCTTCACGCGCTCACTCTTCGAATCATCGATCCATCCATCGAACATCTTCACCAAATCGCTGGTGGGAAAGTTCAGCCCGAACTTGACCTCTTTCGGCAGGTTTACGGGCAGCCACAGGTCCGGGCTCTCTCGCACGTGGTGCTGGACCAGGTGCTGGATGGCATCGCGAGTTGTCTTCTTGTACCTGACCAGGGTCCGGCGGAGCACTTTGCGCCACCATTTTTCTTGCTTTTCTTTTTCCGCCTTCTCGTTCTCTCGCCTTTCGTTCTCACGTTGCTCCCGCTCTTTCTTTTTTTTCTCCTCCTTCTCTCGCCTCAGCCTGGCTGACTTTTCCGCCAGTTGCTTCAAGGCTGGAAAGAAAACATTGTTTTCGTGCCGAGTGTGCCGACTGCATTGCTTACCAGTCTCACGGCGGTGCTTGACGACTGAAACGCCGATGACGACGCCCCCGACACAGCCTCCGATGATGATGGTTCTGATGGGGAGAGGCGGCTCGGCTGAAAAAACTGGCCTGGAACGAGGATACAAAACACGCAATGATGTCTTACTGAAGTTGCCTGGGAGACGTCCGATCGGGCCACCAGGAGATTCGTAGGAGCCCCATTGCAAGTAGTCGAACTGATTGCGCGGGAACCCGCTGATGATGGGGATGATGCACTTGCCGTGGTACACGCCAGGCTCGTCGGGGTGGAACGTGCGACTCTGCAAAAGGGGCTTCTATCCTAGCACCAGTGACAGGGCCAACGAGCACTGGCTTACTTTGATCTTCTTGCCCTTCAGGGACGTCGTCTCGCAGTCGGGCTCGCCGCCGAACTCGGGTGGAAAAGGGAAGTTCAGATCCCAGCTGACCTTCTCATCGGTCTTGCCGTCACTGCTTTTGGTCGGAGTGGCCTTCATTTCGCCATCTGCAATGACAGAGTTAGCTTCCTGGGGGATTCAAAGTTTCGTCTTACCAGGCAGGGCGAGGAGACGGAGGAGCAGGCGGGCATCGTAATTTGGTTTGTTCAGCATGCACTGCAACGTGCCCATGTTCACTTTGGCGAAGAACTCTGCGGGCAACGTGATGAACTGGCCGAGACCGCATTGGGCAAAGTTCACCTGCACCACTTTTTCATCGAACGAGAACGTGCAGTTGACGGCGGCGTCGTTGGAGGGACTGTCAGGGGCGCATATCATGGCGACCCGGGTCGCAGTGGAGTGTGCCCTGACGACTTCGTTGAATCTGGCAAGATCGCCGAGGTACTTGAACTGCGGAGTTTTCCCTGAAATAGAGGCCACCTTTGCTCACAGGGGACCAAACTACAGTCTGCTATTTGTACATACCTCTCGACGAACACCCAGGATTTTCCTCAGCCCAAGCGTTTTTGTAGTCCTTCTTGGCTGCCGACTCGCACTGGGTATCTGATGACGACCCTCCTCCGCAAGTTTTCTTCGTTTTGGCACCGTGTTGCGTGGTGCAGGCGGCCGTGTCGATGTCGCACTTTGTTCCATCCTTGGTGACGAAGCAGAACTCGCTGTCCTCGTTCGAACACTTCTCGTCAGGTCCGCCTAAAACGAGCAGAAGTCGTGAATGGACGCTGCTCGCTGCGGTACCAGGCAGGGAGAGCCCCATTCATCAAATTTTTTCGCAGTGTTTCGGAAACTTACGTTTCCTTCCCTCATTCTTGTAGAGAAATGGATGTCTAACCGTTAAAAAACACCTTTCCTGCCTTGTTAAGGTCAAGCGTGCGTTTTTTAGCGACCACTACCCTATCTATGAGGGATATGGAAAAGGGGGAGACGTATATGCTACAGTTGGTACACAAAAAACACCTGCGCAAAGTCTGCGCTTCAGGCATTGAAATTAGCATGCATGCTGCTTTTAATTGCAACCTGCGGGGGTAGGTGAGGCACTATATCGAAAATTTGCGAGGCCCCTTGGTTTTTCGCTCTATTAGAGACCATCTACGATTCCCACCTCAAGTCACAGGATTGTACTTACATGTCCGGTACACGTAGTCGAATGGCTCGGATCGTTGGCCCTCGTACTCGGCGTAGTACTTGCTGAACTTGGTGTCCTTCTTGATCTGCAGACGGAACTTGACCAAGCCATTCGGATCGCATTTCGACGTTTGAACGACGTTGCCATCTTCGTCGACCAGCTTCATGGACTGGGTGCACTTGGTTTGACGGAGCTCGGCTTCCATTTCGACGTACCCGCCTTCTTCGGTCACAGTCGTCTCGACGCCATGGCCGTTGAAGAACTTGATCGAGTTGATCACTAAAACAGACAAGACCGCTTCAAAAAGGTGATGGGCTCGCAATTTTAACTAGATGATCTCCGGAATAGCGAGGCCCAAAACCGCAATAACCTCCTCCCGCCCGTGGGACCTATTCTGGAAGCACATCCTTACCAGGCTTCGCCATCGCCAGGATCGACTTCGCTTTTCGACGGTTTTGAATTTGCTGCGATACTACGAGAGAGCTCGCACAACCTACTCGACAGTAGAGCAATCGGGAAGTGAAATGAGTGAGCAGGAGTCTCCGCTCAGGTCTAACTTCACATTGCCTCACGCCACGTTACACTTTGAGCTTTACATGCCTACGTAACATTAAGATTTGACTCCAGATCGCCATGCATGCTCAAGATGGCCCCATTTGGGAAACCTCAGGGCTGCCTTAACTTGATCGAAGACACGCAAGAGGTCATCATCAAAACACACACACACACACACACGGTTAGTACTACTGTAGACTTTGATGCATTGTCATCAGCATCGTCATTCACACACCATTATCGTTTCATTCATTCCCTGCTCACCCACGTTTGCCCTTTCTCGGTCATCCCTGGTCGTCGTCAGATGCTCTGATTGGGTATGTTTCATCACGGTCACTTTGTCCCGTCTCGCTCGGCACAGCGCATAGTCCCGTCGCCTTGTCAGAAAACGATACGCGGGGTTGCAGAGCAGGGGAGACGAATCAAAGCAGAAACATACCTCTCTATCAGGTCGGAGTGGGCCTTGTACAGAGTCGCAGTGGCCATGTAGGTCATGCGGGAGACCAGCTCCACGCCCAGCTGATTCTTCGAGAAGGCCCCCGTACGGGCCTTGTTCACTCTCGTCATCGTGTAGCCCATATTGATGGCGGTCCATTTAGTCACCATGCAGCCCTCGTAGTTGAGAAGACTACGGCGTCTGTCGGGGCGCACAGCAGTCCATCCGAGTACGGCAGGGCGGCGTTCAGCAAATCGTGTTTGATCTGCTTGCACATTTGGTAGACAGCCTGGTCAATCTTGACCGCATTCTTCCTCACGTCTTTCGCGCTGTTCCAGTCAGGCAGGAACGGCAAGTGGATCACGTGGATCTCCTCAATCTGAAAAGGAACCGCCAATCACAAGGTTTAGTCGCGAAAATCATGGAGCTTACCGAGTGGCCTGCAGGCACGTTCGCCGTGCCCACCGAAACCCCGTCCTCCTCATCGAGCAGCAACCACTTAAGGATCAGATGGTCGTCATCTAGACCCACTTGGATCTCTTTCGAGTTTGCATGATTCGGAATCAGCGGATGGTTCTTCGGCAGGGCGCCACTGATCACGATCACGCGGACCTGAGAGGAGCTCGACCACTTCCGCAGTCTCGCCGTCTGTGCTCATGGTCACCTCGGACTCCAGCTTGACGCCGTCTGAACAAGCATAGAGGGTTAAAGGATTAGTGTTAGTTCTCAGAGTTCAGGCAACATTAACCAGTTTGGATTAAATGAGCGAGCGTGCGCACCTTCTTGTCGACTTTCATGAAGTTGCCCTGATCGTGCCGACGCATGGTTGTTCGAAGAACTCTTTGGGCGACTCCAAATGTTTGGCAAATTTGCATTTGTCATGTGATATTTCGTGGGCACCACGTTGCCATCGACGGCTATATTCGATGCCGTAGTGCAGCTGAGATAGACCACGGTTGGCAGGGCATCTGTGTCAGCAATCGGGATGCACGACAGGGAAATCTAAGGTGAGTGACGAACTGCCATTATCTTTATGTAACCGTCGCGACGCAGCCGCCATGTCTACTATGGCCCCAGCCCCGACATTGTGTCCCAAAACTCACCCCATTTTTAGGGCTTTTTGAGTTGAGTTGGGTCGGGTTTTTGGCGGAGTGGTTTTGGGCTGTGGAGATTGACCTTTTCGAACCGGACCCCAAAAAACCACTTTTCCACTTGGGGTCAGCATGAGTACGTGGGTGCTCTGCACAGCGTGTTGGAGACACTACGATATGATGTCCGTTGGTTTTGAATCGACGGATCCTGGTGGTTCATAAAACGTACCCAGTGCCCCGAGCTAATCTAATTCGACATGTCAGTCTGAGTGTGACGGAACTGAAATATCGTCTGTCAGCAGATAATATCGAGCTAATCTGATCTCTTGTCGACTCGCAGTCAGAGATCAGGTCAGTCAGGTCCTAATTTTGAACGTTTGAAGGCTTGGTCTGTCAGAATTCACGAAGATACCTCTCGCTTTTTGGCAGAGGGTGGGTTTGAGTGTTTGGCTGGGTTTAAGAGTGAGATTTCTTCCCTTGAAACAAGCATTTCCTACAAATTTATTCATGGGCTACTGGGAAATTATATCTGCGAGAGGCCATTTTGAAAAAATTTTGCCCGCCCCGCCCCGCCCCGCACTCGGGCCATTGGCTCTCATCTTTGAGCTCTAAATTATAGCATACACTATTTATGCATCCCCCTTGCGACCCCGAAATCATGGGGCGGGTGAAGGTGAGGAACAGGGCTTGTAAGATTAGTGCCCTGGTGAAACTAGTCTCTCAACTGGGGTCATGTTATTCGAATCTTGCACCTCGGAAACGGGGTGGTTGAGATATGAGCAGGATACTTGTCAGGTCTCGTGTTGTTTTTGAAGGAGTCCAAAAACCGAACTTGGGCATGCAGGATTAGCACATGGCAGTTTACGCATATCACCTGCTAGATAAGTTGCTTGTGGTATCTCTGGAGATCTTCTGAAGGTAGACGAAGATGCGAGTGGGATAGGACTCACTCAACTGCTAATACAATGTGCCCATGGTAAGGTCAGCTTTCAGATTTATGTGCAGTGTCAAAATGTGCTACCTGCAGCCCTGGGCAGGCCATTAGAGACTCTTCCACTATCTTCACAACTTCTCTCTCAGGGACGACATTCGGGTAAAGCCACAGTGCCAGGATAACTTTCCCTCAGGTCCTTAATAAAGAATGATAGCCTTCTCACAAAAATGTGCGTCATACTGATAATATACTTCACTGGACAAAAGTGGCTTTTTGGGGGTTTTAGTCAATTTTTTCAAAAATTATGGGTTTTTATCCTCTGGGTTTGACTTTTAAAAACTGGGTTTGGCTGGGTTCCTCTTAAAAATTTGTGGCTTGGGTTTAGGTTTAACAGTGAACCCGTTGTCGGACCCGGACCTGGACCTGGCCTGCAGATGCTGCGATGGAACACAGTGATCCATCGCAGCATCTGTGACCATCCCATCCTGCGTGACTGAGCGCGCACCACAACATTCACTCACGCGTAGACGTCCATTGTGGGCACATTCTGGGCCACACACAGGACACGTGCAAGTACTGTATTTCAAATTTTATGTGGTCACATGTCCGAGCATAGATGGCCATCGGAACATGCAGCCATCAGATAGTCCATTGAGCGAGATTGCACACACGTCATCACCTGATCACACCTGATCACCCGCCATCACCCATCACCTTGTCGTCTCATCTCAGTTACTGTCACGGCTCCACCCACGATTGGCCCTCAGCGACTGGCCATGCTTTCTGCACGCGAGGGGCTTCCTGAACAGCGACAGATTCTTCACTCTCGACACCGCGCTTGGCCCCGACTTCGTCCCAGTCTGACGCTCCGGTCCGCCCCAGCTGGTCCTAAAAACAGACCACGGGTCAGGGACAAGTCAAAGGGACATCGGACCAACTTAATGCGGGAACGGGACCGATAATTGGGCCACAGGTTGGACGTAGATGACTCGCGGACGGTCCAGTTGCACACTCTTCTTGCTCGGCAGAGCCTTCTCCGGGTCTCGTTTGGCTGAAAACATTTCTTTAATTGCCAGGTTTGGCAGAAAAAGTCAGTCGCTTACCAGTCTGACGACGACGCTGCTTGACCTTAAAGATGATCACGGCGACGAGGATGGCCCCGACAACGACGACGATGATGCCGACACCGAGGTAGATGTACTTGGTCATGTTGTCGTCGGTCGTGGTGACCATGTCCGGAATCGACGTCCCGATGCCATCTGCAAAAAAGCGTATGCAGTCTCAGCCTGGACAGCCGCTTTCCATCCTTACCCCAAGCGCCCTCCCGATCGAAGATGCCTTTGTACCCGCTCCTGATGTTGTTGTTGGGGCCGTCGCCGTTGTACTTCGTCCAACAGTCGCCGTAGAACCGTCCCAGCTCATTGGGCTTGAATGTCCGGCCCTGAAAAGGATGGGGTTACTACTCAAGTTATGGGGACAGTACCCCTGGGCAACTTACCATGATCTTCTTGCCACTCGTGGTCGTGGTCTCGCAGATAAGGTCGCTGAACTCGTCAGGGGGATCCGACGTCGGCTTCCATTCCATCAGTTCCGCAGTCTTGCCGTCAGTGCTCGAGGTCGCCTCGGCCTTCAGGTCGCCGCCTCCTGAAGAAGCAAAGGGGATTAGTGCTGGCGGTCCGAATTCGGGCACGACTTGCCAGTCTGGACGAATTGAGCGTGCGTGCTGGTTGTTTCTTCGCCTTTCTTCAGCTTGCACTTGAGGATTCCGACGTTAGGCTTCTTGAAAAAGTCTTCTGGGAAAGGTACTTTCAGGCCTTTCTTGCATTTCTCCGTGCGGATGTTCGTCGCCACTTCTTCGCCGTCGACGATCCATTCACATTCCAGCTCGGCGTCGTCGCCGGAGCCACCTTGCGGGCACTCGATCTCGGGCTGCTGATTGCTGTCGGTCACTTCGATGACGTCGTTGACCCTGACCGGTTTCCCATCGTACGAGATGTGGGGAGTCTTTCCTGAAACACAAAATCCGTTTTTAAACAAAGGTGGTGAATACAACTCTGACTCACCTTTTCTAGAGCAGGATCCTGTTTCCTCGGCCCAGGTGTTGTCGTAGTCGTTGTTCGCATTCGAATGGCACAAGGAATCATCTCCTTTCGTCGCTCCGCCACAGATTTCCGTTCCCGAGGCCTTGCCGTGTTCGCTGTCGCAGGTCTTGACGTCGATCTCGCACGTCACCCCGTTCTTGGTCACGTAGCAGTACTTGCCTTCGGCGCACTCGGCGGTCTCGTTCTTGCCGCCTGAAACAAATTTCATGATGGCCCCTCAGCAAAATTGGAGGATATCACCTATGACCGTTCCCAGGACAGTCGGCCTAAACTATGAGTTGCACCCTGAAAGTGCAGACCCGTCGCCCCCGTTTTTGAAAGAATCTAGCTTTCCCACTACTCCACACCCTGCTAGCCGATGGACCACTACCTCTCAGGTCGACGGTCTCCCAGGCCCAGCCTCTGTGAGTCCCATCCCAGACAAAGCACTCTACTTACAGGTCCGGTACTCGTACTTGAAGGGTTGCGACACTTGGCCGTTGTACTTGGCGTAGTACTTGTTGAACTTGGTGTCGCTCGTCATCGGCAAACTGAACGTGGCCCGACCATCCGAGTCGCACTTTTCCGGTTGGACGACTTTGCCGTCTTGATCGACCAGATCCATGGACGTGGTGCACTTGGCTTGATGGAGCTCAGCAACGATTTTGGCGACGCCACCTCCGGTCTGGCTGTTCTTGATGCCGTGCCGGTTGTAGAACGTGACAGACTTGATTTCTCGAAGGGAAGATGTCGGCTTTAAAAGGTGTTCGGGTGGAAGCTCTCGCGTGTAATCGCAAAATTTGAGGCCGCACGCGCAAAAACCTCAAGTCCCTTCTGCATAGTGAACTTCGAAAGAAATTCTCTCACCTGACTTCGCCATCGCCACGATCAAACGCCTGTTCGACTTCGACTTCGCTTTGACTTGGATTCGCTTCGATTCACTCGACGTTCGCGCGTATTCCGCATCGACGACGAGAGGGAGTGCTTCGACCGACCAGACGACGCGTCGGCGAGCCCTCAGAATGAAGAGGCACGAGCCCAGCCTGTTCGATAATGACTTTACGTTCCCCCCACGCACCCTCTCCCTCCCGCTATATTGTATGGCCACGCCCCACTTTACACTGCTGAGGGCCCTCAATAGCTCAATCAGTAGCG
>JASANH010001439.1:0-174046 GCA_030248295.1 Mesodorylaimus sp. YZB2_4 | reverse complement strand
GAGATAGGAATGTTCAGATGCTAGTGAGGCAGTGAATGGAAACTGATCTTGCCTTTTAAGGATTCACTCATTGCATCCATCAGATCATGACATGCTGTACCTCCATACTTGCATTTACACTGTAGTAATTCAAATTTTTTTATCACATCTTACTCTTTATGCTGCCGTTTATGCATATAATGCTTACATGGTTCAACATTGCACCGACCAGTTCTCTGCAAGGCAATTACCTGTTACTAAGCCATGCTCAGCCCAGCCAATGCACAGTGTGGATACGCACGGCTTATGAAGGATAAGCTTGTCATTTCTAATGCTGGTCGAATATCTCACTGTAACTGATAAGAGCGATAACGGATGCACATTACATCATGAGGTCACACTAGTGTTATCACTTTGGTGTGGTCAGTTATAAGCGTGGTCCATGTTGGTATCAGTCATATATACAGTACCTTATCACTGCACTGTTTCACTAGCTGAAGACCATGCGGCTTATCATTGATAAGGTATTTATCATGTAGTGATAAGGTCTCCTTATCAGAGCGTCTTATCACAATCTCCAAATGTTGTGATATTTTGATTTCAGGAGCACCACCAAGATGTTGCGGGTTTCGAGGCAATTTCTCATCAGCTGCAAGAACGACAGAACAGACAACTAATGTGGATTACACATACGACACGGGTCATCTAGCCATGACATACACGGGACTGGCGTGCCTGTTGATCATGGACGATGATTTGTCAAAAGTGGATCGAGAAGGCGTCTTAGCTGGTATTCGAGCATGTCAGCTTGAAGATGGCAGGCGAGTACGAGGGATGTGGGTAGACAGGTGGCGGAGACTGGCCATGGCCTAGTAGTGGGTATGGCGTTTGTATGGCGAGGGAGATCTGGGAGGGGGTTCAACTCCCACCCAAGTAAAAGTTTTACCATTCTTTCACCCTCCCCTAGAGCGCACATTAGGGCATAGGGTGCCTGAGAAATTGCAGTTAAGCGTGGCCAATTATATGACTAACAAAGAGGAGCCTGCCTGATAAGAGCATTTGACCTGACACTGATAAGCGGGGACAAGGTCCTCAAGCAACAAGAATCTTCGTTATAGCTTTTGCGCTCATCCTGGTGGAAGCGAGAACGATATGCGGTTCGTGTACTGCGCCGTTGCCATATGCTACATGCTCCGAGACTTCTCAGCCTTGGATGAAGACAAGTTGTTGGACTATATTCATCGAAGTTGGGTAAGTGAATAAGTTGGTTCAAAAAGCTTTTTTAGAAAAAACTGAATTTTTTTTAGAATTACGATGGTGGATTTGCGCAATGCCCCGGTTTGGAATCGCATGGTAAGCCGAAGTGACGGTTAGGAAAAAGTGTTCCGAAGTTATTGAGAATCATTTTAGGAGGATCAACATTTTGTGCTGTGGCGAGTTTGCATATGTTGGATCGAGTGTCAGAGATACGGAATCATAGACGACGATACGAGAAGCTGTTGGGATGGTGCGTGTGGAAACAATCGGATGGATTTCATGGACGGCCGAGTAAACCGGACGATTCGTGTTACACGTTTTGGTTAGGTGCTACGTTGAAGGTGAGAGGATGAGGGTTGATTCGGGGGAGAGCGGAGGATGAAGCTTGAAAATGTGGCTGTTTTGTGCAGAAGCATTTTAGAATGAGGAGACTACTGGGATTTTGACCGGAGTCTCCAGAGTGTGTCTAGAATACAAACCGCCGGCACAACAGAGGGCCTTCTTTCCATTCACTCAGCTACCACATAGATGTCCTTCTATCGGATTTATACCTGCATGAGGGTATTTTCTCAGTGATATGGGGCCAGAAAGGTGGACCGCACAAAATCTCGATTTTTTGACCCGCGCCTCCCCCTTGACCGCATGCCGACCACTTCTCGCAAACCCCCCTCAACAATGGTCGATCACTTCACCCATACCACCCCCTTTCCAAACGCTGCTTCGTGAAATGTTTCATCTTATTCTTTCTTAAGCTTGAAAAAGCGCCCTCTCCTTCGAAGACAAATCTTTTTTTGATTCATGGAGCGGATTTTGTAAAAGCCTCCACAAACTTTTCCTTATATTTTTTAAAAGTTTTGCGGGTTGGGCCGCGTCGACCCAATTCTCCATGGGACTTCCAATCATATTACCTGGCCAGCAGTCATGATATGATGAGCGAGGCTGTGAGGTGACTAGGGATAGGCGGGGATCCTGATCTTGACATTAAGGGATGGGGATTCTGCTAATAATTATGATATGCTAGTCATGGTACACTTGATGCATCATATCTGCGATGAAGTAGTAGCGATGAAGAGACAACAGCAACATCGGCTCAAATCGATGATAGCAACACTGATTTTACTTAGCCTAGGCTGGCGTTTCTGGACGCGTATCGAAACTGCGAATGTACTCATCAATTTCAGCTTATTTATAATGACTGAAACTCGACCTGATAAAAAGCTTAAAAAACCTGGATGACTGAAGCGTGCTTTAGTGAGGAAAATAGACTCATCTCCTTTGTGTGTGCAAACTGTACGACCTCAAACAAAAAGTCCCGATCCCGGTCGGGCTTGCCCTGATCCTGATCCCGGAAAAGGGTGACCCCGACCTATCCCTTGAGGTGACGCTCTCACGGCAGGTTCCTGTGTCTTCAGTGGGAGCACCTCCACACGTGGGCATACTGGGTGAGAAGGGGCTTAGGCTTAGCGTAGGGACCATCTCGACTGGTGTTTGAAGACAGTTTCACAATTCTCTGCTCCTCGGGTGGGCGTCCGCCGTTTGACAGTAACGTGGTGTCGCCCGGAGCCGGGCGTCAAAAGCCAGCGACAAGCTACTTAACTGCCGTCCTCCGTCGGAATAGAACCTCGGCCTCCCAGTCAGGGTTGCCGGCCAGCAAGGCGGATCAACGCCTTAACCAGCTGAGCCATCGCCTCCCAACTTTTCCCTTTCGGATCAGATGCAATTTCGGTTGGGAAGAAGAGTCCTGATGAACCCGAAATTGCATTATCGAGAATGAACGACCAAGGAGAAGAGAAGACAAAAAGTTTTGAAGGTTTGAGACCGCACTATTAATGGAAGATAAAAAGTGTTATTTGTCATCAGAGGCTTAAAAATTTGCTGCGGTCGACCATTGGTCGCTGCCCCTCCCCCTCCCCCGACCGCACCTGACCACTTTTTGGGTACCCCCACCCCCCCCCCCCCCCCCAGGCTGCGATCGACCTTTATGGATGGCCCCTATCAGACTGCGACCTGGTATGGGGTACTGCGCACCAAGCTGATAGGTTGGACAGGTCTCTAATGTGGTCCCTGCTTCAGGTAAAGGCACAGTAGGATTTGTGTACACTAGCAACCTAGGCAGTGGTCTAGTGTGGCACACTGAACCACTGCCAATTGCCTGCTGTACACTGCAGACACATGTGGAGATGGTGTTAAGGCTGATCAGTCCACAATGAGCAGTTGGCGTTACCTGCCTTGGGCCGATGGATCTTTCACAGGCTACTCCTACCAAACCGGGTGGGGTCGGGTTCTGGGCGAACGCACAGTATGGGGTTGCCAAGTTGTAGTAAACTTCACGATAATTCAGACAGCTGGCGCGCACGAGCAGACAATGTTGAGCTCGCGCGCGAAATACAAATCGCACTGTACAATCTGTCGTACCACACACATGAGATCAAGGGGTAGTGTGGCAGTGGGTAGGTGCGCCCGTCAGATTGGCGAGCAGATTTTCATGCTTTGGGCGGCACGACCAACCTGTCAGCTTGGTGTGTACTGATCCATGCGCTGTTACAAGTCTGAGCCTCAGCGTACCACCCACCCACAAAAATAACTGGTGTAAACTGTGAACATTTTGCTGAAGAGGCGACAGAGAGAAAGGAAATTTGGGAACACTAACCTATCTATCAGCTATCTGAGCCATCTGCAGCCTCGCCTGACACCACATTCGACACACCCACAAAGGCCATCTGGAACGCTAACCCATCACCGATCCCTGCATCCCCATATGCCCTCTCAGTTCTAACCACTCTTATTTTCCAGCTTTTGGACTCGACTCATCTGGTGGATAGTGAGAAACTTATCGAATTCACCCTGTCCACCCAGGATGACCTTATTGGTGGGTTTGGAAAATACCCCGATGTTATGCCCGACCCACTTCACGCCTACATGAGCCTGTCGGGCTTATCAATATTTGGACTACCACCACTGCGAACAGTCAACCCTGCATTGAACATTACGGACAGGGCTGCACTCCATTGGAGTTCACTTTTCCGTCCACCAACTGCCAAGAATCATGGGAATGAGAATGAGGATCAAGATAGATCGTGAGTGATCATATCATGCATCTATCTTGCCCGTGATTATTATTTGCCTCAGTCATTGGAAGCCATGATATAACGAGCAGTGCACCCCAACATGCACCGCAAAGCGCTGTGTCGCAATGCCAAAAATAGTGTAAAGTGGAGTGTAGAAGTTGCACTTGAGTGTAAAAGTTGCATGATTCTGCTGCGTTGCAACATGAGCTACAGCTCAACGGAAGATAATCGTCCTGTACATATGCTGTCTATACTGTAGTATATGTACAGTAGGTTTACACTGCTCGTGTGAGTTGGCCGACGTTCAAAGTAAGTTCACAAACTACTTGAGTTGCAATTCTACTATTTTTCTTCAAGAACAGGAAATTTCAGGCGTCCCAGCAAACAAAAACATTTCTACACATCCTATACGCCTGAAATACATCGTGTGTTCGAAATTTGTGCTATCGAGTCAGAAAGCAAATTCAAATTACCCAAAATCAAAAAAAGGGCAGTTTTGAACTAAATAAAAAACCAAAACTAACCTAATTTTCTTAATTTCCGTCACCTTGCTCTTTCAATCGACGCTCCTTAGCCAACAGACGACGTTCGCGTTCGTATTCTTTCATTCGTAAAATCTGATCATCATCTTGACATATTTCCCAAGCGTGTTTCTTATCGCCGCAATAAACAGACGCAAATGGCATATGTTCTTGTTGACATTTATAAAAGGCGACGAGTAGATGAGCGCAATAATCGCGTTGATAAATAGGAACATTGTAACGATCCATTTCTTCTTCGCTAACTTTCATTTCACGTTTTTTTCGTCCGTTCGGAAATCCGTACATTGGATCAAAACGATTCGGCAATGTCAGGCTTGGACTGCCTTCCGGATCATTCCAATGTTCGTATCCACGAACCACATTCCCCATTTTTCGCTCAAAGTTTTTATTGAAGAAATAACATTCAAAAAATTAGAGCAAGACCGAAATCAATCGACAGTCGGCGGCACGCACAAGTGGCTACAGTAACCTACACATTGGTGATTTGCAGGTACAGTAGGAAACGGTTGACATAAAGAGCTTTTTAAAAATTATGATTTTCAAGCAATGTAAAGATTTGCGCTGTTTTTGTGGCGCGATAGCACTCACAATAAATTCAATGCAGTGGGTGGAGTCGTAGTGTACAGCTGTTTTATGATGCATCAAGTGGTGAAATGAGTGATAGTGTAAAGTGCTTTACATTACTCGTTCTACCACTTCGCTGCATTGCATTCATTGCGAGTGCCATCCTTCGCGACGAGCGGTCGGTTAGTCAATTGGAGGTCGATGAAAATGAGCGCAAATACGAGTTCGACCATCACCCCGATGCCGCCTGCAGGGAAAGAAAAAAGCGATTTTCGAGATCGAAACGGGTCGTCGTCGCAATTTGTGCTGTCCTGGTGGCAAACATTGTTGATCGTGGTTGTTGTGGTGGTCATCATTATCTTGACCGTCATCGTCACTGTTGTCGTGATTCGAAAACGAGCTCGACGCACACGATACGAAGATGACAGCGATTACGAGTATTTTCGACGACGACGACGACGTGGTCGAAACCACATGCGACGACGTCGACATCGAAAACCACTGGCCAGGAGAACGAGGCGTGGAAATGTGTTAGGAATGTTGAGCAGTGACTCCAACGACGACGATGGACGAAGTAGCGGGAAATTGGTCGATGCCCTAGCCAAAGTGAAAGAAAAGAAACAAATCAAGAATGGAAATGGAGAAAAAGCAATCGACAAAAAAGGTGCGAATATAGACGTCAAGAAGAATCCGATCGCCAAGCCATGATGAAAGTTTCGAATTGATTTTCCATGATTCCCTGCGGTAAATGTCACGATCGCCCAAAGGTTAGCATTCGACTCGTAGCCTTGCTCTGTTTGCATGTAAAGCAGTGAAAAAAGAATGCGAGAAGTTTAGAAACCAAAGCGACATTGACTTCTTCAAATTATTCAATCTTCACCAACAGTTAACAAACAAAGACGGCATACTCGGACCGTCAACATCGGTGTCTTCCCTGGCCGTCACATTCAAGCCTTTATGGCGTATTTCCTCGCTGGGAAGCATCGTTCCTTCTTTTGTTGCTTGGCCGTTTTCAACGAACTTTCGTGTTTTGTCAGTGCCCGACGCAATGCACGAGTCTTACGATAACGCAAATCCAACGGCAAGCGTTTCTTTCCCTGAAAGTTTGAAAACTGATTCACCAAGTTCAAGAATAACATTGAATGCACCTGAGCGGACTATTTTCGAAAAGATAAAAGCAAAATCAACGCAATAAATCACATTCTAGTAGGCCTAACTTGACAATTAAAGGGTTCATACAAGAAAAGAGAGATTTTTTTCCCGAATTTTTGGAGGTTTTCCAGACAAAAATTCGATTTTTCACTCATTCATTTCGCACAGTCTCAACACTACTAAATGCCTCCCAACTGATTCACTGACTTCAAACATAATGAATGGGCGCACTAAAAAGTCGGGTAACTCGAAATTTGAAGCCCTGAAATTCGTTTTTCTCCAGTGTTTCAGGCAGTTATCTGATTTCATGACTTTTCTAGGTTTTCCAAGCTTTTTTGGAACCCAAAAATTCAAGAAAAAGGGTTAAATAAGATCACCAGGAGGGGTATATCATTCTTTCAACCCAAGAGCGAACATAACGCAAGATATCTCTTTTTAGTAGGCCTAAGTACGAAATTAATACCACTGGCCTAAATTCCGCCGGAACAGTAAAAAAATTGGACAACTTTTCCTACTTACAGTGCGTCAAGAGGAATAAAAACGAGGAATTGTATCTTACCTTGTAAAATTTGCGCAGATTTTCTTTCGTCGTTTGATTGATAACGATCAAAATACGAGCGATCGATTTCCGAACGAGGCGACTAAAAGTATAATTATTAAAATTACAGGAAGTAAAAAAAAATACAACTTACATTTTCGATAATTTCGAAGCGGCGCCCCCGGTCACTTTGGCCACACGCAACGAAGCCAATTCTTGACGTAAATCATCCAATTGTTTTTGCAGATCTTCCTTCTTTTTTCCACGCAATTCGTGACATTTAACACGGGGCATTTTTCAAGTTTTTAATTTACTTCACTAAAGTTTCAAAAAATAAACAATTATCGTTAGAGACAAAAGTTTTGTTTCTGACGGAATCTGAGAATATGCTAATTTAACGCACACATGTGGCATGTCACTTTGCCATAAGTGGCCTTGGCATAGGCACTTTACTGCCTTTGGCGGGAACACTTTGATTCAAACTCTCAGCGCGGTGCATTGCAGTCAGGCAGTCTCCTTCGCGGTCTGTCAACGAACGGTCGGTTGGTCGGATGCATTTGATTGTGCAACAGAGATTTGACTTTTTGAATCATTGTGTAACTAGTTCATTTATTTTTATTGTTTAAAAAAAGTGGAAGATAATAAAAAATGAACTTTATCGTTGCGTAAACTGCCTCGTTTCTGTTTTCATTATCATTGCCTCCTGAAGGCTATGTTTATTTTTCTTTTCATTACTTTAGCTCTCCTATCTCGACTAACCCAGCTTTAACTGCGCCTACTTTCAAACTTTGTTCATTGAAATGCTGTTTAAAGGCTCAAAGTAGAAGTGCGACAAAAGGGGGCGTGCGGTTTTTGTTGTCTTACCAGCGCCGACTAATCAACGGCGCGGTTATAATTTGGGGAAAAGGAGAGGGTTTTCTTGATTTAAATGGAACCATATTCACGAATAAGTGCAGTTGTACTGAATGTTTACTCCCCCCCCTTGTGGAACCAGTTGCGACGAGTGCTAATGATTGCACTGATGATAATGTCGGTTGTTTTGAAACGCGATGATTACCTGGTCTAGATTGCGAAAGATGAAGTCGGTAGGGGAAAAACTCGAAAAACGTTGTTTCAGGCAATGACTTGTCACTTTTGGAAAATGTGGCGAAATGTGGTTTTTGGTGTTACTTTCTGGATTCTTATGGTGGATATGATTAATGGCAATGGAGGTGATGGATGTAGTGGAGATGTGCAACGAAGGATTGATGCCTTGTTGAAGACTGGTAAGTGTGATTGTCTTGTTTCCTACACCATCGCGGCATGTGCTGCAGGCGATCCGAGTGCACTGTGATCGATTCTGATATACGCTGTGCATGAGTCACACACAGCGGGATCTCACGTTACACTGGCACCTATTACACTGCAGTGCAGAAATCTACTTTACAACTCAGCACAGCATGCTGATGCAGGTGCAGGTGCTTGATCGAGTATGCCCGAGTACTTTCCACCCTCCTCGCCTACATCAGGCCATGCTGCCCGACCAACTGGCCCTATTGATCTAAAGAAAGCAACGCTGATGGACATGAATGATGAGGGTGGCCGAGTTTTACACAACAAAAGCCACCTCGATCTCTCGTTTATTCTGTTATTTGTATCCGTTCTCGATCAACGATTCTTTCCTGCCAGGTCTTTCTGTGAATAATAACGCCTTACGGATGTTTGTACTGCGGCCAGTCGGGGGGGGGGGGGGGGGTGCTTCTGTAAACCATATATGGTATGGGCGCTGGAATAAAAGTTGTATATGGAGAAGGGGTGATCAGTAAAATGTGCCGGGGTAAGGCGGTAGGCGTAGTGCGAATACATGAATAGGGACCCGTTGTATGCACATATTTACGTAGCGGTCACGGCCAGCCTCATCATCTATGCGTGCATGGTGGGAGCATTGGTGTACATTCTTTCAAAAACCTACGCGCCATTGCTCATTCTTTGATCAAGGGGCGACGCGCCTATTTGCTTTACGGCTTCTTGACCCGTAAGGTGGAAAAGTATTCTCCGATTTCGTCGCCTCCTAAATCAAACACACCCCCGTCCTTTGTTGACCATTAAAGGTCATTCAGGTTGTTTTGATACAAACATATTAGACCAGTCCATTATTTGCATCCGGCTTTGAAGGCTTCTCCCCTCCCAATGCACCCCTCGCCCCAGGCTACGACTACAGTACCTCGCCCGGGTCAAAATGCGCTTATGCGTAAAAAACGAATACTAAATATGCATTGTTCCCGTGCACAGTTCACTACCTCACCTCGATACGCATCTGTCCCGGGGGGGAGTTTCATATATCTGGTCGACGTAGATTAGGTGCTTAAAGGCGGAAGTGCTTCATTTTTTCTTTTGCAGGCGCGGTTGGTGGAAAGGACGATGGTTGGGATGAAGAACGTGTCCTGTGCCCATCAATGGTCAACAATGGACGTGATGACGAGGGCAGGTGTTGTTCGAAAAGTACGCGAAGAGGATTAATTAGGCAACGAACAAAAATCGATTTGAATGAATGGATGTGGGAATCGATTAATACGAGATTAGCTACTCGACTGAACCAAAGTTTGGCTAGTTTAAAAGGTGAGATTTGGGGGGGGGGGGGAAGGATAGTCAAGCCAGACACGGGGTCTGTGCGCGCTATCGGACTCGGTCTTCTTTCTGAGCAGCCGCCTTCGCCACTGGGCAGGGTTTGCCTTAGATGGTATGATACAAGGCGTGCGATGAATGCTGTGATGCGGACAGTAATAGGTAATTATGGGTGGCTGGGGAGGGAGGGGGTCGTGTGTGAATAGGAGCCTCGGTCAGTTATTATCCACTGGCTCCATTGTTGTCTCACTCGAGTATGGAAGAAAGGACGCGGTACTTTGGTGACGACCCCAAGAATTAAGCCGTATTTCATGTGCTTTTGTCACCGATGGCGGGGTCAGGGCTCGTGATGATGATGGATGAGTAGTCTTCGTCCGGTCGACCTCGGTCGGCGGTCTCGAATGGACAGTGGTCACTCAGTCAAGCGGTGCGTGTTGTTGCGACATGTTTCACTTTCTCCAGTGTCCAAAGATGAGACAATGGTTGGCTTGAAGACGGTGAGGGATGAGAGGCGACTGCGGGGCGCCACCAAAATGGAATGGCATGAATATTGGACACGGACGATGCGAATAATGTGCTAAAGCGTCGTGTAACTGGCGTTGAGCGAGAAAGTGATGATGCGTGGGAAGGAATGCACTGGAGACCGCATATGGATAGGTCAGGGCTGGTATTAGATTGATCATGCAGCAGTCCCACAAATTCGTGTTGTGTCCTGATGCCCTGCTCCAATGCAGATTGCGTGCTGTCATGCAGTCAGAACAACGCATCCCAGAGCGGTATTGTTGATTTTTTGGTTGGTTCCACAAATGGTGATATCTTTAAGACATGTCACACCCACCATACCCGCATATCCACCTCATATAGGGTCCACAGACAGTGAATTGTGAGGACAAGGCCACGCTGCATATCCTGATGACAATAAATCTAGATAAATGACGACCTCTTAAGCTTCGCGCGAAATCAGGCTACCGTTTTGATAGCGAGGCACACTGGATTACCAGAAGTTCAAATTTAAAAATGGCGAGAAAACTTACACATGTTAAGTATGTGAATTGACCCCCAGCAAGCATGCGTCAATCATATCGAGAGAACACTCTAACGGCGCCAGAGCGGATGCGTGCACTATCAGACATGAGCAGGATTCAGCAAGGATGGGCAGACAAGTGGGCACACAATGTACGGCATTCCCTACTGTCCCCTGTTTTGTGCTGTGCTTGACTAACTAATCATACAGTGTTCCCCTGTCGACACTGGCGTCGATGCAGTGTTGTGTGCGTGTGTGAGTAAAATAATAATTGTAAGGTACAATTTTCTGCATGTGAAACTTTTCCCGCCATTTTGAAAATTTGAATTTTTTAATCAGGTTTTTTCTTGCTGTATTACAAAGAGGCCTTGGGTAATCTTGTTTTCTCCTCCGTGTCCTCCCCTGAAGAGGGAACGCACATCGCTACATTGCCCCCTGGCTGTTGGCTCTCCTTATCCACTGTCACATTTGCAATTTTAGATCTACTTCGAGCACGCATTTCTGAAAGCGAGCAGCGCCTGCATCACATGTTCGAAGATGCATTTCAACAGGCTTCACGACCAGCTCGACCCATAATCGATCGATTTTTTCAATCACTTCAAGACGAATTGACATCTCTTAATCGGCCGATCGATTCAATCGATACTGATCATTTTCCATTCGATACTGCCATTCAACGTTTGACGAGTCGATTTTTTGCTGATCTTTTTCCACCCGTTTTCGCCTGCATATGGAGCATGCATTGCCACGAACGTGGTTATGCATTGACCAAAAATTATTCAGAATGTGTGAGTGAAAATTACGATCGTATTCAACCCTTCGGCGATGCGCCTTCGAGATTAATCGTCAAACTGATATCGACTGGAAAAGTGATCGCGGACGGATATCGATTTTTGAAGGAGCTGTCGAATTGGCTGGTTCCTAATCAGCATCGATCAATGTGGGACGATGTGTTGACTGATCAATCGATAGACCCCTCGTGTCGTGTGGCCATGTTCCAACTGAATTACTGCCCCTTGTGCTCGGCTCGTGTGGACAGGGATGGTAGCAACGGGACGAGACCGTGTCTCAGCGCCTGCCAATCAGCTGTCCAATTGTGCGTGGAGAAGGAGCAGAAGACGGGCGTGTTGGCAAGAGTGGATGCCAGGCTGAATGCTGCTTGGAATAAGTTGCAGCAGAGGATTCAACAAGCCGCCACGACAGGCCAATCTGCCACCTTGGAAAGAGTGCTGGATGCGATTGGCATGGATATACAAGACGCAATCACCACCGGCTTCGCCTCAGCTGATTCC
The DNA here is from genome assembly GCA_030248295.1 of Mesodorylaimus sp. YZB2_4. Lineage (NCBI taxonomy): Eukaryota > Metazoa > Nematoda > Enoplea > Dorylaimida > Dorylaimidae > Mesodorylaimus > Mesodorylaimus sp. YZB2_4. Next base: position 162,026 of record JASANH010001439.1, on the reverse strand, counting down.
ATTATTTCTTCGAAAGTGGTGAGTATTGAAATAGGATGGGATGCTGTGCTCTGATGTGACCCGTCGATCGAGGGTCACTGATCGACAGGTACCATTCATGGATGTACGTTTGAGTGGGGGTCCACACAGACGAGTCAAGATCACATGATCATCGGTAGTCTATCATCATCAGATGTTTCTGTTCCATATCGTTTAATTGAGTCAAAAGGTTCCTAATTATTGATCTGATTGATCAATCACTAAGTTGAGGCGCGTGCATTGCATTATCAGTGATTATTGGTTTGATCTGCCTTGACCCCGTTAGACTGTTCCGGCATAGGCTTGTTCAAGCGCAAAATCATGATGGCATCATCTTTGATTACTGCCCATTAAGGTGATCGATCATTTTAATCTATTTATCTGGTATATTAATTGATCTGTTCAACCGGATTTATCGATTGATTAGTTTAATCAATAAGCTATCCGAAATGATCGATCGATCATTTCAATCGATCGCTCGATCGTGTCCCTGATCGATTTTCGCTTTGATCCATTCCCTCATGGCATGACACCCGGTCTGTAACCTTTGCAGGTGGATTTCTGCGGCCCGATTAAGAATGAAGCAGATGAAAAAGCGACAGCTAATGGACGAAAAGCTGAGAAGAAACGAGGTGGTGGAGCGGCCAAACACAATCAGCAGAGTTCGTCTGATGAGAAGATGCAAGTTCGATCGACACCGGTCGAATCACAGTTGCCTGTCGTGTCACTGATGGCAGTTATTGCAAAGGTGGGGGTCACGTTATTTTGCATTTCAATTCTTATCTGGTCTCGTGGCTGAAGTCTTCATCACTTTTTGCCCCAAGCATATGCAGCAGCACGGTTAAATTGAGTTTCCCAGCCTATGGCCCATATGAAACCCTGGTTGCATTCCGTGTACAGTTTGAGTCTGCCAGCATCCACTTGGCGATGACTGTATCAGATATTTGTATCTTTCCAGAACCTATCGACAACCTTCACGGGATATTTTGGCCGACGATTTGCCAGTGTCCTGTGTGCTGATCGGGCAGCAGAATCGAACGTGAACTGTTGGAATCCATCGAGGTAAGGGCTGGGCGGGGTCGTGCCTGCATTGTTTTGGGACGCTATATGCGATCTAAATCATGTGTATAGCTACAACATGTACTGTTCGTGAGTTCGTGCGTTGGTGCATGTGTGCCTGTGTGTGTGTGTGATTGCAGTGTGAAGTACCGTATGAAAGGGTTGGGTGTCTGATTAGACTGTGGCATAGCACATGGCAACGTCGACTGGACTCTAAGATCTTTTTTTCATTCAACTAGCGCTGATACAGTTAACTGAAACTGAAACTAAATCGTTTTTCCAAAAACTGTATCAACGCTACATCTAACGGACGGACGGCCTATAATCTGGGCTGGACTGTGTTTAGATCACCATTTGATGTAGTCCTTAACTGTTCACAGCTGATTCATCTTAGATCAGCGTCATACACTATTGTCTGGTACCACATACAGGGTGCGCACTTACAGGGGAGGGTTCGACTCCCGCCTCGGTACAAAATGATTGTCAATTATGTGTTCCTTAGCCCTCGAGTGCGCCTTATGGTGCTTGGCTATGGATAAAGTATGACATGACATGACACGACATTTTACCCGCATTAGCTTGTGACCATATTTTACCAAATCATATGCAATTGCATGTTGTCCACCTTTGTCTGAACCTGATTTTGTTCGGCTTTGTTCAAACCAAAGGTTATTCACGTTTGTTTGTAATCTCTGCGACCACATTTGCTTGGAACCACATTTTACCCACATTAGTTATTAGCCATATTTTACCCATCTTTCTTCACCTCTGTCTTAAACCTTATTATATATATCTTTATTTAACTGAGGCTAAAGCTATTTACATTTGTCTGTAACCAATATTTCACTACCCTCCTTGTTCCTCCATGTTCACAATCAGCTTTGCCTGAAACCATATTTTACCTAGCCTGCGAAATAATATTTCATTTTCGATCGTAAAACTTTACTGTTCTGGTAAGCGAACTGAAACTCTACTTCTAGTTTTATTTTGTTCATTTTTTGCTGTTACTGCAGTGCCACATCATTACTTAGAAGTGTAAAATATGGTTCCAGATATGGCCATAAGATGACAGTAGCTGCTGTAGTCTGTTCCTGTGTTCTGTTTAGCAAACTGAAACTCTAGTTCTACTTTCATTTTGCTATACCTTGATACAGTAGTGCTGCAGATTATTGTTAAGATGTGTAAAATATGGTTCCAGATATTGCCATAAGATGACAGCAGCTGCTATACGGGTAGTCTGTCCACGCTTCCTTGACTCATTTGGATATTCCAATGGAATAATTGGACCCCCTGCCCATACCTCGCCTCCGTTCACTTTCTAAACTTTTTCCACTATTTCACCATTTTCTGCCAAACATTAAAATCCAAGAAAAGGTAACACTTTTCACTTAAACTCTCCCACGTCCCTCTTTGACGAGAGTGTTAAACTGGTTCCAGAAAAATACTTTCTCCGTGGCTTTATTCACATTGGATTGTTTATTAGAAAATGTTATTTCGAGTGGAAACTGTGCGAATGCAAAGACAGGCCTAAGCAAATCTTGTTTTCTTGCTTGCCCATGCATCGAAAAGTGGCTTGTAGAAATCCAAAAATTAGAATGCTCTATGAGGAAGTTGAAAAGGGTGAAATTGAATTTGGGAATAGAATTGAGTGGGCCAGTGATGAAAATGCAAAATTGAAATGGGCATTGGATTGAATATGATGGTTAGATTGGACCGTCTTCGCGACCATTCTTTTTGTCTTTTACTCTTTGATTCCTATCTTGGACTAAGGAGAAGCCATGTCTGCTGGGGGTGGTTTATGGCGCTCATTGGATTGGTTTCTATCTCGAATGCATTCAATTGTATTCTCGTGATAATTGAATGAGCGCGGCAGATGGCACCGAGGCTATGCTTGTGTTTGGGCAACTGAAAATGTGGCGGAGCGGAAAATTTGATTTGTGACTGTTGCGGAAACATGATTTAGATTTTGGTTCTTCGGTTGGGGGGATGGGGTGAGGTCACACAAAGCTGCTTCTGGGTGTTGCTAATTTCCCAGCTGGACTCAGCATTCATTGAGTGTGTGTGTTGTGTGTAGGAGTCCAAGTCAGGAGTTGCGCCCCAGGCACAGAGGGCAGCTCTGACTTTGTCCGCTAAAAAGTTGATATTTCATGCTGCTAACTTGTGTGCGTTGTTATCTAAGGCCTGCAGTGTTTTTGGAAAGCCATTTTTCGACGAGGCGATAGGTTTTTCTATAAAAATTTGAATATAAAATTGGCGGGAATATTTGCATGATGCATAAATTAAATAACGTCCCATTGTCACCGTCTGCATTTTTCATCCGCCATGCATAAATTATGTCTCAGCATCCTGACCTTGCCCATACTTTTTTGGTGCCATGGCCGCAATCTCGCAGGAAAAAATTTCTGGTGCTGTATGGTGGGAGAAAACTGACGGACTGCTGTCACAATTGAAGTCCAGGCGGGTTGAAGGTTTTCGAAAACATGTTTGAAACCCAGTATGCGCTTCGAAACCCTACAGCTCTGATGTTATGGCACAGGAATGTCGCCAGGTGCGAGTCCATAGTTATTTATCAGCTTCCTTATCTTTAACTTTTCAGAGAAACTTTCTTGAAGACCCTTACTGCACCTTGGAATGCTTGTCGGGGCTGCCCTGACTGTTTATGATGCCTTTGATCCCAGAGTCATAGTCTGTCTGTTATTCTGATCATTCTATAATATCTGGCTTCCAAGATTTCCTGTCGCATCAGCATTCAATACTGCATCAGGTTTGAAATTTTAAATTTTCCCGCCTTTTTCGAATTTGAACTTTTGTGGAATGCGTATTTTCCGCTTCAAGAAATCTATACTGTGCTGGCACCCATCTTTGAGAATTGGACTGTCTTATGTCGCCAGGTCTGTCAGGACAGGAAGGCACTGACTAGGTTTTCTGGCAGCAGGCTTCATCAGGCAGGGTAAAGAAGATGCGGCATGATTGACATCTCTATTTGTACCTACGATCAAAGCGTATAAGGCAAGCCTAGCGAGTGTGGGTATGTCAGAGTAATGGCACTAGGCAATGCTAGCTTTTGGCGGGTCTGTTTTTGCCTTCAGATACTGTATCCAAGCCTGGCAGGCGCAGGAGGGAGTGTGGCCGACCGAAATCGGCAGAACAAAAACTACGTTTAGAGTTGGCAAGTCTTTTGACTGTGGCTGCGCCTGGAAAACATCAACCTGAGAGGTTGATGTTTTCCAGCCTCTCTCCAACTCGCCATGGCTACCAGGCACGGGTTACACACCTACCAGCTTTCCCCCTACGGACCCCACAGACAGCAAATCGCAGGTTCTATACCCCGTCCTGCATCACCGACTGACCAAGTTACCACCTCCGAATGCCCAACGGGAGTCCGAGTCCATCATCCATTCGATCAGCGGACGGTTGGTTTGACCAGAAGCCAACTACGGTCGTCATTTTCGCGTCAGAGGGTTTCAGTGTTTATGGAATGCAATTTCCCCGACATTTTTTAATGCGTACTTTTGTGCAAAATGGTATTTTCAGCTGGGTTACAGCTAAGCCATAAATGCATCTATTGTGCGGGCACCCCATCTCTGAGAATTGGACTGTCTTATGTCACCAGTTCTGTCAGGACAGGAAGGCACTGGCTAGGTTTTCTGGCAGCAGGCTTCATTTGGCAGTGTGGAGAAGATGCAGCATGACTGAGGTCTGCATTTGTACCCCTGAAGAGGATATGACATGCCGAGTTTGAGAGAAAGGCTCACCAAATTCTGGTATGTCAGGGCAATTGGACTAGGCGCTCCTAGTTTCTAGCGGCCTGTCTTTGCCTTCAGGCCCTTGTACCCGCTTTCGCACTGATAACATCATACAGCCATGGATCTCGAGGACAGGCATCCAGACAGCACAGTGCATGTTCTGTACACTCTTGCATCATCGACTGACCAAGTGACCACCCCCGAATGCGCAGCGGGGTTCCGAGTCCAGCATCCATTCGATCAGTGGACGGTTGGTTTGACCAGAAGCCAACTATGGTCGTCATTTTCGCGTCAAAAGGTTTCAGTGTTTATGGGGGAAACGAGATTGCATGGATCGATACGTTAATCCTTAGCCGCCCTTCGGCTGGCTCTTTTCATTAGACTCATTGGGGGCAGCACCGACTCGACTCGTCTCGTGCCTGCTAGACGCCAAGTTCACGCGGTTAGCTTTCTCAGCTCGGCTTATACGAGTGTGCTGGCCAACTGGCTATTGTGTTTGCTTTGGTCATAAAAGGGAGGATTTCCTCTGGCGGGTGTGCACTATTGGTTTGAAGAAAATTATGATCCTTTCCTACTCGCTACCTCGTCCTGCCAGAAACCCGAGAAGTCCCGATGGGAAAATTTCTTTTATTCCTGCTAGCCCGGCATTGACGATGCGAAGAGCAGATGCATTCTAAACCAGGCCAAACCGAGGCCTTGTTTTCTTGCGCGACAAAGCGTGAAAAGTGGGCGACGAAGTAAGAAAACGAAAGCGTGTTTCAAACACGAGAATAGTTCTTCGAAGAATAAGCTGCCTGCCCAGGCGGCATTCCGTCTGGCTTGCTTGTCTTGTTGGCGGAAATGAGTCGAGACTGGCAGTCAGTCAGTCGAATAGCCCCGACTCGAGGACGACCTGAGGGAAGAAGGATGGGTGAGCGTGCTTGGTGTAATCAAACAGGCGCCGTTAGAAGCTAAGAAACGAAAGACTAGAGCATTTTTCTTGAACAATTGCTCCGATTTTCGTCAAATTTTCTTCCTATTTTCGCGTTTGTTTATACCTTTGTACTTTTCGCACATTTTTCCTGATCATAGAAGTTAAAAAGTGGCCTTCGTATGGCCTGACTGGGTCTCAATTGAGGCGATGCCAAAACATGTGCCCTTGTCATGGTCTCAATCGAAACAGTGTAAAAAGTCAACGTCATTTTTTAGTCGCTTGAGGCAGCGAAAAGGGAAATGGGGGCAATTTTTTGCAAAAGGGAGGAGAATTTTTGCAGTGGCAGCAGTTTTTTTGTAAAAGAAGGTAGAACAGGTTTTTGTGTTTTGACTAGCCAAATCGATGGAACTAATGAGCGCATTGTTTCTAGGACCATATTTTCGAACAAAGGGAAAACGAAATCAGTGAGTTTGGGTTTGTGAATAGAAGGAAATCATGCCCGCTTTTTCTCTCGTGGCCTGGTGTACTTTAATTGAATGCTAGGACTAATGAGGCGCTGGAATGAGGGTCATTTGGGGGGGGGGGGGGGGCGCCGGGTGGAAAATGACTTTTGCGCCGACGAGCTGAAAAGTTGACGAATGTTGAATAAAGACGAGGTTGACTGCCTTTTAGAGCCAGGGTACTGGCTGGCCTTGGAAGCCAGCGAAGAAAAGCTGGGATGGGGAAAAAAATGGCGTCGCTTTGAGTCGAGTCCGAGGGGAGGCGGAGATTGCGAGGGAAGTGCTGCCTGCTCTCTATTTTCGATCCAGGCCTAATCGAATGGTGCAACTGTTGAAAGGGCGAGGGTTTATGGCGATGAAGGATGTGTGCTGGGGGAAAATGCATTTAGTATTGGGTTGTGATGTGAGTAGTTTTTGGAAGCCAGCTATGAAAGTCTGAGTTTGGTCTTGCATTGGTTATCAATCATTCGGACTGGCTGGCTGGCCCAGAAATGATTTGTGTGTTCGTCTTGCTTGGTTGTAAATTGTCTGAATTCCAGAACCAATACGAGCGTGCTTGCGTTTTTTCCGCCTCCGTCGAAGCTAATAGGCAGCTTGTAGGCGAAGGGATGTTGTGCGTGATGAAAAGTGGTTATTTTTTAGTCGTTTGCTAAGCCAGTCTAGGTTTAAGGTTAGTCGGCGTGCCTTAGGATTTTTGTTGATCTTAGATTTTTATCGCTTTTATTCGAGACTGGATTGGAATGAATCGAATGGAAAAAACATTAGTCTGTTGCCTTTTTTATAGCTTAGAAACTGATGGTTTTTCGTAAAGAAGTCTTTTTTAGGCAGTATAGATCGCAATGCATTGATTTTATGTTAGTTTAGGAGGCACGCAGCGTACCATAAACGGGGGGTACCTGGGTTTGCCATATTCACCATTCCGGGCGTCGATGCGTGCCGGCCGTGAAACCGGTTTAAGTCGAGTGAAAACCATCCAATTTAACGGGCGGCTACAGTTTTTTTCGACCGTGGCTCGCCTCCTGGCACCGTGTTGAATTGATTCACCTTGGCTTGTGCTATTCGTGGTTTGGTAATCAGTCGGGAGGGTGTTTTGCAAGGAATGCACGGTGTGTGTTTTTAAATTTGGGGCTCAGGGGAGTGGAATGTTTAGGGGGGGGGGGGGGGGTAAGCGAGTTTGTTTTGTTTTAGATTGAGCATATGGGACGAGGCTGATTAGGAAATCGATTTTGGCTAGTCGAGTCGGACTGGGCAATTGGGAGTTGGATGTCTGATTTGTATTGTTGGCGTGTCTGGAGTGAGCGAGGCGAGGGAGTGAGGGAGACTCGTAATCGTATTGTTGTTGGCAGTGTTGCCGGTGTAGGGTGTCTTCTGTTTTGTCTACGTCGACGTCCACATTGCTGGAGGGTTGATTGCAGGCAGATTGTGAGACTGGTGACCATGAGTGGAATCAGGGAGCTACAGTCCGCCTCGACCCATCTGCAGTCTTATCATGATTTATGTGCAGAGTCTGACTCGTCCTGCAGTCGATCCTCTGCATCACCCGTCAGGATGATGTTTCAGCCAAGGGTGTCTGGCTGAAACACCTTGACGGGGGACGCTCCCAGCTGCAGCTGTGCAGAGACTGCCAGTCGAGCTGCACTCTCTCAGGCTATGGGTCAGAGCAAGGACGGACTGCAGGTCCCTGATTCCCAAGCGTAGGCCGTGGTCACCTCCTCGTTTCCACGTCCTTGGCAGTCTCAAGCAGGCCAGCCGAGTCACCGCGCGTCCTTTGTAGGCACAACAGGATCTGGCAGGCGTCATCGCTGTCTCGGTATCTCTGACGGCCATTCCACCCGCCATCCATAAAAGGCGCGTTTTAGTGTCAGCTTATTTTTTCAATTACCTTTGCGCCTTGATTGAAATTCAATGAGACAAGCGTGGAGATGATAGAGCGGGGACGAGGGGCGCGTTGTCTCCGCATGGATTGCGCGCAGGTGGGTTGGCCGTGACCTGCCCCGGCTGTCTCGTTGTGTCTACACGTTATGGAATACAAGGCAGCCTCATCCAGTCTAACACTAGTCTTTTCTTTTGTATATTTTCTCACAATTTTCTATTGTGAATAGACTTGTGCGTGTTTACACTGCCATCACTCATTCTTGGATTTAGGGTGGGCGGTGCAAAGTCAGCACAGTTGCTTCAACGCGACTCGAGGGAAGTGAATATTTTGAAAAATTTTGTTATTTATTTCTTTTTACTTTATCCACGCCATCCAGTCCGGAGACAGGATTAAAATCTTGGCTGTACATTATGTCAAAAGGACATTTTGAGGTTTTTTTAAGAACTTTTTGTTGATTCGACGTGAAAGGCCTGAGGCGAAAGGAAAAAATTGCATAACGGAAAGATTCAAGCCTACTATTTTCCTGTCCGGTTTGAGTAACATGAGGTTGAAAATGAAATTTTTCTAAACTAGATGCGAAAATTTTGCTTCATTTTGCGTCAGTTAATGGAAGTTCGTGCCAGTTAACGGGTGGCTGGTGGCGAGGTTTTTTAAGAAAGTTAAATTTGGTGACTGCAACGTAATTGATGCTTAGAAAGTGGAATTCCATTTTTGGTGGGAATTATACTTTTATGTTTCAAAAATTGTAATTTCGTTGGGGTGCCGGGAAATTGCGGGCGGATTTAGATAGCTACTTGGGTGATTAAGTCGATTGGGTGGAACCGTTGCGATAAAAAGATACATTTGAAAATAATTTAGATAGCTCAGGGGGTAGAAAGAAATCACTAGAATTTTTTGTGACTGCAAAGTAATTATGGTCCGTTTGTGTCTGGAAGGCCTGAGACATACTTTATCAGGTAACCTGCCAAGTACATGGACTGGTGACTGCAATGAAATCGATTCTTTGAGGTCCATTTAGAATGAGTACTTTTAAAATATATAATTGCGCGGGAAACTCAAATTAGTTGGCTAGAAATATGTGCTGTGACTGTCAGTCAAGTCACGCTCTTGATACTGTCGCTCTTGATACAACGCCCTGTCTTGCGACTGCAACGTAATCGATTCTGTGATGACATCTTTTCTGTGGGTAGCATTTTCAAATAATGTTATTGCGCGGGAAATTCAAATTAGTCAGCTAGAAATCTATAATTGATGCATCTGGATATTAGTTTAGTCCATCCTTGCGGGGCTTGTGACTGCAACGTAATCGATTTCGTAAGGCTCCTTTAGCATGGGTGTAAATGGTAAAATATATTTTCAAACTGGCAAATATATGTACAATTGCGCGGGAAATCCAAATAGGTCAGCTAGAAATCTATAATATTGATCTGAATGACAGTCTACTCGCGTTTTAGCTGCTGCCGTTTGTCATCCATTACCTGATGCTGTCACTGCAACGTAATCGATTCTGGGATGACATTTTTTTATGGGTTGTATTTTCGAATCATGTTAATATTGCGCGGGAAATTCAAATGAGTCAGCTAGAAATCTGTAATTGACTTAAATGTCGGTCCCGCTCTAGCTACTGTCGCTTGTCGCATTAAAAATGAGTGATGGAAAATTTTTTGCAGATAGTTGCAAGGACGAAGTTCTAATGACCATTGGCAGTGTAATTAGGCCGAGTGGCGTTTAGTATAATACTTTCCACTATTTGACGAGTTTGGTAGACGCCCAGGCGCGCATAATTTTCGTCTGGCCTCAAGTGTAGTGTGCACTCGTTCAGTATACCTGGCTGGCTGAGTAACTGGAAACGGAGCGGGTGTCGCCTAGGACGGCTGGCTGGTGTCCGTTATACAACCTATCTATTCTCGAGAGTTCAATTTGGAAAGTGCACACAATCTAAACTCAAGCCGTGTCGGGCCCAGAGCGGAAGGAGAAGGGCGATTATAAGTGCGTGTATGAAGTGAATAAGAAAAGTGAGGAGAAAAAGATTTATCGATATTACTATATTTTATTATTACCCTTCCCATCAAAACCTCGATTCCACACTCCGCCCGAGCCACTCGCATTAAAGGCCAGGCGAGGCTTTTTCAACCATTCTACAACCATTGCGAGACAGTGCTGGCCAAGCCTCGCATAACAAAACTCTGCCCGACTCGATTTCATTAATTAATTATAATTTTCTTTTAAAAATTCAACCTTATTTCCGGCATTGAAGTGATTAATTAGGTTTTTGGAAAACGGAAAGTTGAAATCGCGAAGAATAAGAGAAGTGAAAGGGAAGGTGTGCCTGGGCGACTCGTCATCAGCAGAGGAGGAAGACGAAGTTTGTGTAAAAAGAAGGAGTCTTTTTGAAAGCGATTAGCAGCCGCTCGGGGGTTCGGCATCGCCCGAGGCAGGAGGAGTCATTTATTTAGCTATACTGCCCGACTGAGTGCACTGGCATTCAAGTTTGGGGCTGTGCTGCGTCGGCCGAAGCCCAAAACCAAGTCACGAGATTGAATAGGGGGAGGCCGAGCTTGTGTTGGGCTGGTGCTGTGCTTGGACTCGACTTGATTTTATCATCATTTTCGTTACTTTGAACTAATCCTACTCGGCTTCATTGGCCGCCAGTTGGGACTGATAAAGTGGATGGTGTGTGGAAAATAGCTACTTCGTGTGTAAGAGTATTTCAAAATGTGGATTCAAGTGCTGACTATTTTGGCATTGTGGTAAGTGGATGGGGAATGTGCCCATGTGTGTGTGAGTGGCGAGTATATCAGAACAGATGTAGTGTGTTTGTGACTTGGTCCAGTCAGGATGGTGATGACGTCACTGTCAACTATGGATGAGGAACTGACTTTATGAGCCCCATTCCGATGCATATCAGCCAATCAAAGCAACTAACTCGGCTGATTAGGGCATAATTTTCAAAAAGTTGCTAGCAGAAATCACGTTTATTTGCATAATGTACACTGCATTGGTTTCAGGTACATGCAAACGGGCACGTCGAGTGTAATGCCGGAATCGGGTTTGGAGAAAGCTGCTGCCGCCAGTGCTGTTGTGGCTGGCTCGGACTGGTCGCCGTCGAATGGACAACAACAGCAGACTGATTTGGAAACGAGGTTGAAACGGATCACGGACGTACGTATGCTTACTTGCGGGGGGGGGGGCACTTGGTGCCGTTTTAAATGAGAAAGGGAGCACGGGACATTTGTTGCGTCTGCTGGTCTGTGTAAACGTCCACAATTTATATGCTTGACCGGCTGGGCTATTCCATTTTCGTGTTCTCCTGGGGGTGGGCAGTACACGAGTAGTCGTCACGGTGGTTGATGGAACGGGTGAGATAATAGCCTTGAAAATGGCCAGTCGCGGCGACTACCACGGCCAGCCGTGCAGTCGGCTGGTGATGACGAGATGCTCGTATTCAGGCCATTTATCAATTGACCATTGGTTGTAATAGGAAACCAGTGTGGGGGGGGGGGGGAGCGAAGGTAAGTTGAAACGAGACTTACCATTTTTGAATGAAGGAAAAGGTTGTCGTTTCATTTCGGAGAGTGCCGGCATTAGACTTCCATCAGCAGACGGCAACTGTCGTCGTGGTGTCGGAAGGGGAGAAGGGGCGGGGTGAAAAAGAGACGAGTTTTTCACCAGGATGATTATTGTCTATTAGGCTTGGTTAGGGGGCGGACATTGGAGACCGTATCGTGCTAGTTTGTCAATAATGATGGAGCGAGGGCAAGAAATAAAAAATAGATAGAGTCTGCAATTTTGAAAGTGCACATATTTTGTTCATTGCGGGGGGTAACAGGAGTCGTGTCCTCGTGGGCCTTGAGAAGGACTAAAGGTGAGGTTTGCACAGCCGATGATTTGAGATGTCATAGTGGCTGGGTTGGAGTCAATGCCGTGGGTTTCAGCGACCTCTGGTTTAAGGAATGGTGGCTGTTGGGTCAGGATTGGAGTACAGCTGGTGCAGGTGGGGAGTGAACAAGGATAGGGTGAGACTTGATGCAGAGGATAAAAAGACATGATCGAATGCTAAGTGATGCCAAAACTTTAATTTCTGTACTTTCTGCACCAAATTTCTGACATTTGAGAGTTTTAAGGAGCTGGTTTCACAATCATCCAGGATAGGGCCAAATTTAGGACAGTAATCACTATGTTATAGGATAGGACTAATCGTAAGCACAGCCTAACTTTTTGGACATGCCAGGGAAAGTGCGACTGACGAAAGTCGATGGGAGAAAAACTCCGACTAAAGCAAGTGTAATCCTTGTGACTGGTAGGCCATGGAAAGTCGCAGAGAGTAACTGATCCCCTGGCTAAAGGTTCAACCCCTCGGCTTGATGTTTCAGCCGCAGACATAGTCGAGACTTGCCTTACTGCATTCATAGTTTCCGTCCCCCACACTCTCTTCTACGATGCAAACCTGTGACTATACTTGCGGCTGAAACATCAGCTAGAGTGGTTGGTGTCTTCAAGGCAGGGGAGATATAATAATTCTCTCACTCTCGCCATGACCCGCTTGCCGTGGCCCCTGGCTCATGACTGGTGGGTCAGGACTGAAGCACAGGCCGGTGCACTGCACTCTATCCATGTCGTAGAAATGCACAGATCCATGCATCCACAGCTGCGACATCACCACGCCACTCAGTTCGGCGAACTTGAAAATGTCTTCTCTGGCTTGGTGCCAGCGCTGCTGCTATCATCTCCTAGTTCTAGGCATCCCAGCAGACCCCATGCAGTTTGTTTCACCCACACCCAATAAGCATTCTTCGGCATAGTAAGATATCATTTGCAGAAAGTTACCGAGGACAGGATGATGGAAAGAGGGGTGAGGGAGGTGTAGGCAGTGGGAAGTATTCCGGGACAGCCAACAGTTGCTTGTAATTAATGAATGTACGGATGATAGTCAGTCTGTTTTATGTGTTTCTTAAGCAGAGCACTTTACAATGATCGATGCGTGAATGGCGCCAATTGCGACATCGGAAGCGTGTGTGATACATCGTTTGTCAGTAGTTGGGAAAATGTGGCCACATTTGCCGTCGCCTGGTGTCCTAAGAGCTCAGGCGGTCATTTTGAAAGGAGTTTGGAAAATAGTCAGCTGACGCGGGCCAATCGAGTGAAGTGGACGCGGCGGGTTTCATTGAGTTGTCAATTTTATAGCCAGTCAACGTGATCTTTGAAAAAGGTGCCGAAAAGAAAACAGTTGCTTCAAGGAGGGATTAAATTGAGATGTAGGTCGTGATCGACGAGTGGACAGAGGGAGGGTATGGTGTGGGAATGGATTGCGAAGTGACTGAATAGCAGATAAGTGATTTTTAGTGAAAAATAGTGTGGAAAAAGGGGACTATTGCCGGACCCGAGTTCGAATCCCGCTCGCTCCTACACTTTTTGACGTTTTCTAAACTGTTTCTTTTGCAGACTTTGCATCGTGTTCGTGGGCCGGATATGGATTCGGGCGATGGTCGCCAAAGCGAACGGTTGGTCATAGCGGATCGGCCACCATCGTCCTATCAAGCGGGTGCATCGCAATCGCCGTACATGATGAGGAATGACGAGCTTGGGTCGTCGGGCGATGGTGCTTTAGGAGATGACGATGAGGGCGACGATGTAAATGGTGAATTGGGTTCGGGCGATGACGACGAGTCTCTCCGTCCTGACTCCGATGGAGTGATCAGTAGATCGGGATTAATCGAACCTGTTCCTGGTGTGCATCAACCATCACCAGTCACTGAAGATGTATATCCAGAGGAGTACACGACCAAGAAATCAGTCAGCACACCCACAACGAGACGGAGTCAGGGTCATGGTAGTCGTGTTGCTGCGGGTAAGTTCACCAACTTTTCTTATCGAAGGCCGTGGTTCAAATCCTGGTCAGGGCAACGCTTTTGGAAACTGTATCCTACATCTGTTTCAGGTCCTACGCGTAAGCCGTACATTGAAAGCGAACACAGGCATCCAACAACGAAATCACCGCGTGGAAATGGTACCTCGTCATCACGGACACTGTCCTATACATCGTTCTGGCTTGCACTTCTGGCCTCGATATCGATTAGCGTAATACTTTACAGATTAGACATTCGGTAATTTGAATTTACTTTCGTTTCAACAGCTTCATGTAATTATTCAACAAAATCAATGGATTTCCTACAAAATAATTATCTTTTTTTTCCTTAAAAACGATCATTTTTAATTAATTGAAACAGTATCGATTTTTGCCAATTCGGTGCAGTTTTTGATAAAATTTGAGACAGGCTACAGCGATTTCGTTCTACCTTGCCCTTATGTTGTCTTCGAACTTTCCCCTTTTGAATTTTTTCATTAATGCTGCATTATAAAATGAAATATATCAAAAAATGGTCAATGTGATCCGGTTGTAAATAAATCACTTTGATCATGTTCATGTTTTCGACAGCTCTTCGAATGGTGCGATTTTTGGGTTTGTTTGTGCATGATTTTGTTATTTTTTGTTCGAATAATCGTAGATTTAAAAAAATTGATTGCTGAAAGCAGGAAATTTGGCAATATCGATTTTTGATTATCGATTGATTTGCAAGCAATGTTTGATTTTTGTGAGCACATTTGCTGTAGAAAATTGTTTTATAGAGAAATGAATTGTTCAATAATGTAGTTAGGACAAAATTGTGATTTGGGCGAAACCATGTATTTAGCTAGATTAGTTGTTGCACTTGTCTTTTGGTAAGGCTTGTGGGTTTCTGGTGAGTGAATGTGTGAAATGGTAGGCAGAGTGCTAAGCATTCCATGACTGCTGCACTGAATTGAATAAGGCAGTGGACAAGTGATGGTCTGTATTACATATTGTACGTGGCATCTGCGCAGTGGCATTTCGTTTCTTTGGTAGCTGCTGGTGTTGAAAATGCAAGCAAAACGAAAAATGCTGTCGTGCTAATCTACTCTAGTGTATATATTGCCTTGCGATGCTTGATTTGACTGTTATGCATTGGTGTGTGAAAAAATATTCATTCTTATTGCGCTAAGTGAAGGGGGGCTGAAACCACATTTTACGCGGGCTGAAACTATAGTTTACGCGAAGTGAGCAAAAATCAACGAAGCGTTCGCAATGCATTGATTGATAGCTGGCCATGAGAACTTGATCTCTTGAAACCCTATTGCAACGTTTCCAAATTCTTCTCACCCAGTCAAAGCCTGCGTTTCAGGGTGGAGTGACCCTTCAAGGCTCGTTTATACTCGCTACGCTGCAGCTGGCGTAGCGCGCACAGCGTCGCCGAGCGCAGCAGGGAGATTTTTATACTTCAGCGCGTAGGTCTGGGCGTAGAGACCTGCGCGCGTAGAAATCGGAATACTGCGGCGGAGCAGAGTTGTCTGCTGAAAACCGGAAAACCCCTTTTTTTGCCTTGTGTGCGCGATTTTCTACTGTAGCCGGGGATGAGCTCGAATGAGTGTCTACCTACAATTCCAACATGCCCCATCCGTACAGCACGGACAACAGACTATATCGGACAGCTTTTTATTTAACTTTTTCTATTGTCATTTTAACATCGCTACTAAAATTGGAGAGTCTCATACGGATTTTATAATTTACCAGATTGCGATCAGTTATGCGCAATCTCGAACCCAAACACAGAGTTTTTGAACATCAATCACCATGGCCGTCACGTTCTTCCACAAAACTGTCTTGAGTGCCATTTCTATGGGCAAGACGTCGGAAAAGATTCTTGGACTTACGGCACGAGTTATCACTCCTTCACTCCGTGCAGTTGGGAAACAACAGTGTAATCGATCGCTTTAATGCTGGGTGAAGGTAGATGAAATCTAAAAGCATGAAAAAAGCGATGCAATTGCTAAATTGAGCAGTTTGCGGGAAGTGTCCTCCTGCTCTGATTCTATTACTGACGAGTTTGCAGTACAGTATTGCAATACCATACAGGATTTTTCTGCAGTGCCTACAGTTTCTTTAACGGGCATCTCATTCTTATTCTGACTTTGCCATGGATAGAGTCCGTCGACAGCACACCTATGACAAATACTTACAACATGGCGCAGCAAAAAATGAAGCTTACCTTCGATGATCTAAAGCTTTCAGAAATTTAAAATTTTAGAAATCATGAGCGTTCTCGCAGCAGTCGCTCTTGAAATTTCAAATTTTGCAACTCCCCAATTCTCCTGTTGAAAAAGAGAATAAAAATTATATTTTGCCACGCTTTCAGCCAGATTTAAATATGCTATCAAACTTCTATCTATCCTAGAATAGTTAAAAACAGACAAACTAAGTCGCTGAAATTTAAAAATGAGATAACCAAGTCAAGAATTCTCATAGAGGAGACCGCCAGTACGCGAGCGCGTATTTTTCGCACTAACTTTTTTCTTAGTGCAAAAAGTACGACTCGGCGGCCCTGCGGCAGCACCCCAAACCGAACCGTTTATACTTCGTCTGCCGCTGCATCGCTACGACATTCGGTGGCAGTTCGCATAGTCGTAGTACAGTACCCCGTGAAACTATACTTTACCCTGTGTGCTGCGCGCTACGCCAGCGGCAGCATGGATATACTATATGTTATAGTATATCCATGAGCGGCAGCGTAGCGAGTATAAACGAGCCTTCAGAAGAAACAGCCCTAGCGGCCGCGGTGGTGCAGGCAGTTTGTCTCCCTGTAATGCTTGGGATAGAGTGGTTTGACGCGGCCTGGGTTCAATGCCCGGTGATGGTGGTACAGTTGATTGCGTACAAATTACGCATACGCAAAGTTTGCGTGTTACGCACTCACGCATACGCATTCTAACTGGCATTCTGACTATGCACATGCAAACTCGCTTGTACGCAATACATACAATTCGCAGCTTGAGATAAATATAAATTATTGCGCATTTTTGCTGATGATGGCGACGCGATAGATAGGGCCAATGTGCTAACATCCTCTTCTTAATCCGTATTTCTTGTCTAAGAGTTAATGTGTGTGGGGCACTGCGCGTTTGAGTCATGCCTCCTTTCAGCCGCCTTGGCTTTGCGTAGAAGAAAGGACTACCATATATAATCCTACATAACCACATCGCCTCTATACTTCTTTTTTGACCTTTCATGATTGTTCCCCATGTCGCCATAAAGCTCTCATAAAACCCCCCTGACGCCCCCCCCCCCCCCCCCCCCGCAGCATAAAGAGAGGGTTTTCGTGCAATTTTGCACGCAGTGGTCCAGGCGAGGCTTCACAGTAGAAGTAAGTAGGACTGTAGGGATTCTGTAACTACGCTAACCTGTGTAGCCTCTCTGGTAAAGATTTCTCATGTACATTTTGTAGGAGACCAAGAGGAGTGGGCGGAAGAATCTGTATTCGATTCCGCGAAGTGATTCACTAGGTAGGAGTTCTGAGGTTACTGAATGGAGCTCCTCTTAAAGCGAGCCTACGTACCGTATGAGGAGAATGCCCATAGGAAGCGTCAACGTTTCTTTACACAATCGGGCAGCCAGTGCATCGCGTTTTTACAGGGCGGTATATGATATGGCATACTAGAAAAAGACTTGCTTTTATAATCCAATAGGGTCAATAGGAATTTCGGCAAGGATTCATAATACATAACCGCGTGGTCGCAACGCCGCAAGCATATGTCAAAGAAACTTAGTCAGTCATTTCGGTCTGCGGCCTCGAAGCCAAAGTCTGTGCTAGGTTTTTGGATTATAGCTAAATATCACCTTGTGCCCTCGTGGCTATGGCATCTTCCGCCAGTGCTGATCGAGTGTTTCAAAAAGTGCCGCACTGGAACTAGTCATGGCAATTAAGGCATTGATTGGGCGGGAGATCAGAGTACTTGGATAGAACCCATGATCGAAGCTACAGGAATTTTTCCAGGTGGACATTTGAAGCTGCCCGTAAGCGGCAGCGAAATGAACTGCCAAGTCAAAATGACCATGCGGCGGCTGCTAGGGGTACCTACAGTAGTTAGTTACAGTATGGAGCTAGAAACCGACTGTGAAAAAATACGCAATACGGAAACTTGCATGCATACTTTATCGAGTACGCAATTTGCGTATTACGCAATACGCATTCAAATCAAGTATTTTTACCAACCGTAGATGATGGTCACTTTGCAAACCATAAACCCTCGCTGACCTTGCGCGCCGGGCCGTGGGTGACTCATCCGGTAACCTAGAGCTGCTCCGAGTAGAGAGACGGGAGCCGAACGAGGAGACAATCTCTGCTGTCGAACACCGACAGGGTTCAAAGCCCGCCTGCCATCGTCCGAGGAAGTTGGTGTCGAGTCCAGGGCCCTCGCGTGGAGGTGTTCCTCCTTGGAGATGCTCCTGGTGGAGGGGCGCCTTAGATTCGATTGCTAACTGGCTATGGGAAGAGCGGGCTTGGGCCGAAACAAAATGAAGAGAAGAAACAACCCCGATTAGCTCACTGCGCCTGCGTGTGAAATTCTATACAGAGTCATAAAGAACTGGCGCTGTACAGTCGTCTTTGCAATAACGTTGCTTGGTCTGACAATGAGAGTGGAGTCTGGAGTACAGTAGACGCGGGATAGGATATCTCTGATGATATAAATATCACCCTCCTTTCGTATGAGGATTGTGGTAAGGGCAAAGCGATTGATTTTTGGCATTCTTGACGAAGAAGTCGATAGAACTTACGCCGGCGTATCACAAGACTGTGCTGAGCAATGAGGGGAATCTTGATGATGCGTTTTCAGGTTTGCTTCTCTTCCCACTCTTGCCTCCTAATTATCTTGGCGTTGTTACCTCTACTGCAGGCTCTTTAGCAAAGGCGTGTCCATTCGAGCCTGCCCAAGGCGTCTTCCGTGGATGCATTGACTATCTTTAGTTCTCCCTTGGTTCTGTCCATCCATTGTTTCTTTGGTCGGCCTAGCCTGTGGCCTACAGCGTCGACCCACATGGCTTCCTTGGTTACTGATTGTGAGTCTGGGCACTTCGGGCTATGAGTCCATCGTTGGTGCGACTCGAGCATTTTACGTTCAATGGGGGTATTTTTCCCGTTCTTGGCTACCGGACTGCAATATTGGGTGGATAGTGGTTGGACGAGTCGTTATCAGCACGCGTGGACATCAGTCTCCGTGGCGAGTGAGAGAGGATCATTAATCTCCTGTCGGGTTAATCGCCTTGCTCCAATCGGAGCGACCTCACATTCTCTCCTACCCATGCTAGGCTTGGTTACCACAAATTTTTAATCCATGATCACATTTTTAAGTGTAAGCGACAACAACTAAACCTAAAATCTAAGGCAGCCAGAAATCCTCTCTTAATAGTGACTTGATTTGGTTATCACGTTGATTTGGTTATGCTTTCTACAGCCAGGCCCTGAGTCGCGAATCAACATACACTCAATCAGTTCCTTCTTCAAAGCTTTAGTGCAGCCCAACACGTCATATAGCGCTCTTCTCTCACCACCCAAAACCCCTCACACTTTCTGGTTGAAGTTTTAAAATTAGCTTTCTCTTCCTGGACGAAGCAGCAACCGCTAGGATGCGTCAGTTCGGAGCCCATACGTAACGACGAGACCCAAAATTCTTGTAACTTCGCTCAAATTTTTAGCTTTCCACATTCTGCGTTGTAGGAAACTTTAATTCTTGCAGAAAGCAACAATTTTTTGAAATATTTGAATGAGAATTGTCATGGCGACGAGGGCGAAGCCAACTGGTCTGCATGCCGCTGTTTTGGAAAAAGTAATAACGAATTTTTTATGTTTATGAATTAAGGAGTTTGAGATTTGCCTTCAGTTTTAAATTTTAAAGTGCGCTGTAGAATCAATGTCAGAATATCGAGAAAAATGTATGATATTCAAATTCAGCACCCACTGTTTTGCGCGGGCTGTCATAATTTAAGACCGCTTTCACGTTTATTAATAAACTCGCAACTGCGGGTCCCCCTTCGCAGTCAAGAATTTTGAGTTTTTTCACACAGCTGCTGGGGTCCAAAATTTTGGCCAGCCTCAATAAAACGTGGGTGCTGAATCAGAATATCATACTCTTTTCTTAATATTTCGACATCGATTCTTGAGTGGGAATCGCCTTCAATCTTCGCTATTTGCATTTTCTCAGACAGTGCAACTCTTTTTAGCAAGCTCAAAAGTACAGCGAGGACCTGGCTTCAAAAGCATTGCAATGGATCAAGCATGTTACGAAAGAAAATATTAGTACTAGTGGTGACCGAGAAAATTTTCATAATCTTCTGAAGGATGGCACTTTACTTTGCAAGTATGTTTCACATTTTTTCACTCTTCCGTCTGTTCCTCGACCAAAAATCCTCGAATTACTTTTTCAATAGGTTGGCCAACACATTGAAACCCGATGTTATCAAAAAAGTGCAAAAACCAGTGTCCACTTTTGCATGCATCGAAAATATTGGTTCATTTACGACGGCTGCAAAATCAATGGGTGTAACGACGGAAGAATTATTTCAGACAGTAGAATTATATGAGGCCCGAGATTTATTTTCAGTGACGACATGCATTTTCGCTCTGAAAAGAAAGGTACAGTACTCGAAAAAGTATTAGTTGTCTCCAGAAAAAAGGAAAGCGAAATATAAATTTGCAGTCTTTTCAGTCATAGCTTTAGACTGCAAAGACTGCAAATGAGGACGAATTTCAATTTTCTCTTGCTTTGTTGCGGCTGCAAAGACTACGGATGGACAACCCACATTTGGTGGATAAAGCAGGCTGTCCAACTCAAATTCAGGTGGTGTTACAGAATGCAAAAGTTGCAGTCTTTGCAGTCATAGAGTCGGAATGAAAATGTGGACGAACCTCATTTTTCCTACTAGACTGGATTCTTTCTTGTCGGCAGCTTAGGTGTGACTGCAAAGGTTGCGTGCGGATGGGCAACCCACCATCAGTGCATGTGGCATGTTATTCATCTTAAATTCAGATGGTGGCATTTTTTTCAGAATGCAAAAGTTGCAGTCTTTGCAGTCTTTGCAGTCATAGCGTCAGACTGCAAAAGAATGCAAATGGGAACAAACTTCAGTTGTCCCAAGAGACAGGACTGTGGTCTGCAGCTCTATTGTGACTGCAAATGATGCAGGACAGTCAATATTTGCCCCATGTGAAACGCTGCCCATCAAGTGGCAGATGTTAATGCAGGAACTGCAGTCTTCGCAGTCTCAGCGTCAGACTGCAAGCACTAAATAGTAACACAAGACCTCTCTTTAGAAAGTCATCATGGTCTTTTATGGCCTGGTTCTAAGCGCAAAGATTGCCAACAGGTGGCGGGTTCGGAAACCTGTAAGATACTACATTGCAATATCTGTAACCACGCGATTTGCCTTAACTGCTATGAGTTAGTTTCTATCAAAGGTGCAATCTTGCGCAAAAATTCAACCCAAAGACTCACCAAGGAAGCTTGAATGCTGACGAAATAAAAAAAATTTTCTAGGTTGGGAAATCACAGGAAGGCGAAGATGAGGGCGTCCACAGTGAATTCTGCACCAATTCGAAAATTCGTCGCGATGCAGGACTTGGCAAGGATGAACAAGAATTTCAAAACGCCTACATCAAAGATTTGCCACCATTCGATATCAATTGCGTTGGATGTTGTTTCTCATACTTGACCCGCATTAGGAATTACACAGCGAAGGAAAATTCAGATTCTGATCGAGTTCTTTTCAACAATGCCACGACAGCTTGCAGAGTGAAAGTTGGCGATAGCGGTAGTGGACAAGGCCAGATCCGAACGGAGTCCGATCTCAAACTTGGCCAACCATCATCGGCTCGTCTAGCCCACAATTCGCGTACTTATCAATTGTACAATACTAACGGCCAAGCCATCGGTCAGGTGGCACAAGCACGTTTGGAAAGTGTGGCCATCGATGTCGTGGAAACTAATGAATTACAAGGCAGTTATTTAAATTACGCCAGCGCCACATTGACAGAATTGTATAGAGAGCAAAGAAAATTGAATTCTTTGCGTGGCCAATGCCATTTAAAATAAAGTTATCATCTGGGTGATCGATGATGGGCGATGTGGGCATGCCATACTGCATTTGCTGAAATCTGGGTAGTTTGTTGATAGAATTGATTGCATTGTAGGTTTTTTGACTTTCAAGCGACTTTGTAGTAAAATAAAACAGAAACAGTGGGATTGTACTCTGTTCTTAGGAACTTGAGAAAACATAAAAGATCGCAGTCGAATTTGCATATTGAAGGTCGACAAACCGATAACTGTGACGCCGAGGTCACTCAGGGGAGGGGTGGGGGTGACTTTCCCAAACGGTAGCTGCTGTCATGCCAGCACCATGGAAGATAAAATTGACACACCCCACGTATATGAAATATCGCTTTAAACACAAGTAGGTTTTCGGTTGACACATTGTTTTGAAAGTTTCTCGGGATAATTTTGATCATCAACGGAAACTTATTGCAAAAACCAAACTGAAAGCATTACGATGGACGGAGGCCACAGTATGACATGCTGCCTGCGAATCACAGTCAAAAGCGCGCGAAGTGCCAGCAACTCAACTTTCTACAGGATTTCATTTTGCGCATTTTGCGTAAACATGGATTTGAATCCCTGAGCAAAACGGACTACGCCAAGTTCATCTTGCATGTGGGCTATTGGACTGTTCCTCCCCCTTACGATGCTTTCGCTTTAAAAGACAGGCACTCAAAATTTTTGAGTTAATTCCAGAGATGCATGAGGATTGTGCAAAATGAAGTTTCAATCTTTTAATGATTTTTCATTGGGATAAATCAGCTGGATGCTTTTTCTGGCTGCATAAGTGATTATTACAGTGAGAACGGTTCAGCAATCA
This sequence comes from Mesodorylaimus sp. YZB2_4, assembly GCA_030248295.1. Lineage (NCBI taxonomy): Eukaryota > Metazoa > Nematoda > Enoplea > Dorylaimida > Dorylaimidae > Mesodorylaimus > Mesodorylaimus sp. YZB2_4. The sequence continues at coordinate 139,156 of JASANH010001439.1, read as the reverse complement.
CAAGAGGACGTGCGCTTTATCGAGCTGCGTGAGGATGATTGAGAAATTTGGATTATTTTATTCTATTCCTACCATTTTTAGAATTTGTGGTAATCAGTAAACTCGGGCAGCAGTTTCTCTTGTTTCGACACAGTGAAGGATTCTTGTTGTTCGATGAGGAAAGGTGAAAGTACATTGTGAATGAATCTGTCACTCAAAAATTTTTACCACCAGCGGGTTTTCAAAGTGTCTGATAAAGTTGCGGCAAAGAATTTTCAATTTTTTCCGCAAAATTGGATCTGAATACGATAAAACAGGAAAAGGGCACGAATATACTGCAACAGGCTGCATCGTTTTTCAGAAGTATTTTCTTTCTTTTCACTTAGCACTTGTGGCCCACCCATTTTTGTGCCTGTGATAACCATCGTCCCTTCGATCATGCTGATGCTTTCTGTTCGATGCCGATCCTTTGTTTCCCTCGACTGCCATGGATAATCTATCGCGCACTTGTCGGATAAGTCGCCTGACAATTCCTGTGCCATGTTCGTGCTGTCCAGCTCGTTTGGGATAGACTCGCTTCGGGGACTCCATTGGAGGCGTGTGGTCGTAAAACCTCCTCAATCGGACTGGTTGACGGCGGGGTGACGGGTCGTCGTGTTGAGAGTAATTGGTGCGCAAGTGGGAAGAGGCATAGTAATCACTACTGCCATTGGAATTTGTTGGAGACTGGTCATTGGAATTGAGAGGACGACCATTTGCCTAAAATAGGCATTTATGAAGCCTCCCAAGTAGTTTTAGTTTGTGCGAAGCGACCTCTGCAGCCCCTTTGCCTTTTGAAAATCTGAGCCGAACTCTCTTTATCGGACGCCAAATGTTGAACCTCAAAATTAAGCAATGTGATGGATCCCTATTTCGAGCTGAGCTATGGCAAGATTGCGCACCACAGCGTCTGCGTTGGTTTAGTATCCACAGTTATAAGTTGCCTACGCGCGGGAATTTCAAAGTTGTCTTTCTCAGAAAATGGTTTGAGCTTTCGGGTAGAACGGCTTGACTTACCCTCAGCCTATTCCAAGTCGCAGTCCAGCCTCCTGGATCGTCCAATCGATGATATCCGTTAGTGACTGGGATGGAATACACATCGGCGATCGATTTCCGTTGTTTAGGTTGATAGAAAAACGAGTCCTTTGAGGCTAGGCTTGGTCGGTGCAGTGAGTGGTAGGACGAATGATGACCATTCTGCTGTTTCCTATTGGAGGTGGGGTGATCGGGTGCCGACCAGTGTGGATTTAATGAGTGCGTGGCGCGATCAGTGGGGAATCGATGAATAGTATTAGCCCCGTCCGCGAATCGGACAGATTGGCAGCCACGTACTGGTGGGCGACCAATGGTCGATGTCCTGCTGTAATACGGGTATCTATCTTCCTCATCCAAGCAGGCCAAGTGACCCATGGAAGCACGTCTGTTCGATGTACTTGAGTGGTAACTGTTAGAGGAAGGCGGCGAGTCTTGGCTGCGTATCCATTCATCCGCATCCTGCGAACGATGCCGAGGTCGGTCAAAGAAATCACTGCTCGTGTGCCAGAAACCTATAAATTGAAGCCGTTTCGTCAAGACTTTTAAAGATGAGAAACAGGAAGAAAATTAAGGATAATTGATAAAAAATTTCGAAAATTGGTTATGGTAGTACATTGATGCAAGGTCAGTGGGCGATGTGATGACAGAATATTGATGGGAGTCGGAAATGAAAGAGACAAAGTGGCAAGACAAAAGTTCAGTTTGACACTTTGTTCTAATTTCTCCATTGCACGCATAGGAGTTACTTTAGGAAAAAGAATTATGAAATATTCTCTGCGACACACCCATTCTGTACTGTACTCTATCTAAGTAATTACTAAAACCTAATCATCAGTCACAGGCTTTCGTCGAAGAGGGAAAAGTCAAGAAACTGAACATGCCAGAAGGTGGAGACAGGCCCAAGCTGTAGAACCGTCTGGCCATCGACTCTTTGCTCTGCAGGCCTCTCCCACCAGTAATGTGGACCTGTGCGTGACTTACTAGGGAACATCGCTAGCCGTTAAGTGAAAGATCACAAACCGAAAATTCTCATAACCATATGTCCCTTTGTCCAAAAGAAAGACACTCAGCAAAATATCAGGGGCTTTTAGCCAACTGGTCAGCAGTGGTCAGCGCATAAATTCCTAAGAATTTGTCTGCAGTTCCCAGGTCTTTTGACGGGAAAACTCAAACCGAAGTGTGAAAAGCTTAAACTTCAAGCCTGATACCCAAAAACCGAGTTTGGAAAAAACGCTACGTGAGCGGCTTCCTTACCACACAAAAATTTAAAAATTTGCAGGACTTTAGGCGCTGACCGCGGCTGACCAGTTGACCAGAGGCCCCTGATATTTTGCAGGATGTCTTCTTTTGCACCTTGGAACATACTAAAACTTTTGGTCTTATAAAGTTCGAGACAATTGGCAATGTTCCCTTTTGATAGTACCCAGAGGCCACAAAGCACAAGATGTACCATTGAAGCAGAGACGCCAGGTGGTAGATGAAGCGCTAAGCAAATACAGACCTTGTTTGCCTTCAACACTGCCTCAATTTCTTTGTGGTTCAGCCTGAGAGAGTCGCATGTGCAAAACAGCCATGGACCTTTGGCGGGTCCTTCCAACACGGCCTATGCCGATCATGTGCCAGGTCTGTTTGCCTTCAGACACCTCTATCGACCTTGTATGTTAGAGTAAAGTAAAGTGCGGCCACCGTTTTTGAAAAGCAGCATCACGAACTCGACCTTGGCCTCGACACGGTCTCTGCTGTGATGCTGCGCTGATCGTAACCTCAAAGTCATAAGCACCAGTCACCAGTCGATCGAGCAAGTCCACGCTGGTTTGTATGTGGCATTCACTGTGCGTGCGAATGGGACAGTGATTAGCTCATAGCAGAATCGCAGCAGGAACTATGTCTTGATGCCAAGGTTTAGTTCGTGAAGCTGTTTTTCTTAAACTGTTGCTGCACTTACTGTACTGCGCCATGAGGGTAAAGAGACCAGCAAATTGTCAGGATAGACTGCTTTTGACATCTGTGAGTCGGGGCACATGTACAGCACATGCTGCAGCACAAGGCTCTATGTAACCAGCAATGCACTGGTCCATTTCCACAAAAAGCCTTGCTGACTGCAAGTCAAGTCCCTACCAGCGTGGACTTACTCTACGGACTGGTGACCGGTGTTCACGACTTTGAAGCCATGATCAGTACTACAGCAGAGACTCTACGTCTGCAGGCCACACCAGCCAGTGTAAAAGTAGCTGACTGTCGCGAGGCAATCTGCAGGCACCTCGAACCCAATCACAGCTGCTCACCTTGATTGCACAGGCGACTTAATCTAGCCATCCACCAAAATTTTACTTAACACACATCAACACGTAAGTTCCTCGAGGCACACGTAAAATTCTTGCAGGAAGAATTGATGTTGAATGTGGCGTATGAACTAGATATTTTTGACGAAATAATTCCAACATGGACGACAGGCCATGGCGGGGAAAACGTGTTGCGCTGGAGTGAACACTGCCTGCAATAATGAGAACACGAGTTGAAGGCGTCAGAGTAGAAGAAAAAAGTTTTTTGTCCAAAATAGATCAAGGAACGTAATGAAAATTGCTGTGAAAGTTAGCGTACACTGCCAAATATCTAAGACAGTCCAGCCTGTGGCGAGGCCCGACTGGCCAGCCAGCCGTCTTGCACGTTGTCAACTAAAGTAAAATCTTTTTGGCTCATTTCTCGCCTGCCCATTCTTGTGTACATTGGTGTCTCCTTCTTTCCTTTCTTTTCAAGACCGGTTTGCAATCTTTGACGGCGACGAAGGGCGAGGAGCATGAGTGTTCGAGTGCTCGAGTCTAGCCCACGTAGTGCAGTGTGGTGTGTGTTTTTAAAGCTTTTTCTAAGAAGGTTTTTCGGTCATGTCAATAAGAAGAATAGAGGCGACGAAACGTGTTCAACAATTTATCTTTCTATTTTGATTTATTTTAGGCGTTTCCAAGTGCAAAGTGGACACTGATAGAACTTGCATTTCAGCAGTGGCCATGGTGTTTATAAGTTCAAAGACCTCGCGGATCTTGCATAAGGCATACAGGGGTCTTCTAGTCTACATTTTCACAGTTTTTGCGCCGCAACTTCCTTGTCACTCACCTCTTGCAGCTAAGGCGCCGAAACTAACTTTTTTGCAGAAGTAAGGCTGTGTTGCGAGATTTGCTGGACGGCTGAAAATTCTTGGGCTCTCATGTCATTCTAACTTTATCCATTGCCAGGCACCAGACAACGTGATCGAAGGCTGAGAGCCTAAGGAACAAATATTTGAAAATCATTTTTCACCTAGTTAGGCGTAAGTCAAACCCGCCGCTGTGAATGTGCCCTCAGCATGAGAGGCAGACGCCTAGACGCCTAAAGGCCACAAACCTGGCCCAGGGGAAAAAACAGGCTCCCGGGTGAGATTACAGCTCCACCATGGTCTCTAGAGAAGCTCCACAGAGCCGGCAGGTGGGAGCGCTACCCATCAGAGTGATGTTTCAGCCATGGACCAGGTCAAAAGATTTGGTTGGCTGCCCTTGGTTTTTTGGTGCCAAGGTAAAAACGACTGGGTCCGTACTTCTGTAGGGAGTAACCAGTGGAGGTTTCACACGACGCCAAAAACTCAGTGCAGCCAACCAAGCCCTCCGACCTAGTCCAAGGCTAAAACATCACCCTGACGGGTGACGCTCCCAGCTATCAGCTCCATGCAGAGTAAAGCGGCGTCCACATTGGACATCGGCTGATCGGCTGCTAAGCTAACCGAGCCAGCCGAGCTGTCCGCTGAGCTGACATGCGTTCCCTTTGCATACCTGGGTTGGCTCGCTTGCGTCTGGCTCAATTGCGGCTTGCGGTCATGTCAGCTCGGCTAGGTCGTTCTCATGAGGAGCCGCGACGCCGCTGAAACATTCTGTCTGCTCTCAGGCTCAGCAGCAGATCAGCTGAGGTGCCTTGTGGACACCGCTATAGGAGACAGTCTTCAAATTTCAAACGAAGTCGCCTGGACTTATTATGTGACAAGTTTTAAGACAAACGTTCTGAATTACATTCCTTGACCCCGTTATGATTAGTTTTTACTCGACATGAGCTGTTTATTTTCTTTCGTTTATGTGTCCTTCTGCTTTATCAGTGCACGATCTGTGCTTCGCAGTCGAAGTCATACAATACAATACAAATTTGTCTATGTTATTTGGCAGACTAGCGCCAGCCAGGTGTCTCGATTAGTATATGTACTCTCGAGGAGCCCTGGAGGTCATGATTTCCTTTGTTTCATGCTGAAAACATCGAGGGGCTGACTCCCAGGAGCACTCGGTTCGTCTACGGGTATCTTCTAGGCCTGGTGTGACATCATTGTGCATTGCTATGCTCTTAACTGATCCGCTGGTGTTGACTGTGGTCTCATCGAAAGTATAACTGCTCGCCAACGCGGGCTTTCGCCCTGCAATTCAAGGCTGGTGTATCATTATGCAGAGAAGCTACGAGGAGCCCGGGGGGGGGGGGGGAGCGACATACCCGTCTGAGGAGCTCCCGTTCGAGCATCAGGGTCTCAGCGATCGATACTCTGCAGGATAAACCTTCCTATCAGGCTTAGGGCTATAGGAAACCATGGACCACTCGCTTGTAAGATCAGCCAATTACGCTGAGCAGCTGCAAGCACCCCAGGGGGAAGCGACATACGCGTCTGGGGGGTTTGTTTGCATCCGGGTCTCGAATGGATTGTCTGCAGAACAAACCTTTCTACCACGGTTTGAGCTACCTTGGATCGCTCGCATCTAACATCAGTCCAAACCTGCTGTCGCCTGGGTTGAATATCGTACGTCACATCAGCTGTGACACTTCTGCCGGGGGGGGGGGGGGGGGGGATCTCTGTCCGCTTTCTGCCGGGGGGGGGGGGGGGTGGTGGTCTCTGTCCGCTTTCTGCCGGGGGGGAGGTGGTCTCTGTCCGCTTTCTGCCGGGGGGGGGGGGAGGTGGTCTCTGTCCACTTCCTGCCGGGGGGGAGGTGGTCTCTGTCCGCTTTCTGCCGGGGGGGTGGTCTCTGTCCGCTTTCTGCCGGGGGGGGTGGTCTCTGTCCGCTTTCTGCCGGGGGGGGGGGGGGTGGTCTCTGTCCGCTTTCTGTCGGGGGGGGGGTGGTCTCTGTCCGCTATTACAACAGACCCGGGTATTACAACAGGACTACTAAAATCACATAGATTCCACAAAGGCCCTTTTCCTGCCTTTCGTTTTCCATGTACAAAATACATGCTGTCCCGCGTCGAATATGGAAGCCAATGGAAACGTCGCCGCCTTCTGCTGTTCTGCGCACAGTTTTGTCGCCTCAGCTGCAAGTCGCGACAGCTCATCGATAAACCTACGCTAAAACCTTCTCGCTTCATGTTTCAGTACTTTGCTGACTTTATAAGCAACCTCTTTCCCCGCATTGTCGTGCCGGCATGCACACAAACACGGGAGAGAAAAATGGGGGCCTGCGCGCGCGGCTAGTCTCACGAGTCGGAATCACTGTCTACTGCTGCTCAGAATCCACGATCGATCGTCTATACTGTCAAAGAAGGATGCGCGGCCCTCATTTTTGTGGTTCTTAAAAATTTGGTTTGTGCTTTTTCGAGCTCATTGCAATAGTCAGGATCGTTTTTGTCTTATCGTTAGCAGCATGGTGGAACTATTTCGGTTTGTTATGGCTGACAATACGTAAATTTGCAGGCTCTTTTGCCGTTTGGTCCCCCAAGCGAAGGCTGGCTGGAGGCTAATATCAGCCTGAGCTTAATTCTTATACCAGACTAAGCCTAAGCCTAAGCCTAAGCCTAGTATCTAGTATGAGTCTTAGCCCAAGTCATATGCCAGCCCAAGCCTAAGCCTAAGTCCAATACCAGCCTAAGCTAAGCCATGTTGGGGACCAAACAGCAAAAGTGCCATTGCGAGAAATTGAACCGCATTGCATACATTCAAAGTGTTGCCAAAAAGTGGCAAACAGTGTAACCGTTTTAAATTTCCCGCCCGTCCGGTGTGCATGAGTATTACCTGCGGATCAAAACCGACCTGTGCACACAAATACAGTAAGATGTCCATTTAATCTTTTAGGTCATAGGCCTGTGCTAAAAACTGATCTGACGAAAGTTGCACTCATATTGTGTTTAAAAGTACTCGAGAACTGTTTGGGACTCAACAAATGGCTGGTAATTTTTGGCAAAGTTCACATCAGTAAGTCGCTCACTTGATTTTTTCGCGACTTCGGGATTCTAGTTTCGAAGGTTGGAACTTAAAACCAATTCTAATTAGTGATTAAAAAATGTAGCTTAGCCGTAAATACATATTTTTAGGCAACAATGGTTATTGGAACGGCAAGAAGTCCTTTTTGAGCGAGCAGCCGATTTAAAAATTTTATCCGAAGAAGAATATCAAAAAGTTATGATATTTTTCACAAATGGTAAGTACCTGTCACTTAAAGAATTTTTTATTCGCTTCTGAAGAATTCTATGTTTTATTGTTTTCTGAACTGAATTTTTTCACACAAACATTGCGTTCACCTTTAAAAATCGACTTTTAATCAATCGTAATTTCAAAATATCCGTTGTTTTTGTTTTTTTAGTAATCCAAGCACTGGGAGAACAATTGAAGGTCCGACAGCAAGTTATCGCCACTGCCATTGTGTATTTCCGTAGATTTTATGCCAGGTAAATTCGGAATTCCCAGATTTTTATTCATGATCAAGCCTTTTCGCATTTTATCACTAAAATTTTTTGTCATGATATCTTTACAATTCGTAGCGCATGCTTAAATGGCTAAATGGATCAGCCAGCATTATTGAAAGGAGACCTATAGACCTATAGGTCTTCTAGACCCTCTAGAAATTTGCCGTCAATAATTCAACATACTTTAGGAATTCCTTGAAATCGATCGACCCGCTGCTGTTGGCGCCCACGTGTCTGGTTTTGGCTTCTAAAGTTGAGGTATGCTAGATTGTGCTGTTGCTGTGCAGGATTTCACGACCGATCGATTAGTTGATTTGTGAACGAGCCCATGCGTTATCGCCTGATTAGATGCGTCGATCGATCGATAGTCATCGATGAGTCAATCGATCGATCGTTGTCGATTGGTTTGATCCATTGTGATCGATCGATCTTGTGTTAATCATCGGTTGTCCGTGTACTTATCGATCGATCATGATTGATTGTTTCGATTAATCGTGATCGATCAATCAGCTGTCGTGTACCAATCGATTGATATATCGATCATTTCAAACTTTATCAACCTCACGATCGATGAATAAAAACCTTTTTAGGAATTCGGTGTCATATCTCAATCGAAGCTGATTGCTGCCTGTCAGTCATTGGGTGAGTACACGATTTCTAATATATGCCATCAAACTGATAAGATGCCAATTCTAGTCAAGAATCGATTCAATTATGCTTATCAGCAGGAATACCCGTATCGAATCAATCACCTGCTCGAAGCTGAATTCTTTCTGCTGGAGCTAATGGTACGATTGCTTGTCATTTGCTTATTTGGGGGCTCCTAATTTACCAATTATGAGGAAGGTCGGAGTGCTGGAGGTGTCTGTCTTAGGTAGGGATAGGGACCCTCTGCTTGCAGGCCTGGCGAGTGGGAGAGTAATCGATACTGTCCCCTGGCTGGGATACGTTAACCCCTCGGGTTGATGTTTCAGCTTAGGGTAAGACTTGCCTACTCGAGTCGCAGTTTTTGTCCCGCCATTCTCTCTTACGCCTGCCAGGCATGGTTGCGGGGGACCCTATGACCCTTCAGGGATGGCACCATGGAGAAGGTGTAAATGGGAAAATAGCCGCACATGGCACACACTAGAACTTGGTGCTTGTTGTCAGGACTGCTGTCTCATCGTCTATCATCCATACCGACCATTATTGCAATTTTTTCAAGATCTGCCATCCGACGATTCACTTTTGCAAACAACCTGGTGAGTCCAGAATGTGGTCTTATTTGTCTGAAAGAAGTGTTTTTTCTCAAATTGTTGCAAATAGATTTGAAATTTTAAGCTAATTAGAAGAATTTTTTAGGAAAATTATCAACGACAGTTATCGAACGGATATTTGCCTTTTTCATCCGCCATATCATATCGCTTTGGCAGCATTGCATTTAGCGTCGATTATGAATAATAAGAAATTGGAGAATTGGTTCGCCGAGGTGTCGGTGGATATGGAGAAGGTATTGGGTGTGGGGAGGGGAGGGAGTGTGTTCGATTCCCTCTCAGGCCATATGTTTTGGAGTTTGCTAGGCCAGTTTTTTTGCTAGTTTGCTAGGCCAGTTTGCTATTTTATAAGTCATAATCCAACTACTAAGAAAACAAGGTAACATGTTCGGCTTAGATTTGAATATACATAGTCACTGTAACTTTGAATTTCGTGCCAAAACTAATTTTCGAACTTAAGGCCGCCAGGATGTTTTTTCATATTTGACCCGAAAGCAGTAAAGGTTTCTGTTTGGAAGAAGTTTATTAATAATGATTTTGGCAGACACAAAAATTTTTGCCTTGAGCGGGAGTCGAACCTGGGTTTGAAGTTAATAAAATAATTTACAAAATTATGGCTTTTTTAGGTTTTCGAAGTATCGAAACAAATTTTGGCTCTTTATAATTTATGGAAAACATTTGATGAGAAAAAAGAAATGCTATCAATTTTACAAAAGATGCCAAAACCAAAGACTCAACCGTCGAGGTGAGGCTATCGAATTTTTGCACTGTGACTTTTGGGGATTTGTGCGGGTTTTGAGTGCGATTGATTTTCAGACCACCATCGGTGGCAGGGAACGGAAACAACCATGATTCCCAGCAAGGGGTCGCCTAGACTGCATTTGCCTGACTTTGTTGTTGGTTGTGTAATTGCAGTGTAAAGTGTGCATAGTGTAAAGTAAACTAGTTTGGGGAGTTTGGGGCAGCAGAGGCTGAGAAATGGGGTTGATACCCGTTGTGTCTGGATATGACCATCTTGGGCGATGTGGGTGATGGGTGGGTATTTCAGGTGATTTGGACGAGGAATGTGGAGTTATGCCGATATCCTGGGTGTCTATTGATCAATTGAATGAGTATCTATCGAGTAGAAGTTACATTGAAGGGTAAGTCGGGTGTTTCTGAGTGTGAGCCAGGGGAACGGTGAGTACATGCTCTGGGTGTTGAATGATTCGCTTGTGAAAGTTTCCTGCCATTTTTAAACTTGAATCCCTAGTCCTCACCTTCATTTACTTAGTCCTTGTAGATGGGTGATCATACGAGTCGTGGCGACTTTCCTGGATTGGTGTAAGCCAGGCGGACGGCGGGTACATATGTGTGCATGGCCCGGGTAGGGAGTGATTCGCGCTTATAGATTTCCCGCTATTTTTAAATTCGAATTTCGCCAGCTTTCACGTTTAAGTGTCCTTAGCTGGATGGTCACGTGTGTTCTTCATGTGGGGTCTTCTTTCCTGATTGTAGTGCTGGGTTATAGCTTATCAGTTTTCCGATTTCAGATATCAGCCGACGAGTGCGGATTGTAATATATTTGAGTGCATCGATAAGGCAATCGCAGGTTCGTCAATAAATTTGGCCCATTTTCTGCGTTGGTACGGACATATTGATTCATTTCCGACTTCGATTCGACAAAAGTAAGATGGGTTTTGAAATTATGCAATGCTGGCATAGGCAGATGATGGCGGGAAATTCAAGTTTTGCATTGGTTTATGCAATTATACGGCAAAACATTTTTTTCTAATCAGAGGCCGTATTCCAGAAAGCTTGCTGGAAAATGGTGACACGAAAAGAAAATTCTAGTGAACACAGATCACGGAGTGGTCATTTTTTCGACGAGGTCTTATTGGTTTCATAAGATTCATGGTTTTTTTTGCAGGTGGCCGAAATCAGAGGAATCGTATTCTCTGATTTTAAGTTCGCTAACGAGGGTTACGAGTAAGCCAGTCTCGAAAATGGTACGATTGCGCGAAAGGACTAGTACATCGGAGGATACGCACGATTTGGCTGAAAAAATTTTATTGCTAATAGAAGAATCTGGTGATGAGGCCGTAGATACGATCGATATTGCTCAGCGAGTTGGCATCGATCATCAAGCTGTGGTGGGAGCAGTGAAGAGTCTGGAAGTGCTAGGAAATGTAAGCAGTCTTTAGGGTGGCGAGTGTGAAGTGAACGGGGCTTTGGGGAGTGTTAGGTGGGCGGAGCTTAGGAGGCGGAGTGTAAAGTCAGCGCAGCTTAAGGCGCATTTATAGTCGACAAAATTTCTACACCTACCCCTCGGGTAGGAGTAATAGCACACGCTTAATTATATGGCAATTACACCTACCCTAGGGGAAGGAGTAGAAATTTTGTCGACTATAAATGCGCCTTTAGTGTGAGTGTAAAGTGGGCGGGGCTTCGGGGAGTGTAAAGTGGGCGGAGCTTAGGGTGAGAGTGAAGTGGGCGGAGCTTAGGAGGCGGAGTGTAAAGTGGGCGCAGCTTTGAAGTGTTCATTTCGACCGGCTTTTGTCTATTTGATAAAAAGTAAGATACCAGTTTTGCTGAGATCGTTAAGAATTTTTCTGGCATGTGCTAGTTATCAAAGATTACCAGATTTCACTTTCTTTCAGCTGATTTCTTTTTCAAACCATGGACATCCACTATTCTTCTCTTTTTTGAATACATGGTTCTGAGAGCTTGGACCCAATGTGCATAGTATATCAGTAAGAAAGTGTTTTTAGGTAAGAACAGAACCAGTAAGTCGTCATCAATGGCAGCTGTCGGGCGAAGGAAACCAAGTAGCCGATCATGGCAGCCACGAAGCGGTCTTGTATCGACAAGTACCATCCACTGGGATTAGTCAGGCCGAACTGATGGTGAGCCTTGGGGGGAGGGGCCGCCTCTCAGTGTCTTGTGTGACTGTCGTGCTGGGGGACGTCAACCACCCCACTCCGGCTGATGTTTCAGCAGCATACATAGTCCATGGACTTGGCTTGCCCTAGTCGTAGTTTTTGTCCCACCAACTTTGGTCTCGCACGCCCACCTATCAGTGGGCCGCATCACACCTGTCCCTGTGGAGGCCTGAGGCGGGTGGTCTTGGTTAGAGGGTTTGGTTTGGGGGTCACAATAAGTCAATGGTTGGGGGTAAGGGACTGATAAAGAAGTCGGAACGAAAAAGTTAAGTGGGCTTATTGTGTATAGAAAACTGGTCCAAACGCAAAGATTGGATTTAGCAAAGCTTTAGCGGCTGGATGGATCAAAATTGACAAACAAGCCAATGGCCCGATGGTTTTTCCTAAAGTGAGAATACAGTGTAGATTTTGATAACACTTTGGATTTGAAAAAACTTGTCTTTTCAAGGTGGATAAAATCGAAGATGCCGCTCAGAGAACACTTTTGCAAATACGAGACGGTAATGTGAACGCAGTGACGGAGGAACAGAAGAATGAGTTCAAGAAGAGGAAATTGCTGACTGAAGTGTAAGCGCTGTAGCTTACTGTAGTTTGGTATGTGTTGGGAGAGGAACATTGGAAAAATGGGTTTCGCTTGTATGTATCTGGGTTAGGTATAATATGGTTTCAGGTGTGGGTTTTCCTGCCCCAACATCCAGGTACTCAGATATTGTTTCATCTGATACTGCAGTTCTATCTGCTCGGGCATGCGCGGCACAGTGTGATGCGGGCCGAGTCGTTATCTGATATGAGTGGTCATCACGTGATCATGACTCTCACGTGATCATCGAGTGATCATATTCTATTCGAGACCATGATCGCATGGCGGCCACCATCGCACGGTCGTGATCATCTAGATCAGATCATGAATCGATCGATACGAGTTTTCAATCTCTGACTTTATCATGAATATATTATATCTCCATTTCAGGGTTGTGAAAAGTTTTCTCGTATCAAAAGGCGAGAATTTTTCGACGTCGGTCACAAAACCAGAAACGGATTTGACTGCCGAGATGCTAGCTAAGTATGCGAAAAAAGCAGTTTCCGTATAGAAAGTTGTAAATATAGATGGGTTTTTTAGTGGTTCTTGGAAGACTAAGAAATTCAAACAATACAATTTCGCAGCTCTGGGTGTCCCGCCGAGTGGCGGCCATTTCCATCCACTTTTGAAAGTTCGAGCCGAATATAGGCAAATATTTTTGGAAATGGGGTAAGTCTTGGTGTTTAAATAGAATTTGAAGAAAGTAAAAGATTTTAAAAAATTTTTTGTAGGTTTACGGAAATGCCGACGAATAATTATGTGGAAAGTTCGTTTTGGAATTTCGATGCCTTGTTCCAACCTCAGCATCATCCTGCTCGGGATGCGCACGATACGTTCTTCATTTCTGGTAAGTGTTCGGTTTTGGGTGTGTCATTTTTGTCAAGAAATTAATTTGATCAGGTGATCGATAGGTCATGATTCATGAGTGATCGATATTGAATATTGATCATGTGTGATGCTGATATCACTCATGATAAATGATCTGTGGATCATGATCAGTTTTTGGTGTGATATATTGTCTAGGAAGCAGTTTGATCAGGTGATCATGATTTATGAGTGATCAATATTGATTTTTGATAATCAATCACACATGATCAGTTACCTGATGATCAAGATCAGATTTGGGTGTGATATTTTTTGTCTTGGAAGCAGCTTCATCAGCTCATCGATTATTCATGATTTACAAGTGATCAATATTGATTTCTGATAATCAAGATCAGTTTTTGGGTTCGATCAGGTGATCGAATCGATAGGCCTAATTATGATTGAGCACGTGATCAGTTTAGAATTTCGGATCGATTCCAGAAATTCAGTTTACATAGCCTGACCCTGTTTTTACTGCAATGGTCATTGTGCTTGTGCTTTCCTGTTTACTGTTCGTTTTATTATTCCAGATCCGAAAGAAGCAAATTTTCGCCAAGAATTCACACCTGATTATTTGACCAAAGTGAAGACTGTGCATTCGTTTGGCGATTTTGGATCGAAAGGGTAAGTTTTCCAACTTGTTTCCAAATTATTGGAGTTTGAGTCAACATCGATGCTGGAGGGGGTGGTTTCAAAAAAGTTACAGTGGCATAAAACATTTTGTAAAGGCTGTAGTCATGACGGTTAAAAAGCTTTTGGTTATTAAATAAAATTCTGCGAAAATTTGGGATTTTAAATGTAAAATTCAAATTTTGGCGGTAAAAAACTTTTAAAGTTTTGGCGTTACAAAACATTTCATTCAAATTTTGGCGTAAAAAGTTTCCTGTCAAGTCATGTCGTCGATGCTGTTTGATTTAGTTATCAATACGATTGGGATATCGAGGAGGCGAAGAAGAATCTGTTGCGTACCCACACGACTGCCGTCAGTGCTCGAATGCTTTATCAAGCTGCGCAGCAGGTAAGTTTCCTGGGCTACGTGGTTCAGTTTTGTCCGACTGGACCAACTTGAGTTTTGGGCGTGGGGACTCTGGGTGTGGTGATTTGGTGGGTTGATGTTCCATCCACGAGTGTAAGACTAGCCGTGGTCCAGTTGGAGTTGGGTCGATCACGTACTTTCCCGCCTCGCCTGCCCACGACGGGTCAGGTTTCTATCTCGCTTTTATGCGGACGACGCGTCGAGGCTATAGTTTGGTGTGTGCGACGTGAAGTGGCAGCTTATATTAGGTGAGCAGTAAGCCGTCAAACTGCAGTTTTGGAAAGTTTCTGTTTTCACAATTTGTAGTTTGCCATTTTGCGTTAAAACCAAGAAATGCATGTGCCTCGAGCTGTAGACAACAAAGGCGTGGCTGAATTATGCTGTGTGCTCTGGTTTTGTTTCAGAAGCCATTCAAAGCAGTGAAGTATTTCAGTATCGATCGGGTATTTAGAAATGAGAATTTAGACGCGACTCATTTGGCTGAGTTCCATCAAATCGAAGGGGTCGTGGCGGATCGTGGATTAAATTTGGGTCACTTGATTGGAATATTGCACGAATTCTTCCGGAAGCTGGGTATGTCATCGGATTGAGGGTGGCGGTAGTGTTGAATGAGGGAATGAGGACGGAGAAGAATAGGCTGTGAGAAAAACGGGAGTACGCATAAGTGAGAGGTGATACGAGGCTGGAAAACCGGGAGAACCTGGAAGAGTCAGGGAATCCGAGAAATGTCTAAAAAACCGTGGAAAATGGAAATTTTCTAACTGAAATGAGGTAAAACTGAGAGCTTGTATGTTGCGTTCAAGGTTTGAATTACCCGCCTTTTCTGAGAGGGTAGATTCTGGAGAAAGCGGAATTTTATGCGGATTGATCAAATTTTGCGAAATCGTTTGACGTAGGATGGGCAGACGTGTTGTAGGTCAGTAAATCAGTTCAAAGTGGTTCACTAGTGCTGCGATGGTGAGAAAACAGGGTTCATACTTTGCTGGAAAACCTGGAAAAGTCCGAGAATCCAGGAAGTCTCGGAAAACTCAGGAAAATCTGGGAAAATAGGAATTTTATTGCAAAAATCAGGGAAAGGTGTGATGAGGTGCATTTTCTAAGGATGTTAACATTCTGAACAAGTCAGAGCGATAAGGTTTAGCAAAATCGTTCGACCTAGGAAATGCAGTCATGGTGGTAGATCAGTGAATCAGTTGAAATTGGTTCAGTTATGCTTAAACTGATCGGAAAAAATGAAATTTTGTCTGGAAAAGCTGGAAAAATGAAGGAAAATCATTTTCATCGCCTGTTATGAGCCTTGTATTGTATAAGACAGAGCACAAGAAAGAAGGCGCAGATAAGCTAAAATGGATTTGTCGGAATTTCAATAATTAGGATTACCATCATTTTAATTTGCCCTTCCAGCCTGGTGACGCCTTTCACTCTTGAATCACTTGATTACCACTCAAATTAACTCTTTCCCTTATCAATCTCTTTTTCCCTCGCCCCAGTCACATTTTCACGTTCTCTCCTCCTATCACGTCTTCCACAGCTTGTCGTCTCCCCTCACCACCTCACTTTGTCACTTATCAGCCTTCGCACTCCTGCTCACGATCAGTCAGTCTCCCTTAACATCGCTATCCTCCCACGCTGCTGCTCTCATCTGATCCAACTATGGCCTCTTATCACAACCACCCGTCCCTCGCCGCACTCAACTAAAAATAAATTGTAATTTTAGGCATTGAAAAACTGCGTTTCAAGCCGGCGTATAATCCGTACACGGAACCGTCGATGGAAGTGTTTAGTTATCACGAAGGATTGAAGAAGTGGGTGGAAGTGGGAAATTCGGGACTGTTCCGACCTGAGATGCTGCTGCCAATGGGATTGCCAGAGGATGTGACGGTCATCGCGTGGGGACTGTCGTTGGAGAGGTGAGTAGACGAGATGGTCGTTGGTAGCTAGTGATTGGCTTTTTGACACAGTGGCCATGGATCGATCGATTGCAGCAGTCAATCGATCGATCCCTGGCCATCGCGTTTGATCACATGTGATGGGAGGCCATCTAATGTTTGCTGGTCTGCTGATGGGCTCATCACGCGATAATGCTGAAGGTCATGTGATCAGTCAATCGATCACTGTATCGGTGAATCGCTTATCAGAGATCGCTGTGACCAGGTGATGGATCGTTTGTAAAGTGAGCGCCCGACCATCCATGACCATGCATGTGTCTGCTATAGCTTTCCTAGTGTATCTGTGTACTCTGTTCATTTCAGACCGACCATGATCAAATATGGTGTAGAGAACATTCGAGACCTGATCGGACCTCGAGTCAACCTGCGTATGGTCTATGATAATCCTATTTGTCGGTTGGAGTGACGGAAGGGTGGGTGATGGGGAGGTGTACGCCGCTAGAGGTGGAGACGGTGATTGTTCTTGGTGGTTGATATGAAAACAGAAGATAAATGTTATCTCTTAGTTTGAGTGCGAGTGATGGGTGGTTGTGTTAAGAGACCATCGTTTGATCAGGTGACAGCAGCAGTGTGGGAGGATAGCGATGCGAAGGAGACTTACTGGTCGTTAGCAGTAAGGCTGATAAGGAGGACAGTGAGGCTGTGAGAGGGAGACGACAAGCAATGTAAGATGTGACAGGACGCGGAAAAGTGAAAACTTGACAGGGTAAGGGGAAGAAAGAAGATTGATAAGGAAAATGGAAGAAACGAGTGGTTAGCAAGTGATTTGTAGAGAGTGAAAGGCGTTATCTGCGCAGATGCGACGAGGCTAGAAGGGCAAATAATGATGGTAATTTTACTCTACTGCTAAATGAAGGACGCTTGTTTTGTTTGTTGCCAGACGCGCATTTGCCTAGTCGAGCAGATGGACAAGCCTTTGTAGGAACAGTCGTGTAGGATTAACACACCAGGACTTCTCCTAGGAGCACCTCAACTCAAAAGGGGCGTGGACCAGACATAGCTCATTTGGACAGTGAGGGCTGCACCCTCTTGCAGCAAGAGTGTTTCCTCGTTTGACTTATCTCTCCCCTCGATGGCCCTAGTTGAGTCGTCCACACCCTAATATCAAGATAATCGAGTTTACTGTTTCACAAATCGGTCTCTCTCGCTGGGGATCGAACCTGGTACTTGGTAGCAATAGTCCACTGCACATCGTGGCCTCCTGATAAAAGGACTTCTGTAATACGATATTGAGCGGGACAGTTGGAAATCACCCGTCAGGATGATGTTTCAGCCGTGGGCTGGTCGGTACAGTTGATTAATTGCCCTGCGGGTTTTCCCTCCTGCATACACGCGCATTAGCTCATCGTCAGTTCCAGCTGGATTATCGCCTGCTGTCGAGGGATTTTTGGCGTTCGCCCTTCAAAGTAACGATCAAAGCAGCAGTTTCAAGAGCCAATGAAACATCAACCCGACTTGTTGAGCTCCATGAGCACCAATCGATGGGCACATCGCTCGCTCCCTAACACGAGTTATGTTGGCGTAATGAGAAGAGTGAAGAAAAGGTGATATAAGCGATTTTGCACACTTCTGATAAGTTTTATGAGCAAATGCGATTATGATACAACTGATAACTTATATCAGAAAAATAACAATGCCGCAAAGAAATGGTAGGTCTCATAAGTAAACACGATCTCGCACTCTTCTGATAAGTCTTATCAGTAACGCTGATTATGGTACTACCGATAAGTCTTGTCCGTAACAGCGACTGGGAGCACACTGATTAGTATTGTCAGTAATAGTGATAAATAGAATGCCGTTAAGTCTTATCACTACTGGGGATTTCAAGACTACGGAGAAGACTTATCAGTACTGGCGGCTGATAATTACTGATAAGTCTTTTGATTGTGAGGTGACCACTGAAGTTTTGTCAGTGAGCATGGATAAGTTTTTGTCAGTGAGCACTAAAGTTTTGTCAGGGACCACTGAAGCATTGTCAGTGACCACTGGTCACTAGCTTACAATTGTTTTATCAGTAGTCTCGAAATCATTGATCCAGTATGATAAGACCATACAATAGGTATCGAGTAAAGAAGTCACTTCTCACGCTTGTACTTTTTGTTATCACATCACGTTCCATCTGACGAATTTGGCCATGTTTGGTGCATGTTTAGTGATAACAAGGCCTGACAAAAGCATTGTTGAAAACATATTTTTGTTTTTCTTATTTCCCTTTTGCCCAGGTAGCATCCGCTAATTAGGAGAATTCAAGTCAGTACTATTCACAAGGAGCGGATGTAATTTTTCATCTCAGCAACATTTCGTACGTCTGAAGAAAGTAATTTGGTTTTTTGTCATTTTCTTTAGTCACGTTCTCAAATTCGCTCTATGATGGCTAGGACTAGTCTGGGCTGATCGTGAGGGGTGGATATAGTTTTTGTGCGAAACGTTTATGATTCGGTGAGAAGACAAGGAAAGAGGGGCGAGGCTGGAGGAAAGGGTATGCCGACAGGCTATTGATCTTTTTCTGCTAACGTTCTCTCTTTCTATTGACGCCAGAGAATTCATTTGCCAGTGCTAGCAGCCTCGGCGAGGCACAGAATTGACCAGCCAAACCAACCGACTCCAGAGCGAGTACCTTTGGGGGGGGGGGGGGGGGGGGGGGGGAGGCACATCTTCCACATGTCGACTCGCTCGCCGAGGCAGCCCGCTAGCTGTTGGTCGATGGACGGGGCTTCCATTTGTGCCAGTGGACTGTGAGTAGGAGGTGGTCGATTGGGCTGCAAAACGACAGGCCAGGCTGTCTGCTTCGTTCCTGCTTTTACTATGTTTTCGCCCAGTTTTATCCCCTTTGCTCAGCATTGTTTTTTTCTTGCCGAGCCATTTTGAAAATTACTGTTTACTAGGCCAGTCAGAAATCTCGAATAAGCGCAGTATTTCGGGGAAATTTTTTGCTTTGTCAGCAGAAGTTTGCTAAAAATTAGATGAGCACACTGGACGACAAAATTTTCTAATTTTTATTCTTTCACAATCGAAGAGAAATCTTTTTACGACGTAAGCTTTTGGCGAAAAACTTTTCACGGGAGAACAAGATTTCTGATAAGGCTTCTCCGTAGTGCAGGCCTTGCATGTTAAAAAAATTTTGTGATTCATATTGAGCAAGGCTCGCTGATAAGGTTTCTTCGTGGGACAGGTTTTCGATGCAAGGAATCCATTGTCACGGGATGCTTGATTAGGTCTGGTTTACTAATGATAAGATATCAGTAGGCAGGTGATAGAAAAGGTCATTTTTCTGCTCCTGATATCATAACTGCACCAATCAACTATGCCTCACTGAAAAAGCGTGCCCTTTCGCTCTTGTACAGTATGCCCTTATGTCCTATTGTGAAGGTCACCATTTGCATCACAAGACCTGCCTTAGCCATCGATGCTCTCTGCAACAATGAGTGATAAGAATGTTTTGATGTTTCAAGGAAAAAGCAGCTGACAAACGTCCAGGTTTAATGCTTATCAGCTGTGTTTTGATGCTTATCAGTTGGTAAATTTTAGTGATAAGGTATCTCCATTTTTATAGCGGGGTCACTACGGTTTTCCTACCCATTATCACAAATGTGAAATATGTGATAACAGTGCTTATCTCAGTCTTATTATTTCATTCTTACAGCCTTATCACAACCATCAGGTGTGATACAAAAATGATATGGAAATGCCGCCGAGCTACCTGCCAAAAAATCTTGAGAAAACAGTCACTGATAACGATTATCAGCAGCTATTTTGACACTGTGTCTAACATTATCGCCGCGATCTCTTATCACCTGTGTTTTTCTACCTAAAAAAATAGGAAATAACTGTCTGAGTTGCATGCAGTGATAACAAGCAGCTGCATGAATTTTTAGCTCATTCGAGGAAGAATTGGATAAAACCTGATTTCGACGTGGGTGGCTAAAAAAATTGTGCTTGTAATTTTATGATCCTGATGTAAAAGAAATAAAATTAAAAGAATTGCGAAAATTTGTTCCCAACTGAGTTATCGTTTACGTGAGTGTTGGCGTCGTTTGCTTTGTTCCTCGTCGCCATCCTCTTCCGACCAGCTCGATGGCCCTCGACACAACATCGACGACAATATCGACGTTAAAGGCGACGATGAGGGGATCATAGACAAAGTGGTCACCATCGCCCCCTCGGCATCGGCCATCATTATCGACGAGCAGTCACCAGCCAACTCGAATAATGCCACCACCTCCTCGGCCATCGGTGCAGCAGGGACGGCCAATGGAGGACGTCGAAATTTGGCTTTAACCGTATCTCGAGTTTTATTGGGCGCATGCAATAGTCAGTCGAATAGAAAGGCTCGAATGGGCGCAGCAGTCTCCCTCTCATCACCAGAACCCGAGGAGAGGAGTTTGGTCGATCGAGCTTGGCGTGTATTAAATCAGAAACCGCTAAGAATGAGTTCCATGCTCAGATTAAGTCGATTATTCAACGAGGCGGGAACACAAGAAAAATTATTGTTATTCAATTCTGGAGTGATCAAACGATTGCTGGATATGATCGATGAAAGAAGTCATGTCATTCCAAAATCGGTCAGAGAAGGTAAGCTTGATTAAAAAAGAAATTAGGTTTTCCAAAAAGAATGGAGTGACTGGGATTTGAACTCTCTACTACACGTAGCCTGGATGGTAACAGAACGCATTATTATAGTTAATTAAAACTTCAAAACATAAGAACAGTTTTTTAAAATTAATGGAGCTGACAGGAATCGAACCTGCGCCTAATTAGGTTTTCCAGAAAGAATGGAGCGACTGGAACTTGAACCATCTACCAATGTAATATGGTGGGTTATATCTTCAAAACAACAGACCAATTTTGTGAAATCAATGGAGCTGACGGGAATCGAACCTGCGCCTTCCTAAATGTGTCCCAGCACTATAATATGTATGTTGTTCATGGGAGAAACCATTAAAGGAAACGGAACGTGTCAAAGGGCCACTTCAATGATTTCTTATTAAACCGACTGCAGTAATGGGAGAAAAGGTCCTTTGAAAGAAAACTAGATTCTGTTTCAGACAGCCCTCCAACGATTCTGGCTAATTCTCAAGGGGTTTGACTGGGTTTCTCTCATTTGAAGTAGATTATCGAGGAATTTCGAATATAGACCACTTTCGGTTTAAAAGCTTTTGCGCAGTTTTCGCCGATTTAAGCCCGGTAGCCATTATTTGAAACCATATTTTACACACTTGCAAGACTATGGTACTTTTGGTTTACTCTTTTGCGGCGGCAGGCTGCACTTTTCTGCTCCAGCTGAGTGAATTGCCGTCACATGACTGTAAATGCCACATTCTTGCAGTCGGTAGTGTAAAATATGGTTTAAGATTGGCTGTTTTTGTTCACAAACTTCCATGAAAATGTGCGATCCGCTATAAAAACTGGTGATGTGCGGTGGCGAAAGCGAGTAGGGGACTCTTCTAGCAACAAAACCCTCAGGAAATGAGGGCTACCTGAAAAGCGGGCTTCAGATGATGAAGCTGTGTCCCGAAGCTGAAAACACCTAATGTCCATACTGGATTCCATTTCAGGCCTATCGTCACAGAAAACGCCAATTTCAAATACTGCAAGTGCTTCATCGTCAGTTATTCCATGTTCGGATTCTGCTGTAATTTCAATCTCAAAAACTCAGCAAAGACAAAAAGTTTCATCTTCCAAAAAAGATGGTCGAACAAATAATTTCGTCTCTCAAATCGCGTCGAGTCGCCGAAAATCGAACTCTCATAACGTGTCTTATCGCGGAGTAGGCTATGGATATGGATCGACACGATCGCAATGGGATATCGAACGGACTGTGGAAGAACAAATGGCTCGCGAGGAACAACTAGTTTGGTTAATGAATGCATTGACCTCCTTTTTGTATCGTTCGAATCCTGATTTCAGCGGCGTTGATGAACTGTTGGATAGAGAAGACAAAAAAGGGGAGAAATCGCAATTTATAACCTCAGAATTGATAAATTTACTTGAACATTGCAGTTTAGTGCCAATGTTAGAGTATCATCTAAAAAATGAATCAGTCTTCGACATATCCGAACATATGGAATTTTATCAAGCACTATTGGAAACTGCTTGCTCGATGGCTCTATATCCGCAACTAATTTCATTTTTAGTATCTCCTCGACTCAGCGCTTTCGTGGGTGGACCTCCGAGATCGGCAAACACGGCTGAACGATGGACTTGTTCGAATTTATTGCCCCGATTTCGTGACCAATTATTGATTTATCTAAACGGTCCTGGTGTCCGAATGGGATCGCCCGATTTTCGATTAGTCGATTTTATCGAACGGGTTCAAAAATGGTGCGCCTTGATCACTGAAGCGGCGCGAAGACACGCCAATACGACCAGTATTGGTAAAGTGGTCACTGGCCCATCGGTGGCTAGTCCTAGCGCCAATACCTTGTCTTCGTCCTATTCGTCATCGTCCGGCGCTTCGAACGCTTCTTCTACTATTGCTATGTTGAATTCGTTCCGTGAAATGACAACGGACGAAGAAATCTTATCTCCATCGACAAGTGGACTCGTGTTCGCACTAACGCATATTAATGCGATCGAAGAGACAACAGACAGTTCGCTGCCTTCGGCTGTGCCAACAGTTACCATTAACGAGACTGATGCGGCTGTGAATTATATGAACGCCTTAAAGGTAAGACGCTGTGGGCATTAAATACAGCGTCGATTCAAAAACTGCAAACATTTTCCCCGAACAAATTTAGCCTGGCTGCGCACCGCACACCGCACATCACACTCCTCGCATAAAAAGCACACTGCGCTAAACAAATTCTTACCTGAGCATCAAACACGCGCGAATTTTAAAATTCACTAACGAGAGTGCACTTGTTGCAGAAACTTCAAATCAATACATGGAAATTTATCGGCGATTTTGGAAAATTAGTCATTCCATTTACTTACCGCAAAGAAGCCAAATCGTTGAATCCGTTCAGCCCATCGTTGAAAGAAAGGACTAAACGAATTGCACGCGAACTGGCTTCCCTACACAACGCCCTGCCAATGAATTGGAGCAATAGCATATTTGTAGCCGTGGATGAAGGAAGATGCGATTTAATTAAAGTCCTAATTACTGGTCCTGACGAAACGCCCTATCAAAATGGTTGTTTCGAATTCGATTTATTCTTCCCATCTGGCTATCCTTTCTCACCACCCAAAGTGTCTTTTCTGACCACGGGAAATGGCGAAGTCCGATTCAATCCGAATTTATATCAAGACGGCAAAGTGTGTCTCAGTATATTAAATACGTGGGAGGGAAGGCCAGAGGAGAAATGGAATCCGTACTGTAGCTTACTTCAGGTGCTGATTTCGATTCAAGTAAGATAAGTAGGTAGTCTAAGTTGAAAGACACTTGACAATTCATGATTCTAGGCTTTGATTTTCGTGAAAGAGCCTTATTTTAACGAACCAGGCTTCGAACGGTATATTGGTACAGAAAAGGGACGTCATTTGTCGCACGCATATAATCAACAATTACAGCACGCCACCATGCATTATGCCATTTTAGAGCAATTAAAACAGCCGCCAGAATATTTCAAGGTAAATATGTGATTTTAATATCATAAAGAAGTGAGATAGCTATACCTAAAACTAAAAAATGACAAAATTTCTGCGCGCACACACGCCTAACTAAAGCCGTCGATACCAACTTGCTGTAAGGAACAACAAAAAACGCGCGAATTCAACTTTGTTCTCTCCCCACAACACGCGCAGATACATTGCAGGAAGTTATTCGTCGTCACATGTGGTACAAGAAAGATGCAATCATTCAACAAGCTCACGAATGGCTTTGTCAAGCGCAAGTGGACGTGTTGGTCAATTCGAAAGAAAAAGAAAAAGATAAGAAAAGTTCTTCAGCATTGGCTGCAGCTGCATTAGACAGCGGTCTGGGGGTTGTATCAGTTCGTAGTATGGAACGTACTGTGGAAGCACTGATTCAGGAATTGGGTCACATGACTTCGCCCGAGTAAATTTTCCATGATGATAAATTAATCCTGTGTAAATTTTACTTTTTGAGACCAAATATACCCTGAGCATGAAATTTCCATTTTGATCTTTTGTACGTCTTGCGTCCATTGTGAATGCGTTGAAATAAAAAAATTCCGCAAATTCAGAACATCACTTTTTTTGCTGCCATCTTTTAGAGAATGGGTAAGAAGAAAGAAATAATCAAAAGCATTAAGCTTGACCGGGAATCGAACCCGTGCTGCTGGACCCGTGACATATGTATCACATATCAGGGGTAAAAAGGAAGATAGTTGGAGTTCGGGTAAAAGGGAGATCAGTGGGATTGGAAAGGACTTTCTCTAGGCATAGTCCCTAACCGTTGGAGCGCTGCGGGCACGTCTCTGGTTCACGGGTACAATCGAGAGGAAGGAGCGTGTGGAGGCGAGGGGATTTGCTGGGTTTCTTAGGTTACCAATAAGTTTATGTGGTGGCACCGTTTAGGTTCAGGATAGGTCAGGAGAACGGGCAGGATATTATCATAACCGTACCCATATCACGACACAAAACATTTCTAAAGAATTTTTGGCGGCACTGGCGAGATTATTTCAGTCTCAAGGGTCTCTTTTCTTTTCAAACTTCAACTCGTGTGAATGGTGTCAGAGATCTGTGAGCGGTGTGTGTGAGATTAGTTTTGGGCTTTTTCTTGGGTCTTGTTGGGTTCTAATTTGGACTCACTGAGGCTTGGTTTGGTTTTTGAGTTGGTTTGTGAGGAGCTGTAGATGGCTACGTTGGTAGGCCACACAGTGCATAACGTGTGTCTTGAGTGCATATTCGCAGAAAGCGACGAATGTCACGACAGGAATGGAGAGGGGAAGCGAGTGCATGTCAGTGCGATCAGCGGGCACTTCTGCGGATGGCGGACAGCCGGCTGGCACAAGATCGACTGGCCAACGGTCACCAACGACGACAACGAAGACAAGGCGATCGTTGACCGGTCGGCTTGCGACGGCCAGGCGGTGGAACACAATGATGGGGAAACGTGACATCTCATTGTCGTTGCGTGCGTGTGAATGGAGGGATATCCCACGACGACCAGGGGAGGATCGCAAGAACATGTTCAGGAGGCTGATATGGCGCCGTTTGGCATTGCAGGCGGCCATGGCACGTATCCTGAATACCCGACAGTGGAAGACATCAGGAAAGAACAGTTGATCAAAGCAGTCGACTTCGAGCGGGCTATGGCCAAATTCCACGAGCGACTGACAGCGGACAATCGGCGGTGCTGGGATTTCGATGACGAGAAGATCATCGAAATCATGCCACCAGTATTGGCAAACTTGCGATTGTACGAATTTTAAAAAGAGATATGCTTAGACGTGATGGCGACAGTGAAGATGGCGAAGCGACTGAAGTCGTGGTTGATGGTGATCAAGTGGACGATGACTACAGCAGCATGTCACCGCTAGCGGATCCGTCGGGGGATTGAGTACCTGATGATGATCGCTTGCAAGACAATTGGCTGGCGGCAAGTCCACGCGTGGTGGAGCGAATTGAGTCGTCATCGTCATCGTCATCGTTTACTCCGTACCCAAGCAAATACATGCACTTGACGGGCGGGAGACACATAAAATTAATCAAAACTCATACTCATGATAAAGTTACTAAACCCACGAAAAGTCGACCAAGCGTAATCCCATGGTACAGAGTTCCATAAAACCGTTGCAGAAAACACAAAACTCCGTTTGTAAGACTCGAAATTATGACTCGGAATAACCAAATGATGTGGTTCACACAATCGCCTGCTAGCACGACAGTCAGATTTGTGTATAAAACGAGAATTCCCAAAATCATTATGCCCATGGTAAAGCTTATAAAATAAACTCAATTTTGCACGTTTACGTCGCTCATACAAAGTACACCAGCCTGCCTTTACCAAGGCATCCTCGTAAGACATAGTAAAATTATTGAGATACAATCGCACAGCAAACTTGTTCGCTCTTTCCAGATGATCAATATCACATTTTTTGACAGGATCCCAAACAGCTGATCCATCTTCCAAGAGCGACCTAATACATGAATCATACACTCTACCAAAAACAGACGGAGGTGCATGCCTACCCAGCTTCCTTCTCAATACGCCAATCATTGTATTGCACTTACGGACTAAATCTGATATGTGATCCGAGAAATCTAAATGACAGTCAAAAGTGATCCCAAGATATTTTACCTTCGCGAGGAACTCCACTCTTTGACCAAGGACTGTGATCTTGGGCACCGAATCCAATTTTTGATGACCGTATCGGAATAAAATCGCTTGGAATTTTTCGACGCTAAAATCCAAACCAGAATCTCTAACCCAAGTGCAAATAAAATCGACCATTGATTGCATCACTCTTTCAATATCTTGTTTTGACTCGACTGGAACAAATAAAGCTAAATCGTCTGCGTAGGCTTGAAGAAGGGCGTCTCGAAATCTTCGGGAAAATTCTTCCAGCAGCGGGTCGATAAACGCTACGAATAATGTGGGACCCAAGATAGACCCTTGTGGGACCCCACTGGTCACGGCCGAAACGTCCGATGAACAATTGCCAATTACAACCCGTTGCGACCGGCCAGTTAAATATGACAACAGCCATCGGATGATCTTCACAGGTAAGCGATGATAAGTCGAAAGACGCTCAAGCAGGGTTGAATGCTGAACTTGATCGAAGGCTTTCTTAATGTCCAGAAATAGACCAACCACAAATTTATAACTCTTTGACACTTTCGTTTTCTTCGAATTAAGGGCGTCATGGACGTATTGCGTGGCATTTAAGAGAGCACTATTTGTGCCCCGACGTCTACAAAAACCATGCTGGCGAGGCGAAAGGCGTAGTTTTCGGCGTAAAATATCTTCGACATGACGCTCTAGTAGCTTTGAGAGTATGGAAAGAAGTGAAATTGGCCGGAAAGATTTCACTTTGTTCTTTTCTCCAGCCTTGGGAATCGGCACGACCTTGGCGCATTTCCATACTTCGGGAAATTGCTCTTCCTGAATCGAACGATTAAAAAGAAGCGTCAGTGCCGGAATAATCGAAGGGGCGATATTACGGATAATCTGTGACGAGAGTCCATCCTCACCAGGGGCACTGCTCACCTTCATCTGATTGATTTGTCTCCGAACAAAGGCCTCACTGACCGAATAATCCATGAGATCGTCAGGATCATCTGCGGGTGGATGAAAGTTGATAGAATTAGCCGACGTAAAGTTAGTCGAAAATATTGATTCAAAGCATTCGCTTTCTCCGCATTGCTGGGGGGGGGGGGGTCAATGTGGCCAGAAAGGGGGATTTGCGATCTTCATTTGATAATCTTTCGAGTAGGTGGTTAACGAACGAGAAGAGGCACTGGTTGGCAATGGTCGAGTGGCAATGGAAGAACGTGTTGAGGATCAAGTCGGCGAGGTGGTCAACGATCAAGTGGGCGCACCAGTTGTCGATGGTCAAGAGGTCAATTTGCGAACAGATGTCGACTCTACTCAATCAGTGGATGCAACCAGAGTGGGACTGGATGGCCAGTCGCCAGTCGCCGGTGGTTGTACGAGTTAGGCAAGCTGAAGAAGGACGAGACGAAGCGGGCCTGCCAGTGATGAAGCAACAGATCATGATGAAAGCGAACATCGATCAGTTGGATCGAGTGGGTCAAAAGTATGGCGTGCCAATGGTGACAGAGTTGGGTCATCCGTTGTCACTGGGACAAGCGAAGTTGGGTATGTCGACGGCTGGCATGCATTGCAACCGCTCAACGGGCTCCCCAAATGGCGGATCGAGAGGACGTGCAAAGGACAAAGTTGGTTCCATGTTTGACCTATCAATCGTGGTTACGCAGGGCGTACAAGGTGGTCAGGCAATCAAACGAACAGTGGCATGTGGGCGCAAGGATGATTGGTCAATTGACAACCCCATGGTTGAATAGGGTAAGTGTTGTGGACATGAAGTTGGAGAGACCTTTTAGCGATAAGTGGGGTTACGAACCAGTAGTTGTGCAGGTGGAAGATAGGAGGCCTGTGGTCCCTCAAGGTGGGCCGTATATCGGGAGTGAGCCTCATGAAGTAGTGAATGGGCAGAGAGGTCCAATGCCATCTCAGGATTGGGTACAGCCCAACCAAGAACAATTACTGGGTTATTGATTGATTCGATGATTATTGATTTTTCGAGGTTGTTGATTCGTGTATGCTCTTTTATAGATCGGTGCTCTACGATACGACGAGTTACAAAATAGTGGGATTACCGTACAGTATGCTTGTCGATTGGAATATATATTTGAAGAAAAAGGTGAGTGGTTTTGATTATAAAGAATGTTCTTGAGACTCAGAGATAACAACTTTTGTTTAAGAACTCACTTCTGCTTATCACATTGATAAATCGAACTTGTTTTGTTGTGTTCGCATTCTGTACTTTTTAATCTCCATGATGAATACAACGAAAACAATGTTCACACAAAGAAAACGCTTTTTGGTGGTGGGGCGATATCGACCATAACTCATTGACCGATTGGTGTTTCCTGATCTGCGACACATCAGCGTGATCGCAAATGAAAGAAAAATCGAATGCCTGTCACGAAAAGTTTCGATCTCTCACCTATCTCGAGATATTGGGCGCATAAGTGTAAGGGGCCTCCAACTTGACGACTTCCAGACCTCCTGTTCCTTTTTGCTATCTAGGAATCAGGGTTTGACCAGCCTAAAATACGCCCGATCCACCTAACTCTCAACCTGACCCCCATCGTCTATTTTTCAGCTTTATATTTGATATCGAAATATACAAAAACTGCATCCAAATACCAGCAATTTAAAAAAAATCTGTTTTTTAAAACCTTGCAAAACAGATCACAAAGCAAGACATTTATTTTTGGATTGAGCATGGCGAATGGCGTCGACTGGTATATTTTCTGTTGAAATTTGACCTCGGATCATGAAAATTGAGAAAAGAAATGAGCGGCCAAAAATTGCCTGCAGTACTCAATTTTTGAATTTCCCGCCCGCGCGTCGCTTATGAAATAAGAGTGGTTTTGACTGCTGCTTTGGAAATTGCCAGGAAATATAATATAGCTTTTTCACGTTGTCACTACGCCTCGATTTAATTTGCACTAGAGAACTTGTTTTCGGGAAAAATAAAAAAGTTTTTAAATTTTAAATTGTGATTCCGAGATTTCAAGAGCGATTTTGACCAACTTCGAAAAAACTTTATGTGATATCCCGTGAAAATCGAGTTTGCATTGAAAAAGCATTGTCGCGTCACTACGACCAGTCATGAAACATCGTCACACATGAAAATAGAGGGGGTCAAAAATTGAAGCTTGAATCTGATGGAAGTTGCGTGGCTGTCTTCATCAAAGGAATCAAAGGAAAAGCTCCAATCTGTACGTTTTATTTTGTCGAAAAAGAATTTTTTTACATGACAAAATATCAAGGGCCTATATGTATTATTTCAAGTCACTATCACAAATGACAGAAATTGTGACCAATTTTACAACAGCGCGGGAACAAGCTCGATACATTTGATAATATAGACATTTTTCATCATAATATTTCAGATTTTTTCGAATCATATTCACGAAAATGACCACTGGCCATTCTAATGACGAAACTTCATTCCAATGGCAAAAAGTTACCACATTTCTCTCACACGATATCTTCCTTCCATAAAATAACGGCTTATTTTCATGCCCATATTTGTATTCTTCATTCAAAAAATGTACACCTGGAAAATTTTTCTGACATTCTTCAATTAGAAAATCATTTTCAAAAAGTGAACTCGGCCCATCGTATCGAAATATAACAGCAATTTCATTTGAAATTTTTTTATCATCGTCCAAAAGACTTAGAATCGTTTTTTTGAGAGAAGGTAAAACGGTTTCAAATACTTCTGCTAATCTTGAGCAATTCAGAAGAATAGTTTGTGGTTCAGTTCTAACAAATTTATGTCCAATAATTGGCGAAAAATCTGATCCCAGAAATGTGAATAATTCTTTTTTATAAACGGATTTAAGAACGTTTTCAGAACAGCGCATAATATTTTTCAATATTCTCATGGAATAATCACCAACTAATCCACGTTTTACCACATTAATTGCCACTTTGACAACTGCATCAAAATTGAAATAAGGATAAGGCGGATAAATTGCAGAATATTTTATAAATGGATCAACGGCAATCCAAACAAAATTTTCAGATTTATTTGCTAATGACATAATCACCAAAACGGCCAATATAAATTGGTCCGCTGATAAAAGGCAATCCAAATCACAATCGAATGCGTCATCGATGAATAAATAATCTTTATCCAAAAAATTTAATTTGGAATTTTTATGAACATCGTCAATAATTTTCTTTATTAAACTATCGAATGCCAATATTGCATCATCGAAATCTCTTGCATTCAAAAAAGCATTGGGAATTTTAAATTTTTCGGGCAGATTCTTTAAAATGCCATGACGAAATACAGAACCACTGATGTCACTGATTTGATCTCTCCAGCAATGTATAACGTACTTTTCGCAGCCTTCAATAGAGACAATAGGTCATGCCTTATTTTGGTTTTTTTCAGTTTGTAGTCATCATCATTTTACTATTTGGTGAGTGGGAGTTGGCTTGAGGTGTTTTTGTTGGCTGTTTAAGTTACAGCAGATGTCTCCCCAATTCATACTTAAATGACGATTCGCGACATTAAACTTAGCTTCGATTATTTGCAGTTAAAAACACAATTCGATATGAATTATGGCTGACAGAAGGAAAAGACAGGGGAAGCTTATGTCGTCCAGGGAGACGAAATTTTCCCGGCGCTTTAAAGGTGGGTACAGGAAGCAACAAAATAGTTTCTAAAAACAATATATCCAAGTTTGAAACCTAAGAATGCAAGCTTTCACAGTTTTTTCTAATTCCAGCTCGAATATTTTTTTTTTCCCTGGTTTTTCAGACAAACAACCAAAATTATCCCATGAATTTTCACAATTTAAAACCTTCAAATGTATTTTTTGCGGTTTTTCCAGAAATGGGCTCGAAGATTCTTTTTTTTCTATGATTTCTCCAAGTTTTTCAAGCCTGCCTGAACCCTGCTCAGCGTGAGCCTTGCGATCGTGCTGCATTCAATTGCGTGTGCACGATGGAGGCAGCAATATACACTACACAGAGAAGGACCCCTCGCGGGTCACAGCGCCTCGTTTTTCTATCAGGGGCTCAAGTTTTTTTAAGTCTGACAGTCTAGCTGGCACTGGAGTTTGGTCCCATGTAATATTGTCTTTATAGCTCTGTGAATATAAGCGGGGAAACGCCTCTCATCTGCAGAGGCGTTTCGCGCGAACCTTTCATTGTTTTCAGCCAAGCTTCCCGCCCGACAATTAAGGTTCTTGCGCCTGAGCATCAATGCGCGGCAAATTCAAATATTTTGTTTTTTCCGAGTTTTGTGTTACATAGTTACAGCACATTTCCTGTTCGCTCATATTTCTTCATTTTGAGAACGTGACTTGTACAGGACCACCAAAAAATCCGGGTAGGGATCAGGATTTTATTGGTTCTCCCATGGGGGGTTGGGGGGAGGGTTAATAGTTGGCTCGTCCAGAAAGAGGGTCTCCACACACGTTTTTCAGAATTTTAACATTTCAAAACTCGTCAATTTTCCAACCCCTGAGGAGGCTCATCAGCGCTACCCCAGTTTCGGGAGCCCTGTGCCTCAGAATCCATCATTCCGCAAACTCCAAGATCGCCCACTATTTTCGAATTCCCGCCAATTTTTCCACGATGCGAAGGATATCAGCCTTGTGTGCGCACACGTTGGGTCATGGCTATACTATATGTGATAAATCACTGGCTCGCACCGACGCGGGCGCCCCCTAACGGTATGAATCAGTCAGCGTTTCCGGCATTCTCCATGAAAGCCCGGAAAGGAATGATAACAAGTGAACAGTGCCGAGAGGCATGAAATCAGTCAAATGTGGACAATTTGAACTGTCATCACGTTTGGGCGAAAACATCGTTATTTTGAATTTGCCGCCAATCAGGTTCTTATCGATCTCG
Organism: Mesodorylaimus sp. YZB2_4; assembly: GCA_030248295.1. Classification (NCBI taxonomy): domain Eukaryota; kingdom Metazoa; phylum Nematoda; class Enoplea; order Dorylaimida; family Dorylaimidae; genus Mesodorylaimus; species Mesodorylaimus sp. YZB2_4. The sequence goes on along the minus strand of JASANH010001439.1, from coordinate 106,795 downwards.
TCTGCTAGGATGCGGCAAGCTGACTATGTTGCGCAGCTGTGCACAGTATGCCTTCGAACCTGATTGGCGGCAAATTCAAAATAACGATGTTTTCGCCCAAACGTGATGACAGTTCAAATTGTCCACATTTGACTGATTTCATGCCTCTTGGCACTGTTCATTTGTTATCATTCCTGCCCGGGCTTTCACGGAGAATGCCGGCAACGGTGACTGATTCATACCGTTAGGGGGCGCCCGCTTCGGTGCGAGCCAGTGATTTATCACATATAGTATAGCCATGCGTTGGGTAGCTATTGAATATGCAATTATGTTCACATCCTGCTATTTCGCCTTGCAGGTCCTACAGAACCCCCCCCCCCCCCCCCATTTCCCACATCGCTTTGCAGTTAATTAGGTAATTAACCAGATTTGGCGGGAATTCAAAAATAGTGCGCGGTCTTCGAGTGGGGAAACGATGGATTACGCACAATATTCGTACCTGAGCATCAAAACTCTCGAAATTGCTTATCCCATCTTTGCCCCGCTTACCAACCCCGCCTTACCTGCTCTATCAAAAATATCTTTGTAATTTTGCATGAAACTTTGCGCCGCTAAAAAAGTCACTGATTCTCCACGCCTCATTAATTCGATCGCTTTAGTCGCCAGAACAATCGATTTGCCAGTCCCAGCAGCTCCGACAATAAATTGGCGGCAAGGGCCATTTAAAATAGAGATTTGATCAGAATTTAGAAAAATCACACTTGTCGAATCCACAATTTCTTTCATTTCATTTCCATTTACGTCATCTTTAAATTTCTTTTTGTTGGAAATCAAAATCGATTCATGAGAGCGAATTTTATTTGCTTCTTTCGAAATTGATTCATTTTGTGAAAAATTCGAATTTTTTAACCCAATTCCATTCCTGTTTTGTTTCCCGTTTTTATCTTTCAAATTTGTTGTTATTACAGTTATCGATGCTAGCGCTGCTAAAATTGGCAAATATTTTTCATAAATATCGCTCGACATATTCGAGCATTTTTCTAATAATTTGCGACAAGTTGAATAAAGTGGTGGTTTTTCCGAATGTTCCTTTGAATTAATATTATCTTCAGCAAACCACAAAAAAATATTTTGACATTTTGACTTAATATTTATTTGATCTTCATAATTCAAATTCTTCAACCACTGATTGAATCGAGAAAATTCTAAATTCGGGGTGAATAAAACTTTAAAAACTTTTGTTTTTTCAATTTCTAAGCCAGTTAATTTTTGTAAAAAATTAATCAGATAATCAAACGATTGCAATTTTTTTAGACCGCCGTAATAATCATTTGGTAAAAATTTATTCTTGGCTTGAAAAAAGTTTCTTTGCATAAAATTCGATCCTTTTACTTCAATTACCAAAATTCCAATTTCTGGTCCAATAATAACAAAATCGTACTCTCGTACGCATTCTTTTAAATTATCCCAGTCTATATTAGGAAAAATGTTTTGATTGTGTTTATGCGTTTTGTGCAAATCAACTCCTCGAATACAAATGAAAGGCGGCTTAAAATTTTCTTGAACTAGTGTTTGAAATGCAGTGAAAACCAAATGCTCACTTTCATCGCCCTGATGAGTTAAACTACGAAAACGATTATTTCTTGAAATTATATCAATTTCATTATTTATTTCAGGATGTCGATATTGAAATATTGGCGGGAGAATATAATTTTGTGGATTAATGTAATTTTTCCAATTCGGCCAAGCATGCAAAAAATATTGCACTAGCATAATTAACGATGGGAACGCTTGTCCGGCGGGGCCAAGATAATTGATTGTATTTTCCATTCTAATCTGAAAAAATTTAAAAAATTTTCCTAAGGATCCAAGAACCCGTCGCCGTATCGCCTGATCGACTTTAATATATATGATAATTTTATATTTTTTCGCATGAATCATGATTGTGCAATGATTTTCGTTGTAAGACGTGACCTAGCAAGTTTGCGTTTTGTTGTCATCTTATCGGAATGTTGTTGACTTCACCCCTCCACCCCTGCCTCGTCTTCTTTGCTGCTCGAACGAGATGACTAACCCAGCAGTCGATAAGCCATAGATGGCTGGCTAGCTGGCTCACAGCAAGTCTGACTTGTCGTTTTGGCGCCACTCATTTTGGCTGCACCGATTTGGCGTCCGCCAAAACAGCGCCATGTATAATGAGCCCGTGAGGATTTGGCGTCGACTCATGCAGCGTCTAGCGATTTGGCTGTTACTGTTGTAGCGATATGAAATTTTGGCGCCTTGATCAGAAAGCGTGGATTTTTATTCGGCGCAAAACCTTCGCTCTTCTGCAAAATCAGCCATGTCGTGACAGACGCAGCAATGTCGAGTGTAAATGCTGCCAGCTTTGTATTTAGTCACTAAAGCCTCATCGTTTTTCAACCAGGCTTGTAATCAATAATTTTTTAACAAAATGACTACGCATATATGCTCTACGCTAGGTCCGACAATGTGTTCACACTTCGACCCAAACCCAACCCAAAAATTTTGAAATCGAACCTAACCCAAAACCCAACTCAAACCCATTTTTAAAAACTCAAACCCAACCCATAAAACCCATATTTTGTGAGAAAATTGACTAAAACCTCAAAAGTTTTGTTCAGGGAAGTTATATTATCAATATAACGCACATTTCTGTGAAAATGCTATCATTCTTCACTAAGCGACCTGACGGAAAGCAGTCTCCGCATGGTGGCTTTACTCGAATGTCTTCCTCGAGAGAGAAATTGTGAGGTTATTGCAACAGGCTCCTTTAGCCTCCCCAGGGCACCGGATAGCACATTTCGACGCTGCACTTCGACTCTCAAAGTTGACCTTCCGATGAACACATTTTTGAGCAGTTGAGTGAGTCGTACCCGCTCGCATCTTCATCTATCAGCAGGAAGATCTCAGGGATATCAGAAGCAGCTTAACAAACAGGTGATAATCTGGCGTGTGGTAATCTGACTGCCCCTCCGAATTCGGTTTTGGACTCCTTCATAAACATCCTGAGACCTGAATAATTTCCTACTCAAACCTATCTCAACGACTATTCCCTTTCCGAGCTGCAAGCTACAAATGAAATGAGCCCAGCTGGGGGACCATTTTCACCATCACCTACAGTACATATCTTTCAAGCCCTGTTCCGCGAACAAGGAGATGCTGGTCTCCCGCCATCATATTCATTCGCCAATACAGTGGCAGTGGCTCACGTCAGTTCAGGCGGCTACGCAAGAGCTCAAGGATGAGCGCCAATCGACCGAGATGGGATGAATTGTGGGGGCCAGAGGCCAAATTTCTGCAAAATTGGCCTCTCGCAGACATAATTTCTCACTAGTCCATCAATAAATTTGCAGGAGATACCTGTTTCAAGGAAAGAAATCACTCTCTAAACCCAGCCAAAACTCAAACCACACCCTGTCAAAAAACAAGGGGTTTCTTCAAGGATTCCGACCGACCAAGCTTTAAAACTTTCAAAATTAGGACCTAGCTGACCTGATTTCTGACTGCGAGCCGACAAGAGATAAAGTCAGAGGTCGATGTCGTCTGCTGTCAGACGTTTGTCGATTGAAGACCAAGACATCGCTCAAGCAAATACATGCACTCAAGGAGCGAGAGACACAGGGAAAACATAAACAGGTTAAAAGCGCGATGTAGAAATGTCAGAATGTAAACGTGAAAAACCTTAAAAAATAGTCTCAGCGGGCACAACATTCCATAAAACGGCCGACGAATATATAAAGCTCAGTCAAGTGCTTTGGAGCAACCAGGTGATGGGCTTGGTACGTGCGGGCACTAGCACGAAAATAAGATATGTGAATAAAACGGGCTTTTCCAAAATCATGAATATCATGGTAAAATTTACAAAACTGAGACAGTTTCAAGCGTTTCTTTCTCTCAAAAAGAATGGACCAACCAGCTTTACCGAAGGCATCAGAATAAGAAATGGTAAAACCATTCAATACTAATCGAAGCGCATATCTATTGGCACGTTCCAATTGATCAATTGATCAATTGATCAGTCATTATAACAGGATCCCATGCTACGCAACCATATTCTAATATTGATCTTACATATACATGAATCGTTTACTTTCGTGAAAGTAGTTGGGGTGCATGTCTCCCCAGTTTCCTCCTAAGTGAACCAATCATAGCGCTGCATCGACGCACTATGCCACATACATTATATGTTCACCGAATTCCATATCCGACGCGAACAAAACACCCAAATATTTTACCCCGCGGTACCAGGTCAAAGTTTGCCCACACAATTGCAAATTTGGCAGCAGATCGAGTTTTAAATGACCATATCCAAACAAAATCACTTGCCATCTGGCACTGTTAAAAGCCCGGAAGGATCGACCCAGTCCGAGATGAAGTTGATGGCAGGTTGTACCAGATGCTGAACTTCCATGTCCGGTCAATTGTTCGCCAACAGTTGTTCGCGGACAATTGTTCGTGGACAATTGTTCGCCTGCAATTATTCGCCAACAACACTTATTCGCTGGGTCATTTCTTCGCGGACAATTGTTCGCCTAGGTCAATTGTACGTTGTCAGTTGTTCGCTAGGACTATTGTTCGCCATGGTCATCCAAACCTGTTTACCTGGGCATCTATAAGGTCAGCTCAGGTCACTTTGCCTCGCCTTTATAAATGCCAGATTTTGGTTGACTACGCCAACTTGGCTTGTTAGAGAATCAGTCCCGACGTCTTGCTATCAACAAGGTCTTTGAGTGCGACGCATTGGTTTCCATCTAAAGAGCACCGTCGGACCCAAATAATGCCGCTAGAATTCATTTTTAGTACAAAAGGTAAACAGAAGTTAGTTGACAATGGCCACCTTTACGTCAAAGATAAGAGCAACGAAGAAAAAGTTTTTTGGAAGTGCGAGAAATTTGCGACAAGGAAATGCCATGCGCGTGTGCATACGTCGATTGATGCGATTATCAAACGTGTTGGTGATCACAATCACGCTGGCGATGCTGCAAATGTCGGAGCAGCGCGAGTGATGAATGAAATCAAGGATCGAGCTGCGAATACGCTGGACAGCGGTCACAGGATCATCGCGGACGCATCCGTACAGTTACCTCGTGCTGTCGCAGCGAAACTTCCGTCACACAATTCGATGAAACGTACGATGCGCCGAGTCAGGCAAGAAGAAAACGTTGCTCATCCAAATCCACATTCTCGTCAGGAGCTGGAAATCCCTATTGAGTTCACAACAACCGAAACTGGCGAAGAATTCTTACTGTTTGACAGTGGTCCAGCTAACGATCGCATCGTTTTTTTCGCCACACAGCGCAATTTACGACTATTGGCCGGTTCAGATCACTGGTACGCTGATGGTACATTCAAAGTTGTGCCACCCATTTTTCAACAACTGTACACTGTCCATGGGATCAAATACAATACCGTACTTCCGGCCGTATTTGCTCTTCTGCCAGATAAATCGGAAGCGACATATGTTCGCCTCTTCGATCAACTTCGTACCCTTGCACCAGCCGCCGCCCCTCGGTCTATCCTGACTGATTTCGAAACTGCATCAATCAATGCAATTGGCAATGTGTTTCCTAACACTGCTCAACGCGGTTGTTTTTATCATTTCAATCAATGCATTTATCGACATATTCAAGCCGCCGGTCTGCAACAACGATACGAAAACGATGCCGATTTTGCATTACAAATGAAAATGCTGTCGTCGTTGGCCTACGTGCCACCCGAAAATGTGGTCGAATCCTTCAACGATTTGCTGGATCAAGTTGCTTTTCCGGCCGAGGCTCAACCAGTGATCGATTATTTCGAAGATACTTGGATAGGCCGTCCGACTCGAGGCAATCGTCGACGTCCACCAAGGTTTTCTGTCTCGCTTTGGAATTGTTATCACGCCGTTGTCGAGGGTCTTCCAAAAACGAACAATTCAGTGGAAGGTTGGCATAATGCTTTTGAGGAGATCGTTGGCGCATCCCACCCTACGATCTGGAAATTCATTAAAGCTTTGAAACTCGAACAAAGCAAGAACGAAGCTTCGATTGAGCAATTCGTCGCCGGTCAACAAGCACCGTTGGGTAAGAAAAAGTACAGGGATTGCGCCGCAAGAATTTCGAGAATCGTCGATCAATACGGCGAAATCGATTTAACCGATTATTTACGCGGACTCGCTCATAATTTTGATTATTGATGTCATTTACGATTACAGTATCTTTACATTTGCTTTTCAGTTGACACGATCCTTGTATGTTTTGTTTTCTATTTGTGCCTTTAAATTGCAGTATTTGACTGATTGTGCGCTTCGATAATACATTTTGTTTGTAACTTATACAGAACTGTGTTTGGCGAATAAAAGTGCGCGTCGAACATTCGCTATGGCGAACAACTGCTTGGCGAATAATTGCAGGCGAACAATTGCCTAAGCGAACAACAGTTTAGGCGAACAATTGCAGGCGAACAATTGTCCGCGAATAACTGCTCGCGAACAACTGCCGGCGAACAATTGACCTAGATCCAATCGACTTCGCAGGCACGAATAGACCAGGGGCCCGTTGCATAAAAGCCAGGACAAGTCAACTCATTTAGGTCAACTTTTAGGATGACTCTGTTCAGGACAACTAGTTTTCGCGTGTTGTAGCATATAACTGCGTATAACACGGGTTAAAGACGGGGAAAAATTCAAGCGAGGTCGCGGTGCTTTAGCGCCTATGTATTTTTAGGACACTGTTTGGGTCAAGTTCGATCTTGCCGCTCAAGCGAATAGGCAGTTGTTACTGGTGCTGATGGCACAAGTCAACCAATAAATTAGGTGCCTACAGTAATCCTCCTGTCTTGTTGTCAGTTGTCTGTTGTTATCCCCACGCTCACTAATTAGTACTCGATTCATTAGCATTTCGCTACGTATCGAGTGTTTGATATTCTGGCGAGTTCGAACGATGACAGCGACGGCGAGGAGCACCGTGACAAGCCGTCGAATCTTCGAGCCAAGAATGAATTTCAATCTGCCACCACAGCAGTCAGCGTCGAGCTCGTTTGACTGATGCTCACACACACGGATATTATCACTAATCGATTGGCCCTTGTATCCAGCATGAAATAGGGAAAAATTTCGCTCCCGGCTCAGCAGAACAACGAGGAGATCGTCACTCCGGAACCTGACTACAGGCAAATATTTTAGAGTAGCAGACGATGCGTATGTACTGAGCGTCCACGTCCACATTGCCTCGTTTGACTCATCGATTCGCGATGGGTGTTCGTGAGCACGCAAACCACGCACGCAAAACTAGTCGATGGCCCAGTATGAAAGGGCAAACGCGGGCGCCTGGACGTTGACTTGATTTACAATCAGCGGCACCAACCATAGCTAGGTTTTTACTTGCTGTTAGTCGTGTCGTCTACATGAAAACTCTTTGTTTTGCTTTAGCTTGTTATATTCACAATACACACTTTGAATTCAGACATGACACTCATCACTCATTTCTTCTCATCCGCTTGCTAAATCGAATATCACTTAAATCTCTTGCTTTGTTCTCGCATTATTGATTTTGCCGAGGCGATTGATAAGCGGAAGCGATGAGCTAGTCGCTGATCTCAGCAAGGGGAAGCAAATGGGACGAGACGTGGGCGATCGAATGGGCGCTAACGACTGGACTGGCGATGAGGAGATCGGATTTGAGGATTGGGACGGCATCATTGGCGACAATGCACGCGAGGATATAGCTCGCCTGTAAAAACAACAGCATTGTTTGCATGGAGCACCGAGATATTGTCCATGCAACCCGATCTCCCTATTTGTACAGAGAAGTTCACTCACATGCACCTCAATATTCCTGCGTCACGGTTGTTGTCCCACTGTTCCTTCACCCAAAACTTGCAAGACCATTTTTCTTCCAGTTGTTACAAGCATCCTTGGGATCCTGATCGAGCGTACTGGTCGCGTTTCTTGGTCGCTCACCCTAACCTACAACTCGCACAGTCTACCCGCATTAGTCGGAGAAGTTCAGTTTGCGTTGTGGCCTTTACCCAGGAAGGAAAATTGGAGGGTGTATTTCAAGGGTCAGCTCAGGTGATCGGCCCATTCCGGGCAACCACATAGTCACCGCCTTTATATAACAAAACTGCAAACTCACCAGCATCGAAACCGTAACTATTCTGGCATTCTTTCATGATTTTCGGTCAGGCTCGTTCTTCGATCTTGCATGTGAAGCCTCCAGAGATAGAAAACTGTCTGAATTTCGACTTCTTTTCGCTCCTTGAACAGCCCAGAGATAATGATCTTTTGAGAGTCATATAATCAACGTTGAACAATCCTCTCTCCTCAACTGCCAATTTTCGAAGCGCGCTTAGAACGCATTCTAAACCAATCTTCCCCGACCACATCGAAAATATCGACTGCCATCCCGCCACGTTAGTAACTGGTTCTGGGGAAGGATTCAGGACGACTCAGGGAGTCGGCCTGAGGAGTTGCACTCGTACTAGAAGTTGTCTTAAGCAACATCTATAGTCTCGCGACAGCGACAGCGACAAAAATTTCTAATTGTCGCGGCGACAAGTTGTTCCAAGGAGGCGTGTCTTGGAATGGACCTGGGAATGGATTTTGTTGCGTCGTTTGAATTTTCTTGGAGCATGTGCTAGAATCAAGTCCATACGGCATTTGGTGACATGTGAGAGTTTTTTGGCTAATATAGCATTCATTATTACTCTAGTATATCTGTACAAAGAAGGAAGCCAACAAGTGCGTCCTAAGGGCTCTGAAAAGGCATTTCTTTGTGCCATTTTGACTTTCTGGTCCCAACTTTTTGATTCGACAACAAGAATCAAGGAAAAAATTCGAAATGTATCAAATATATACACAGCGAAAAAGACGTACTATAAACGTACGACAAACTAAGAAAGAAGTCAACATGTACAGGTACGCCGAGAACGGCAGAAGTTTATGTAAACAGGCGATAGTCTATTTTTCATCGTCATTGTGACAGCGTAGCTGAGCCGATAAAATCTTTGAAACTTGAATTTTTGTCGTCAAATTTGCAAATTGTGCGTCCTGTTCGACGGTTCACTTATTCATTATATCCCTAAAAAAAATCGAATTTTTTCACTAAGTACATTTCAATTAGGCAATTATGTAGGCGAAAAAAGAATTTTTCTTTTTGAATGTCTCTTTCTCTTTTCCTTAGATTTTGAAATTTTCGTTCTCTAGTACCTTAGATTTTGAATTTTTCTTGCAAAAGTGCTCTTTAGCAGAAAAATTTTCAAATCTAGACAGCAAAAACACAAAATATAGTAAGCGCCACGTACCTGATAAAATTCTCCACGGAAAACTTATCCAGCAGTCGAAAATAATTTTCTAAATGGTAAATTCGACTAAAATATTCTGATTCTCCGCGTGCCAAGAGCTCGCGACAAACGGTTTGTCGCAAAATTTCCGTTTGCCGCGAGCTGCAAAAATTTTGCCGCTGCCGCGTGGAATGGTCCTTTAGGTCTATAGTTCTCTGCGACAAAACGGTCTCTTTTGCGGTGCTCGCAGCTCAATCTGAAATGGTCTTGGCCTGTGCGCGACAGATTTTTGTCGCCGTCGCGTTACTATAGACGAGGCTTTACGCGAATACACACAAGGCATATAGTCGTCCTGAATGAGTTGACTTGTACTGGCTTTTATGCAACGGGGCCCTGTATCATACGCATATGCTTGAAGCAGGAAATTCGGGAAACAATCCGAAAACTGACGCAGTTACGAGTCCATTTACAGCACAGAGTGTAAGCCGAGTACACTCCCCTGTGGAACGCCACCTGGAACTGGTATCCAATCTGATGAGCAGTCACCAATAACAACTCGCTAAGACCGTCCCGATAAATACGATTGCAGCAAACGAATTATCTTCCCAGGAACGTGTGACTGACAAAGACGTTTTAGAATAAGGGCATGGGGAACCTTATCGAAGGCCTTTTAAACGACCAAAAGCACTCCAACCACAAATTTACTAACCTAGAAATTCAGTGCGTCGTGAACGAACTGCGATGCGTTTATGAGGGCAGAGTTCGTCCCTCCTCTTTTGCAGAATCCGTGCTGATTGCTCGACAGAGCGGATCAGACGGTCAATATGCTACTCCAGATAAGACATACAGCAAAGATATCGGTCAATACGAGGCGATACAGTTCTTATTACCAGGTTCAGGGATCGGAATGACTTTAGTAAATTTCCACAAATTAGGAAATCTTTCTTTCTGAATCAATCAATCGATTGAACAAAACAGTCAGTGCTGGCGAGATCGAAGAGGCAATATTTTTGAGAGTTCGCGGTGTAAGCTCGTCGTCGCCGTGCGCTGTTCGATCGCAGATTCTGGATTTCACGCCGAACAAACATTTCTGTAACGGAATTGTCTCGGAAATCGTCGAGATCCGACGCAGAAGGAATAAAATTGCTGAAATTTTCATGATTGAAATTTCTAGAAAATTGCTGATTCAATGAATTAGCTTTCTCCGCATTACTAAGCATAGGTGATGAAATTCATCGACTAAAACAGGGATCGATCGATCGTTCGGAGACAAGCCACGGACTGCCGAATGCTCCATCAATCATGACATTGGCTTCAAAACGCTGTGCCAATCAATCACATACTCATGCTGACGAATAAGGCACCCCGAAGGGAAAAGTGGTTTTTTTGGGTTGGGCTGGAGAAAGGTCAACGTCCACAACCCAAAACCACCCTGTCTAAAAACCCAACCCAACCGAACCCAAAAACCCAAAAAATGGGTCGGGTTTTAGGACCCAATGTATGTCGGACCTGGTCTACGTTTATTACTGAAATCATGATTATCTTTGTAAAACTAGGAAAGTCTTCAAACCGGATAGTGAGACATGATTTTCAAATGCGACAGTTACCTGCACATTAGAAATTAGAGACAGTGGAAATAAGGGGATAGTAAAGAGTTTAAGAAGGCGATCCGTTGATATGCAAGACAAGATTAAAATTAATCATACAGGCTCTGCGAATTGCGTATGAATCTGAAAAAAATGCGTGACATCTTTTTTTGGTCTTTCGAACCTTGCTCGAAGAAGAAAATTGGTAGATCGATGGCTCAATTCACAATTTGGCTAGCACGAAGTTGCTGTTGTATCTGAGAACGTTCCACATTGTCCATGGCGTTTCAATCAACTAAGGCTCAAAATAATTGAATAATTGCGCTAATATCGGGTCAGTTTGTGCATTGACGTAACAAGTACAAAACTTGCAGCACTGAATGGCTAAAGGAACAATTGGTACCATCATCTGACGTACCAAATAGAATGGGACCAAACCGCCAGTCGCCGTAGCGGCTGTAGCTGCACATATTACATGGAGACTGCACGAAGGCTGTGAAGCTGGCTACACTATCGAGGCGTTCTGTCATGTCATATCATACTTTATCTATAGCCAATCATTTTGTACCGAGGCGGGAGTCGAACCCTCCCCTGTAAGTGCGCACCCAGCGTGAGAGGCAGACGCCTTAACCCGCTAGGCCACGACCTTGTCTGGCTTACATTCTGTGCAGAAGGGAAGCCAGACAGGACATAGCGGTGCACAATGTCACTGGGGAGGGGGAAGGCTGGTGCCAAGTGGACATCCACTTTGCAAAATTTGGCTTGAGATATCTTGGGAAATAGCAACAGTATCATTAGTGAATATAAAATTACCAATACGATGACGATGATCCAAAGACTCCTCGTCGGGTGACACAAGGAATGCTTGCCCACTGTTATGATTATACTGGGATCAAGACATGTCTTGAGCTGTAGGTCGTGACAGAGGGAAACGCTGAAAAAATCTTGAAATCTTGAAATAATAAAAACATTCAAAATTGACCAATTTTGAATGTTTTTATTATTTCAAGATATCTTCATGCAGGCTGCTTAAATGTATGTTGCGGACTTGCAGACAAGTTTTTGCATCTAATTTAGGCAGCCTGCGTGAAGATATTTTGCAATAATCTGGAAAATTCAAAACTGACAAAGTCACTCTGACTACTGCCACTCTTGACCAGAACCTCGTCCAGCCGTCAAAATTTTTTCAATTTTTCCCTTTGTCGTGGTCTACAATTTGAAATATGTCTAGATCCCAGGATAACCTTGACAGCAGGCAAGCGCTCCTTGTCAGATCGATTATTTCAGTTTTTAAAAACATTTTTCATCTTTTCGCTTCTCTTTTCCTAAGGCCGATGAAAACGATTTCAGTGGTAGCCAGTGTTTTCGCCTTAAAATCAGGTCCTGTACCTTGTGCAACCAAGTCTGACTAGAAAAGGAAAGAATGTGTCGGCCGGACAAACACTGCGACTGTACGAGTCCTGCTCTCTATTGAGACTATGCCTGCGGCTGAAACATCAACCCGGCGGGTTGACGTTTTTATTCTCCCCCACTCGCTGTGGTCTACTTCCGCCAGGGACAGGGATGTCAGAGAAGATGCTGGACAAGTGACGCTTTTTCAAAGTGAATACTTTGGTGCGGGGGCCCCTAAAGTAGACATCCATTTGTAGGGGGTCAAGACAAAACGGATTAACGTGGGGGAGTCAAAAACGTATCTTCTGGCGGACGTTTTTTGTGGATGGCCCTCTCTCTAAGCACATAGTGTATTCCCGTACTCTATCGAAATGCCTGCCATGGCCGGTACCCTACTTGCCGCCTTCAGCAGACATTGTTCCCTGGGGCGCCAAATTCAAATTTTGGAAGTTTGTGAAATCGCTGTATTTATGCGGTAAGTCCTAACAAGTGCACTTAGCATGCGGTAAATCAACGTCGCTCATTTATTACCAGAATTAAAATGTGTTCGAAATTATCTTCAAGATTTCACATAAGTGTTGTCGTCCCACATTGTCTACCGCTTCTTGTTTTGGTCTCGCGCCATCCCAGTTCCAACCCGCTTTCCTATAGCCATCCAGCAGTCATGATGTGATAAGCGGGTCTCACAGCAGCTTCTCTCTGCGCGTCTCCACTAGGAGCACGTCCACGTGATGGCATCCTGGACTGGACACCGACTTCCTTGGGCAATGGCGAGTGGGCTTTGCATCCTGTCGAGACTTCTCCGCTTTTAGCTTCTGTCTCTCTACTCATGGCGCCTTGACGGTGTTGGGTGAGTCACCCGCGGCCAAGGTTCAGCGGTTGCGGGTCAGCGAGTGTTTATGGCTCGCAAATCGATCTCCATCGCCAGGTTTGCGTCGCGGCGCACGCAGAGGGAAGCTGCTGTGTGTGCCGGTCCCCCACAGCCCTGCTTATAAGGTTTGAATGTGGGCCAGCTATTGGCGAGACGGGCTCTGGCCTACAAAAAAACCAGGGATCGAATCTAGGGCGAGCCCGCCTTCGCATAAAAATGTGTGGTCTTGTTTTGCTAGCCTTCGTCTGTTAGTTTTTGTACTAACGTTGATAATAATATTCCTTCCTGCACTATCTGTTCAATTATCAGTATGACTGTCTTACTGTTCAATAAACAAATTGTTAACTAATTATGGTTACTAAAGAAAATAATGATTATGTCATGATTTAGTGCAATGACGTTACAAACTTTAACACTTAATATATTTTATTCAGGACCACGAGCAGCTTTTCCAATCCCTCATGACTTCGCCATGAGTGCTTTGATATACTCTATATTTTTCTTCCCTAACCCTCAACCCTGAATTGTATCAAAGGGTACTGTCTCAAGGCAGGCACAGCTTAGTATTCCGAATTAATTGGGATAAGTAGCAGGTAGGAATCACCAAACGAGTCAAAGCCATCTTCCAGCATCTTTTGCACATAATCGCAACACATATAGAATTCGGTCATGTCAATATTTTTTAGTTTAATGATATTTTTAGACAACATCACTAATGCTCAAATGATATAATGCGTCAAGTTACCAACCAGTAAAAGGAGGGGATAATTTCAGGTAAACATTTAAAAATTTACATCACCTTGGCACATTCAAACCTTGAAAAAATTCAGGCACAGCGCAAAACATGCAAAAAAAGTTAAAATCGCTCACATTTAAAAGCATCAGTGCTTGAATTCCATTTTTCATCATCGCATTCTTGACAGCTTCCTGAAAAAAACTTTTGAACAACTTTTGATGATAAAGGTGTGTTTTCCATAAGTTTTATCAGTTCCTGTCGAAATGCAGCGTCTTTCCAAGCGTAGAAATACAAAGGTGGTATTGTATTCAATAGCATCCATCCTACCCCGCTTGATTGAATGTAGAGAAAGGTTTCATCGAACGATTTATCCATTCGATAATTCCCCAAAATTTCCATGCCGATATGTGTCGCAAACATTGTGCAAATGTAGGATAAAAGCAAAAAATAAGACAAGGTGCTGACTCGTTTTGTCATTTTCAACTGTTCCTTATTCAAATTATTCCAATATACTACAATATGTTTTTCATGGGACAATTCCCTTTGGTACATGGTTTTTGTAAAGCCAGGTATGGCCAAATAAAGGACTATAGTAAAAAATGCCATGCAGCTATCGCATGCGATAACTGCACTTCCCCACCAAACACTGAACGGAAAATTTTGGCAACAAAAGCAAATTGTAAGGCAAGAATCAGAAGACAAAAAGAAAAGGTATCCAACTCCTTGAAGTATAGCCCAAAACCAGCAGAGAGAAATTACCAAGTAACGATACCCTACTCCTAAAAGCTTCCATTTTCGGCGAAATCGAACATAGAGAAATCGATCCAAGGCCAGTGCGAAAACGGATCGCTGACAGCACGTGAAGAGTATTGCGAGTGGGAGGAAAGTAAGCTCGCAGTTGAAGACAGTCATGATGTCACTCCTTCTTAGACCCGAGAGGATGACTGTCCTCAGTGCCATGACCACCAAGGCACACCCGCAGAGCAAGTCGACGATGGCCTGGTTGACTATGAAGTAGAACTTATGGTGACGAAACCATCCAGTCCGATACGCCACTGTCAGCAGAATACAATTATTGATTATGCCCAAAATGCCAGTGACCAACGAGACGCTGGTACCCGGGGTCACAATGTCCAGACTGGATAAACTACGATTTATATAATACTCCCATTCTTCAGCAGTCAAGTTATTGCAGGCGAATTGCATTTCCTGAGTTTAAAATCAAAATGTGTGACTGTGAAATAGCCAAGCCACTGCACAGGCAAAGCCAGTGCCAGTGCCTGATGATAGGCAAAGCGATTTTCCTTAACGGGATGTTTTGAGTCGGTCTTCGCAGCATAACGGTCGCTTGGCAGGGAAGTAAGGAGAACGTTCCAATCCTGTTTCGTCAACATGCAAGTTCCTTTAACGTCAGCTCTGTTTTGACGCAACTGTTATCAGCTTTTATGAGAGTGTGCTGTACTATATTTGGTTTCCCTTATAATGTCGTAGATACACCCACTAGAGCACAAGAGCATGTTGCGTAATAGTTTTAAAGAAATAGATAAGCTTGCGGAAATTTGCGAGCTTGATAAAGCTTGTTTCATCGTAGGTAATGTTGAAAGGGCGGATGATGCACTTTAAAGGGTGCTGTTCATTTTCCTTCTACGTCATGCTAAGTCACCATCCTGAAAATGCATTTATCAGTTCTGTTTTTGAGTTTATTGGTGCTGTTGGCTTTCGATGCCACGTAAGAAATTTTGCGCGAAGCAACCCTAAACCTTCGACCATTGACTCTCTGCTTTCGATTAAATCCTGAGAAAGCGTTTATTAATGATTTTGGAAGCTTGAACTTTCAAATTTCCCATGAGAATCGATGAAGCACTGTGTACCATGTTAGCTTTTTTTCTCATTTCCCCCTGCGAAAACGTGCATGTTCGTATAAAACGCGCGCACCAAACTGGAACCAGAACATATTCACGTTTGATATAAGCGATCAGAAAGTTGAATATTGTAGCTCACAGTTTTGAGACTGGCTTTCTTTAAGGCTCGAGCCATGTGAAACATAAGCTTTAATTTTTGACTCCTTTTTTGTGTGACATCGATGCACCTATGAGTGGTGATAGTGACGCAACAATGCTTTGTTGTGCACACCCGATTTGCACGGAGTTATCGCAAAAAACGTTTTTTGGAAGTGCTTCGGTGATATTGGCCATGACTTACTGACCTTTCAGTCTTTCCTGATCAACGACACATCATCGTGTTCGCAAATGAATGAGGAATCGAATGCATATCGCAGAAAGCTTCTATCCTTCACGTATCTCAAGATATTAAGCCCCAGACGATGCCCTCCTACTTGACGTTTATCAGACCTCCAGTTCCTTTACGTATGCTATCCGGGAGACGGGGTTTGACCAGCATATACCTAATCCACCTAGCTCTCAACGTGATCCCCCATCGTCTACTGTATGCTTTAGCTTTACATTTGATATCAAAATATGCAAAAAACTGCAGCCAACTACAGGGTATTTCAGAAAAATCCATTCTTGAAAATCTTGCAAATCTTGCAATCTTGCATCTTGCATCTTGCAAAATCTCTTTAAAAATCTATAAAAATGGATCATAAAGTCACACATTTATTTTCGGATAAAGCCTAAAAACTGCATCTATTGGGGTTTTCCCGGTTGAAATTCGACCTATAATTATGAAAAAAGAGAGAAAGAAAGTAGCGGCCACAAGTGCCAAAAGTACGTGCCTTTTGAATTTCCCGCCGTACGCGCTGCGTATGACAAGAGTGCAATTTGGGCTGCTTTTTTAGAAATCTTAAGAAAATATTTACCTTTCTCACTTTTCGCGACATGTCGATTTAGGTTTGTGCAAGAAAATCTGTTTTTCGTGAATAATTGTGGAACTTATCAACTTTTCCAGCGATTTCCAGAGAGCAGGACCAACCGCACTATAATCAGAAATCAAAGCTGATTCAACCAATATAAAATACACTTGACCAGTCGACTTTTTTGACTACCTTTTTGATATGCTCCATCGAAAGTACTTAAAAAACGGATTGTCTTGTCGGAAGTGAAATTTTTCTAAAATTCCCGTACATGGAAATAAAGCTTTTTAGAGGACTTTTGGTCAAAAAAATCATAACATGCTTAGTTTTGAATTTAGAACCTTTTTTTAAAATAAAGAAATACCGCAAAACTTCAAGGAATCTAAAACTTTTTTAAAGAATTAGCCTGGCTATAACCGCTCATGAGATATTCGAAAAAACCATTCGTGATCAGGCACATAATCGACATGGGTGAATTATAAGAGCCAGATTTCCCCTTTTTGTACTGAAAAAGTATCCTTTGGTCAGAATACAATAAAACAACCGGAATTTCCGCACTATGGACCACAGTTATTGCTCACATGGCTGATAACTGCACCCCGCTTCGGCAATTTTAGCTAATCATGATCGATTATTTCAGCTGCTGGTCACTCGCACTGATCAGTAATCGCTTATTTTGTAGCCCTTGAAAAGAGCTTTTTTACACGTTTTTCTGCGCCAAAAATTCGTTTTTTACTCAAGACATTGGATAAAACTCAAATTCGGAAGGAGTGTTTGCAGTACGCACCTTCTGAATTTCCCGCCCGCGTGCCGCTTATGACATAAGAGCGGGGCTGGCTGCTTACTTTTGAAATCGCCAGAAAATCTATAGCTTCTCTTTTTTTCAGGAAAGATAGATACTCCAATACAAAATTAGACTGACACATAGTGGAAAAGTGAGAAACTTATATATTTTCTCGCAATTTCTAGAGTAAGCAGCCGAAACCACTATAATGTCATAAGCGGCACGCGGGCGGGAAATGCAAAAAAAGTGTCCCGCCAGCACTTCTTGCCGAATCAGAGTTGCCGAATATCTTGGGTGAAAACGAACAAATTTTGACGCGGATAATAGCGTTCTAAAGCTCTTTTCATGGGCTACAAGATACGCTATTATTGATCAGCGCGAGTAAGCAACAGCTGAAATGATCGATCATAATTAGGTAAAACTTCTGAAATAGGGTACAAAATATATAACTTTCTCACTTTCCACCATGTCTCACAATCAGTCTAATTTTGTACTAGAGAATTTCTCTTTCATGAAAAGAAAAAAAGTTATAAATTTTCTGCCGATTTCAAAAGTAAGCAGTCAACCCCGCTCTTATATCTTAAGCGGCACGCGGGTGGAAATTCAAAAGGTGCATGCTGCATGCAGGCACTCCTTCCGACTTTTAGTTTAAAGAGAAAAGGGGAAATCTGGTTTTTATATTTCACCCATAGTCGATTATGTACCTGATCACGGCTAATCACGGATGGTTTTTTCGAATATCTCATGAACGGTTATAGCTAGGCTAATTTTTATAAAAAGTTTTAGATTCCTCGAAGTTTAGCGGTATTCCTTTATTTTAAAAATTTTTCTAAATCCAAAACCAAGCACGTTATGATTTTTTTGACCAAAAGTGACCTTTTTTGACCTTTAAAAAGTTTTTTTGCATGTACGGGAATTTTAGAAAAATTTCACTTCCGGCAAGACAATCAGTTTTGTAAGTACTTTCGATGGAGCATATCAAAAAAGGGATCAAAAAATTCGACTGGCCAAGTATATTTAATATGGGTCGAGTCAGCTTTGATGCTTTGTTTTGGGTCTAGAACAATTTTAAAAATACAGAAATGACCGCTACCATTCAAGAAATCCGGATCTTTTTCAAAATTAGCATTGCTGTAACCGTTCATGAGATATTCAAAAAAACTTCCGTGATCAGCCGTGATGCAGGCACATAATCGATTATGGGTGAATTATAAAAATGTTAAGTCTCCGAATTTTTCCATCGAAATAGTAGCCTAGGGACAGTACATTATGAAACAACCTGAATTTCCGCACTACGGGCCACAGTTATTGCGCACATGGCCGATAACTGCACCCCGCTTCGGAAATTTTAGCTAATCATGATAGATTATTTCAGCTGTTGATCACTCGCGCAGATCAGTAATAGCATGTCTTGTAGCTCACGGCCGGATCGGTTTCATATGTTTCGGTTCGGTTTCGGTTTTAAACCTTTTAGTTCGGTTTAATTTTTCGGTTCGAAAGCACTGGGTTTATCCAGTGCAATTTAGCCTCAGCTTAGACCGTTATCTGTGATATTTTACTTCCACAAAACATGCTGCATAGCAAATCGCCATCATAGAAAATTCAAGCAAGCGACATTTTACGCTGAATCAGTACGGATATGCATTCTGATCAATCAGCACGTTCGCGCGCAAACACACCTTCATTGCCACTAAGCTGGGGTTTGAATCGAGCGAGCCAAGTGTTTCCAGGTCTGCAACGCAATAATGCCCCAGATGCAGGTTCAGATTGCCCTAAAACTCAACTACCCGAAAAATGTAAAGAAAGCCCTTTGAAAAAAACCGCACCCTGACACCGAACAAAATTCTAAGCGAGCCATTAGGCCGCATTTGAATGACATATCAGTATTCAGAGGCGCCAAAAACTTTCTATGCTTCGGCGAGGTCCTCCCAGCTTCTCATCATTGAAAACACCCTTTGAATCAACGGCATTGTAGAGAGAGCTAAGACAAAGTGCCCATGTCGAAAGATGCCCCAAAAATGACCTGGAAATCTCAGATTGCCCCAGAGGTGTCCTGCCCGTAAAAGTACCCTGACAAATTACAATTTCCCCAGGTTTAGGCGATTGCCCTGCACCTAGCGGCAACATTGCGGCCAGTGATCCGCTGCCTGTGTGCTGCTCGCGCGGGGGAAAGGCTTGTGTATCCATTGCTCCAGGGTTGCGGGACACCAGCTGCTTGGTGCGGCATGGAGCCGAAACAATTTCGATCTGGTGCACCGAACCAAAATTTCGGTTTGTTGCACCGGTCTTTCAGTCAACAGGCAGAACAAAGATTTGATTGACGGAGCTAATATTCTTGGTCATGCTATGAATAACTTTCGAGATCGGCTCTACAGTCGACATTGATTCATTGTAGCGGTCATTTCTGTATTTTTAAAATTGTTTTAGACCAAAAACTAAACACGTTATGACCTTTTCAAAAAACACGACCCTTTTTTACCTTTAACGTGCTATTTTTCCATATAAAAGAATTTAAAAAAAAATTTTTTTCCGCCAAGACGATCAGATTTCTGAGCATGGTACTTTCGATAGAGCATATAAAAAAGGGTCAAAAAAGTCGACTGGCCATCCCCGGGTCGAGTCTCTCAGAAGCCCTCTCTTAAATTTGTGTGAGTTTTGGAATCTGCAGTAACATTTTAAAATTTTCTTAAAAATGAAAATTAGTCATTGAATGCGTCCATTAGCAGCTGTGAGCAGGAACATTCTCTCGAGTATCAGATGATAAAAAAATCGCAATCGGCTACGAAACACATGTAAATGATAAAAATTCATAAAAAAATGCAGCTGATACACTGTAACAAAAGGCATCAAAAACAATAACCGAAAAGTATTTTCGAAAATATACATAATTAGCTTTCTCAATTTGTACACGAGAGGCGCCCTGGCAATAAAGGAACGCAAAATTGGAATTCTATGACCATTTAAGTGGGGACAAGAAGGAGACAAGTACACATACCTACATACATACAATAATTACTCACCCCGGCCCCGCTCAATGCAGCAGCCGCATCATCGCAATGAGCCACTGCGCCACCGCTCCCAAAAGTGCTAAAACGGACACAACCACCCCTATGCTATGTATTACAATCGCCCCAGCCAAAGATTTAATTCCGATATAATCAGACTCACGATTCAATAATTCGGGGCATCCCCCTCTGTGAGTTCGACTGTAGAGCCGATCTCGAAAGTTATTCATGGCATGACCAAGAATATTAGCTCTGTCAATCAGATCTTTGTTATGCCTGTTGATTGGAAGAACAAGCGGGAGACTCGGATCTTCGTGAATATGATATTTCCACACACACAATTTGCCGCAATAAGTCAAAAGTAGTTCTTCATCAGCGAAAAAGACGTATCTGTCCGATTGAATAAGCAATCGACAAATATTTGCTGGTGTTGGCTCATGAATGAGGCTGTTTTCTATGCCTCGCATAACAATCGCCGAGTGTAAAGCTTCAATTGCATCAGATCTTGGACGCAGTGTTTTATTAGCTGCTAAAATTGTCCATCGTATCGTCTCTTTATCTTCAACAATCATTATTTTTTCGCCCCGTTCTATCATGTTAGCTAGATCGTACAAATCTCGAAATGGTCTCTGAGAATTATGCGAAGTCAAAAGGGCTTTTAAATGTGAGCTGTATAAGACACACAGAAAACATAAAGCTGATGTGGCAATGAAAAGAAACACATTCGACATTGATGATTCATGATTTCTACTGCTAATAAATACTTCTACAACAAAAGCCATAAAAACTGAGAGGCTTACTAAAATCCAAACAGATGATGTGAAAGGTGATAATAAAAATTCAACTGGCGATTCGCTCGACGGAATCGATTCTCCTAGATAAGAATTGTAGAAATAATAATCGGTCGATCGGCCAGTAAACACCTCGTGGAGAGTTACTTCTGTTGTTGTACCTTACAGGGATATTATTTCGATGGGGTATACATCAAAAACACCCTTTTTTAAATGAGAGTCAAGCCAATGGAAATGATCTGGACCGTAGAGTTGAATGATTACACTGCCGTTTGTGGGTGCCAATAATCGTATCCAATATATCATTAATTGAACCAGTATTGAGTCGCAGTTGAGAAAATCAGAAAGAGAATTCGAGCATTTTGGCCCTAATGATGGCGAGTCGAGTCCAACGATCAAATCTCCTTCGCTGAACGCACGGGAGAAATTGAGAAAATTAGTAAAATTAGTTTCGTTAAGATTATATAATTCGCCAGCATCAATGAATGTAATGTTCATTTTTTAGAGTAAGGAGGGCGATAAGTTTGGAAGACTAGCGCCTTCGACTGAAAAAGTGAATTATTATGCCGCTAGACCTGATCATTTTTTGCACACACGCTGAGAGAAGAATTTCTGCACTGGTGAGAAGGTTGAACAGAAAACCATCTCGCATTGCATATTTCATTTCAGTGGTGTATTGTACACTTTTATGCAAGTTTTTCGGAGCTCACATTTCAACTGGTGAATAGTAACAGTTCGGCGCAAGATTGTTTACCAAGCCAGATACCGATACCCCAGTTTACCGATACAGTATTCGTGCAGGCTTAGGCCCAATGCTTATTCAGTAGGGCCTCACGTATGGCACATGACCGAACGCCACTACAATTTCTATGCACAGTACATTTTTAAGACCAACACTAGCATTCTTCAGTTTCTTTTGTAAGAAGTGTCTAGAAAATTGAACTCATCATATACCTTTGAAGCTTTACACTAGACCGTCCAAAGAGAACTTGGACTAGAGGGATGAATTCAGACAAAAAGAGCGAAAACATTAAAAAATTATCAGCCTCGAATTGGAATCGAACCCCACCACTGAGAGGACCCTACAGTGGAAGAATGATAAAGACATGTTTCTCGGTTTGATCCATGCTGTAAAAGCTCACTGACTTAATGCCGATATTGCTTTCTCCGGCAACGTTTCTCGACATCAACATTTTCCACATAATTGAAAGTGATTATCATTTTACAAGTGTTGATCCCCACAACTAAAGTCGCAGGTTTTGCATTGTTTGCAAAAGGGGGAGAGAAATAGTAGAGAATGCGCAGACAAGGCTAGTAGTGTCCGGCTTCCAATGTCGTAATAGCTGAAACACACGACATGTAAGTGTGTGTTACTGTTAATATGGATATCCATATCCATATCTAATCGATATCGATATATCCTACGACTTACAAGGGAACATCGCCAACCATTCAGTCGAACTTGACATAGCCAATGGTTGTAATGTGTTCCTAGGTGCGATAGAAACCACTGCAAAACATTGGAGGTTTCTGGCCGATTAGTCAGCAGTTCTCAGCGCCTAAAGTCCTGCGGGTTTTTTTTGAATTCCTACTGTAGAGGGACGGCAGGTACCGCGACAGAGTGTGTCAAGCAGCGCTCAAAACTCTGTTGTGGGGTGGGCATGAAAAGAGATGGGATGAATGCTCGAAAATTCACTGGATCACTGCTACTTGGTTATCATAATTTATTATTATTTTTGCCGGCTGACTTATTGCTCGAAGTTAATAAGCAATTCACGTTCATGTTCATGTTTTGCCACATCACCAAACGCTTATGCGAACTCGAGGGTGAAGGGCCTCATTTTACACGAAATGATTTACCGGCCCGCTAGTCGAACACTCGCCCGTAACTGCGCACCTGGCGTGATTGAGACGCAGACGCCTAAAGGCTCGTTTATACTCGCTACGCTGCCGCTGGCGTAGCGCGCAGCACACAGGGTAAAGTATAGTTTCACGGGGTGCTGTACTACGACTATGCGAACTGCCACCGAATGTCGTAGCGATGCAGCGGCAGACGAAGTATAAACGGTTCTGTTTGGGGTGCTGCCGCAGGGCCGCCGAGTCGTACTTTTTGCACTAAGAAAAAAGTTAGTGCAAAAAATACGCGCTCGCGTACTGGCGGTCTCCTCTATGAGAATTCTTGACTTTGTTATCTCATTTTTAAATTTCAGCGACTTAGTTTGTCTGTTTTTAACTATTCTAGAATAGATATAAGTTTGATAGCATATTTCAATCTGCTGAAAGCGTGGCAAAATAAAATTTTTATTCTCTTTTTCAACAGGAGAATTGGGGAGTTGCAAAATTTGAAATTTCAAGAGCGACTGCTGCGAGAACGCTCATGATTTCTAAAATTTTAAATTTCTGAAAGCTTTAGATCATCGAAGGTAAGCTTCATTTTTTGCTGCGCCATGTTGTAAGTATTTGTCATAGGTGTGCTGTCGACGGACTCTATCCATGGCAAAGTCAGAATAAGAATGAGATGCCCGTTAAAGAAACTGTAGGCACTGCAGAAAAATCCTGTATGGTATTGCAATACTGTACTGCAAACTCGTCAGTAATAGAATTAGAGCAGGAGGACACTTCCCGCAAACTGCTCAATTTAGCAATTGCATCGCTTTTTTCATGCATTTAGATTTCAACTACCTTTACCCAGCATTGAAGCGATCGATTACACTGTTGTTTCCCAATTTTGAGGAGCGAAGGAGTGATAACTCGTGCCGTAAGTCCAAGAATCTTTTCCGACGTTTTGCCCATAGAAATGGCACTCAAGACACTTTTGTGTAAGAACGTGACGGCCATGGTGATTGATGTTCAAAAACTCTGTGTTTGGGTTCAAGATTGCGCATAACTGATTGCAATCTGGTAAATTATAAAATCCGTATGAGACTCTCCAATTTTAGTAGCGATGTTAAAATGACAATAGAAAAAGTTGAATAAAAAGCTGTCCGATATAGTCTGTTGTCAGTGCTGAACGGATGGGGCATGTTGGAAAGGGCACATGACACAAAATGATTTACCTGGCCGCGAGTCGAACACTCCCTAGTAACAATAAGAGCAAGCGCTACTACGCATAGCCCGAGAGTTAGACACCCCCAGCCCACTATGTAGACCACAAGCACAAGATTGCACGATCCTCTGCTCGTTGCCACGATCAGTCGTCCTGTTTCTATTCATGCAGAGAAAGACGCTTCTGCTCAGACATTTTTCCCAGACCTTGGTAGCGCTTAGCAGTGGCCGAGTAGAGCAGCCATCCTAAGCCCTGGTTCCACTCTGTGCATTGGCTGGTCTAAAAGTTTTGAGTCTGTGATAACAGACTTTTTTGGAAATATTAAAAATTCCTAGCTATGAAGTGGAATGGATAAAAATGTCGTTTGCTTTTAAAGCGTCGCCGATTGCCAAAATATTATCTTAATGTGCAAAAATACATTAGAGGATGCTGTGCGTGTGGGCGGCGAGGTTGGGTAAGTTGGACGAAGTGTTAAGCCAGTGTTTGAGACAGCAGAAGCATTGTTACGCGGATAGCATCCTACTGTTTCCAAGTGCAAGAATAATTGTCTGACAGCCAGCATTGCTGGTTAACGAGCTACTAAATCTGCCAGCATTGTCTCGTGGCACTAATTGTGCTGAAACTCAAATATGTGTTCAACAGCCCTCGAGCGCGCTGCGAGGCGCTTGGCTGTGGATAAAGGCGCGGAACATACTTCTCATGTAGCGTTGAGCTGTACCTGTAGCCTCTAGTCGGGTAGCCTGTAGCGGTCCTTCATACTTCGCGTGTAGCCTGTAGCGCGTAGCAGGTAGCATGTACCTTTCCGAGCAGAGGCCTGTACCCTGTACTTTTGAGTGTGCGCCTTTGGCGGACCGCCAAGGAAAGAGTTTTGAAACTCCAAACTGCTGCGTTTAGTTAACTGCTGGGGAAAAATGAAACATTGACGAGTTTGAGCGGAAACTAAAAAATTACCTGTTTTATTGAAATACTCTATAAATGTGTACTGTCTCAGCATCTAATTTTAAAATTCTATGCGCATGTTTATTTCGCATCCCCATGCTACTTAGAGCTACTGGTGCATCCAAAACTGTTGAGTGTTTTTACAACCTGTTCACAACTGCATTTTATTCAATGACAAGAGCGCCAGCAGAAACGGATGGGGAACATAGTATCAGCAAAATCGTAAACAGTCTCACGATCAGGACAACAATGAGATCACACTGAAACCTGATCACACCTATCGCATGAATCAACTGATCCAATGAGACCAGACTGAAACCTGACATCAATTCCATTTGAAATTCAGCTCAACTCACAGTCAACCAAAGTGAAACTTCTGTCTGGGTAATTCAAACTCTTGGAGATGCAGGGTGAGAATTCCAGTTCTGGAGTCAGAACGGTATCTAGAAAATAAAAAAATGTACAGGTTGGGGTATTTTCTGATCCAAAGAAACCTAAGGATGTTCGAAAACACTGGTACTACAGACGTATGGGAGACCCAATATCCGATAAGGAATACCTACTGGATTTGAGCAGTAATAGCAACAAATGGCTGTGGATACTAATGGGGTTACGATTTTCATGACCGTTCAGGACCATGTTCCCTCCCCTCTCCCACGTAACCATACGAAAACGGGCCAAGATAAGAAAGGAATCACATTAGCAATGCAACAGAAACCACTTACTCGGTTAGCCAATTTTTGCCACGCTTTTTTCCCAAGCGCATCTTTGACCCACTTTTTCTCAGGAATTCCAGTAGTCGAGCCGCGGGGACGTAGCCTCGATTGGCGGCTGTGTTTCGATCGTTTTGATCATCGGGAACACCTTAGAGTCACTAGGCTGGTTAATGATTTATCTTCGTCGCTTGAGCCGCCCTGACCGGTGGACGTAATTGACCAATACTAGATAAAAATTCTCCAGTTAATAACTTTGCCAGGCCAAGTACGTAAATAAAAATTAAACGCGGCCTCCAAGCAGCATCGTCATCCACTCCTGGGCTTTTGTCAGATCGTCTCCATCGACATGCTATAAATTCCGCCCTTATTCGTTACTCGCGAAGTCGAATTTCACTGATTTCAGAAAAAACAAGCATTTAATAAAAAAATATGCCACAAAACCTTAAAACTTACTGTTCCTTATTTTCTCCACGTTCAAATTTTAAAAAACCGGTCACAATAACCCCAAAAAACTATTTCCGAATATTTAAAAGAATTAATTTCGTTCATCGAGAGAGCCCGCTACATTCATGTGTAGAAAACGGACCAGAAACGAGAAGTAGTCCGGAAACTACATGCCATGTAGCTCGCAAGTACAGGCTACATGAGACCAAAAACGGGTCTTCATACTTGTCGTGTACCATTGAGCGGTAGCCTGTACCTGGGGTAAGCAGCTACAGTATGAAAAAATAGCCAATGTGCGCGGTGCTCGCGACTGGAGTCGCTACAGCTACAGGCTACACGAGAAGTATGTTCCGCGCCAAAGTATGACAAGACGTGATAAAAACGACACGCGTCTGCTATTTCTATATTTATTCATACACACAAAGTATTTTGTAAAAAAGGAATAACTGCGTCAAAATTTTCTGATTGAAGCCTTTTTAAAGTCTCTATTAACATTCTTTTTGCAACTATTCTCAAAAATATTCGATTTTTTCAAACACAAAAGTTGTGAAAATCCTGGTACCTTTCGCATCACTTTGACAAGTTCGTCGTGAAACGCAACATCTTTCCAAGCGTATAAAAAGAGAGGTGGTAATGTGCTCATTAGCGCCCATGCAACAGCAATAGATTGAAAGTAAAGAATCGATCGATCAGAAGATGGATCCGATTGATAATTTCCTATGATTTCCATACCAAGAAAAGACACGAACATTGTACAAAAATAACACAAAAGCATAAAATAAGACATGGTTCTGACACGTTTTGCCATTCTTTGCTGCTCCTTCTGCAAATTATTCCAAAATACTAAAATGTGAGTTTGTTGTGAGAGGGCTCTTTGACACATGCTCTTTGTCGCTCCAGGTATAGCCAAATAAAGAATAACAGTCAGCAGGGCCATGCAGCTATCGCATACGATAACCATCCTCACCCACCAAACACCAAATGGAAAATTCTGGCAACAAATACAAATTGCGACGCACAAATCTGAAGATGAAAAGAAAATATATCCAGCTCCTTGAATCAGGGCCCAAAACCAGCACAGAGAAATTAATAAGCAACGATATCCGACTTTTAAACGCATCCATTTGAATATATATCGAACAGATATGAATCGATCCAGTGCCAATACGAAAGCGGATCGTTGACAGCACGTAAAAAGGATTGGGACTGGAAAATAGACAAGCACGCAATTAAAAACAGTCATGATATCAATTCTTCTCAGAAGGAATAGGATGACTGTCCTCAATTCCATGACCGCCAATGCACAGTCACACAGCAAATCAGCAACGGCCTGGTTGACAATGAAATAGAACTGGTACTGACGAAACCATCCGATGCGATACGCCACTGCCAGCAGAATACTGTTTGTTATTATTCCACATATTCCAATGAAGAGTGAAATGCAAGTTGCGGGAATCACAATGGCCATACTGTCTAAACTATGTTGGATATAATACGTCCAGTTATCAGTCATGTTACTGCACGGGAACTGAATGTTTTCCGCCTTGAAAGAACGAAGCAAGAACCAGTGATAAAAGAGGCATGTGTGTCTGTATACAGTGGTGAAAGAAAAGCTGGCATTGTTGCGTAAGATAAAACTGATAAGAGAGTTTGAGGAGTCTATGGATTTGTACGGATGTTTGTCAAACTAATTCTTTGTATTCAAAGTATTGCGATGAAAGTTGATGCTTGGCAGATTATTAAATGGAAATTGTTCAAAACATGATAACAGCGTCTAAATCGTCTCGAACTATGCTTTGCCTATTAGGACGTATGCTTTATGCGCCGAGCAATACGGTCTATTTTTTGGTTTCTTTTTAGGTGTAACCAAGGAAGTCTGGTTCTTTATTGGCTTGAAAACACCATTGACGCATGAACTATTGTTGGGAAAATAAAAATCTTCAGCTGCGAAGCGCAGTCTTTTGGTTAACCGAGAGTCGTCGCCCGTTGCCTAAATCGAATCTTAACGTTAAAGGAACTTTTCAGTATCACACAAAAATATTAGAGGCTGCTGAGCGTCGATGAGTTGGACGAGGTGATCAACTACTGCAGTGTTCGAAATGCTAGCAAAGTTTCATGCGTAGGCCTCCTTTTTGAACTTTACAGATAAGCAACAACTTGTGAAATGAAGATGGGAAAGGTAGCACATGAGCACATGTGGCTTGATGCGCCTTTATAGCAAACTAAGCTTAGCGGACAGACTTTGCATATCCACATGGTAGGTGAGGAATTTGCGTGGATCCATGTGGTAGTCTCATGGATCCATTTGGCCACCATGCATCCACACAGTTACAGCTTCGGCCTGGTTAGAGGCTGCCCCACGGTGAATCTTTCTCTACGCTCTTTTTCCAGAGATGTTATTTTTCAATTTTTTCTTTTTTTCGCCATATGGGCACTTTTGCTGTTTGGTCCCCAACATAGCTTAGCTTAGGCTGGCATATTATTTGGGCTTAGACTGACTAGGCTTATGCTTAGGCTTAGACAAAGGGCAAAAGCGCCGGCATATGTATACAATTCGACAAATAAATCATTTTCTCTTATTGTTCAAGCTGGAAATGTTAGATGTTTGCAAGTGTTTAGTGCTGGGCAGCATTACTGGCAAACAGGTCAACGCTACTTTACATTACAGACTTACAGGTCAACTGCAGTCCTCATAAAAAAGAGTGGGAATTGATTTTAAGTGCATCAGGATGGAGTCATTGGCGTCAAGGGAACGAATGATGAAAAAAACATCTCTACTTTCTTAGTCAACCTGTGAAAAACACAAACTTGCTAATAATCCCTGGCCTATCCTGTTCTAGAATTTCGTGTTCCATAATCCTGTCTTGCTCTCGGTATGAAGCCAAATTTTTTCTTCGGTAAGTTCATATTTAATTTAGCGCCCATGACTGGCTAAATTTATGAAATTTTGTTTCAACTAAATTGAAAATGGTGAATGAGAATAACTTTTTGCCATAAAAACTGCTAATTTGTTACGAAATTAAACATTTCGTGTTAACGTGAAAACGCACGTGGAGGAATCATATTCCGAATAGGCGCGTGACACAAGTATGCACACCCTACTGTCTATAAAAGCAATAAAAATGAAATATTATCACAACCCTACCACTGTCTCTCCCCCTCCCCTCAAGAATGCGTACAAATTGCTTCGATACTGACAGTGAGTAAAATATGAGACTAATGATTACTTTTCAAGATTTGTTGCTCCCCCTTTGACATAATCCATATTCAGTTCCCAAGGCAACAGAATGCAGGTGAAATTTTCTCGACTATCTGCCATATATGTGTTTTATATAATCTGTACCCTTGGTTATGCAACTCTCTTTATCTTATCGGCTTTTGCAGTAAAAAATATAATTATCGATTATGTGACTGAAAATCGATTATCTATAATAAAACAGGAACATATAAATCAAACGTTTCCATTTTTGGGGAACACTATTTTTGACATGTTCCCACCAGCAAGTGAAAAAAATATATTTTTCCCTAGAGTGACTTTTTTTGATTTTGAAATGATGGCTGAAAGATATTATTTAGGCGAAAACATAAATTTGGGTAACCTGACAATTCGTGACTGAAATTGGATCTCAGCAATGTTTTATTTGATTATTCCATACAATCTAATCCTTGGTTTAGATGATATTGGTCCCAGTTTCTTTGATTCAGAAAATGCATTTTATGTGAATAAATCAGAATGTGAACGTTTAATAAATTCTTTCATATCTAATCCTGGAAATATCCCTCAAATTCGACAAGCTTGGTCAATTGCGCAGGCGCCATTTGTTGAAAGACGATTAATTACTGACAATCCAATAGCATTAGAAGATAGTACCTTTTTACGAGTACGTTCCAGCATTCAATTACAAAATGAACTGAAAATTGATAA
Organism: Mesodorylaimus sp. YZB2_4; assembly: GCA_030248295.1. Lineage (NCBI taxonomy): Eukaryota > Metazoa > Nematoda > Enoplea > Dorylaimida > Dorylaimidae > Mesodorylaimus > Mesodorylaimus sp. YZB2_4. The sequence goes on along the minus strand of JASANH010001439.1, from coordinate 76,487 downwards.
CAACCAACTTTCTGTTATTTATGATCTAGATTATGTCGATTCATTAAAAAATGCTGATCGACCAGTTTTCAATATTCTGGTAAATTTTCAAGGAATTGAATTTTTTGTTTTTACCTTCAGCTGGACCTAATTAAACAAATACGGTGACAATAAATATTAGAAATCAAGGTATATTTGATAAATCAGCAGTTTCTAAATGCGATACAAAGTTTTATCGTGAACGAGATTGTCTTTGCGATGCTCAAGTACGCACTATTGAAGAAGTGTGTAATTGCACACAATTTGGTAAATTTTTCCAAGATTTTATATGGACTAAGAATGAGAGTGAAATAATTTATCCAAAACAGTTTTGTACATCAAAAATTTATGAAAAATGTTGAGAAAAACCAAAGAATAAAAGTGATGAGATTATAAATCTATTAGAAACGACAAACGAATGTTCACCTTGTCGATATTCGAAAAGTACTATTAAAATTCGAGCTGATGAGATGCCGCATAAAAATACATATTTTGCAAGAACAAAATTATATCTTGAATGTACTGACAAAATGTATATATTATTTGAGGAAAACTATCAATTTACTTGTGAGCAACTTATTTCACAAGTTGGTGGAAGTTTAGGATTATATGTCGGGTTCAGTATGGCCAGCTTAAAAAATATTTTTTCGATAATTCGTCGTTGCTTTTCCGGCAACAAACACAAAAATCTAAAACAATAAGATCAGTAGAGAACATGCTTCAAGCAACTCTAGAAAAAATGCGGCATTGTGATAATGGTCAAAAAGTAATTTTTGATGTTTTGAACAAAAAAGTGGAAATTAGATTTCATTTAATCGAAGAGCGTTTACACGAATTACTCGAAGAATTGAAAATAACTAGGCGTCATGCTGTAAGGCGGAAGAAATGAGCATGATGCGCATCGCTGATCAAGTTTATTTTTGTAGGAAAAAAATTCAATTGCAGCTTTTTCCAAATAAACAATACTTAGCGTCCATTCTCCACTTCATATTTCAAGTATTCTCAAAAAAATCATATTGCGGTGTTCTTAAGATTTGCACGCTCAATGTTATCAGATGCAAAATACATTGTGAATTTTCTATGCTTTCAAAATTCATGCAATCGCCCCTGATCATAGATTATTGCGATGTCGTAGTTTATATGTTTGCGATACTACACAGTCTAATTTAAATACAGCGATTTCAAATGAATAATTATGATACCCGCATAAACTGTTTGTGTATGCCACGTGTATAAATATATATTCATGCTTATAATGTATATGTACGTAAAGAGCACAATATATAAATGTATATGGTATATACATGTCACATATATATATACACATGTGAATATATACATATATAGATAGTATGTGTACATACATATATATGTATACATATATTCTAATGAATGATAGGCATGTAATAACACTAAATATTTGAATATTGACGACATACTGTATATATTAATGCTGAAACATCATTTGTGGCAATTATATTTGGTGTGCAAACAGCATCTGTTGTGATCTGGGGGTATTGGGAATATGATTTTCTCAGATGTAATCCACTTGACTAAAAATTTATTTCCCCACAAATAACCAGTTTTCGTTAAACTTTATAATCCACAGCATATATTTGGGAGCGCATGTTTATGAATTTAGACCAATTGTGCTCGAGCGATTACGTCAATGGAAGACTAGCGTTGTGTGCGCCTTCCGCCATCCGGAGAAGACAGTATCGGCATTAAAAGGAGTTAGTCAGTGAGCTCTCACAGCATTGATCAAATCGAGAAATGTTTTTTATCAGCATCCTTTCACTTTGGGGATATCCCAGGGGTGCAGGCTCGACTTCCACTTTGAGCTTTTGTTTTTATTCTACTTTAATTCCTATCAATGTACAGTATCTATTTATTCCTTATGCATGTCTGTATGTGTGGACCAGATAGATAAGATCACTTATTTGAGGCTGTTTAAGCGTGATGGAACGCTACATGTTCAACTGACAGGTTTAAGTCACTGCTGGTGCCTTTTTCCATTAATTTTGACCAGATCGTTGTATGCTGGTCAGAAGAGAATTATTTTATGCGTGTTTTAGATCCAGAAAAACCGTTTTGAGTGAACAATTATTATAGCTCAATCGAGTCAGGGGAATGCAAGAAACTATTTATGCGCTGATTAAAAACTGCCTACATAAAAATGACAGTTTCACTTCTTTAATGAAATAATAAAATTATAATTTATAATTACATCATAACATCATAATCTTGCAGCATCCCTCATTTTTTTACTTATAACTCACTAAGAGTTTGTTTTCAAGGGTAACTAGAAGTCAGTGCAACGAGCTAACTAAAATACACATTTGTGCTGCTGAAAAGTGCCACCTCTGAAAGCCTAACCAACCATATTTTGCACTGCGGTGCGGTAGAAGGAACCATCTTCCAAAGATAAATAAACAGCAGATAAGTGCCCAGGAAATGATAAGACATTGGCTTAAGGCACGCCTTGTTTGTGCCAATTTACACTCGAGTACATAGTTCAATAGGGAATATATAAATGGGTCATCACTCAACGCTACTGCTTATGTTTTGAAGTTAGCCCAGAATATCATGGTTTCTCTAATATTTGGTATAATTGCCCTCGTAATAACTGTACTTCTTATCACAACCATCCACTGGTACTTATCTATTCCAAAAAATCTTCCACCTGGTCCTGTAGGTTTGCCATTTTTGGGCAGTGCTCTAGAATACTGGAAGGGAGCAGATCAGCATTTGATCGTTTCGAAGCAGATAAAAAAGTATGGTCCCCTCTTCAAAATGTACATCGCCGACCAGCTGGTCATCGTGCTCGGCAATTATGAGTGCATTCAAGAAGCACTAGTCAAACAAGCCGATGCGTTTGCTGGTCGTCCTAAACTATTCTCACTTCTGCCTGAAAACCTACGATACCATGGTATGTACAGTGGGAGTCATCCAGAGGGAGGAAGGGACCAAAATTTAATGATGCTGGTAGTTTCATTAGAAAAGCTGAGAATTTTGGTACCCCATCCCCCTCAATCGTTTACGATTTTCGTTCCTTTTATCGAAGAATTCAGTCATCGCTAAATTGCTGAAGCGACCCTTGCTTCGAAACGAGTAGCCTGTTTTCATGACTTTTCAGCGATAAATGTCTCGAAAACAGATTCCATCGGCAGTTATATCAGAGTCCACCCCTGAATTTTTTTTCAGGTATCATCTTCTCAGAAGGCAATTTATGGAAAATTCATCGCCGTTTCGCTTTGTCCACATTGCGAGATTTTGGTTTTGGTCGTCCAATAATCGAGCCACACATCAAAGAGGAAGTAGAATATTTGAGTGAACAAATAAAACAATATTCGGACGCTGGCACTGCATTTAATCCACAACCGTTGTTAATATGTGCTGTCTCCAATGTGGTTAGCCAATTAATTTTTGGACATCGATTCGATTACGATGATCGACAATTCGTCCATCAATTCATGGCTTTATCGAGTCGGGCAGCTGGCAGTAATGTTGGCCTCTTATCACCATTTGTCCTGTCTGCAAAAATGGCCAAGCTGACCAGTAAATTACCAATTGTAAGTGCCTCGGTGGACCGTCACTCTGGCTGACCTTTATAGTGTACCCAATTAAAAAGTTACAATATAGTTCAATTAGTACCCAATATATTATACGTTATATAATATACAGTAGTTGAAAAGATATAATTTTCCGGCTTAAAAAAGAAATTATATTGCAGGTTCAAAAACTTAGAAGAGAAGCGAACGAATTTCTTGAATTTACAAGAAACGAGATGAAAAAAACGAAGGAAACTTACGATTCAGAGTCAGCACCAACAAATTATATCCACGCTTACATGAAAGCCTGTGGGGACAAGGAAAATGCCAGTTTTACAGACACACAACTTCTCGCAACAGTTTTTGATCTCTTTGCCGCTGGCACTGAAACTACATCGACGACTATCCGATCTGCACTTCTCCTATTGGCTTATTACCCAGAGATACAACAGAAGATGTTTATTGAAATTCGAAATCGTGTTGGCCTGAGTTTGCCAAATTATGCGGACAAAGTGCAATTACCATTTTGCGAAGCTGTAATCATGGAAATCCAACGTATTTCCAATTTATCGCCATTTGGTGTGGCCAGACGCACATTGGAGCCCATAAACTTGATGGGATACGATATTCCAAAGAATACGACAATTATACCTTTTCTCACAGGTGTACTGTGGAATCCAGAGGAGTTTCCTGATCCTATGAAATTCTATCCATATAGATTTCTGGATTCCACTGGTAAAGTAATCAGAGATCCGAAGCTCATTCCATTTCTGGCAGGTACAGTATGCGGACTGCAGGGAGTCTGTCAGAATGGAACATGCGTTGCCCCTTTTTTCTGGAACTGCAGTGATTTGAGATGTCACGACTAGGGTTATAAGAGGCTCATAGAATTTTATTTGCTTGCGCAAGGGACTTTTCATTGGTATGGGCCGAGTGTGATACTGATAAGAGAAGTTAGGAAGGACGAACCTATTTTTAGATAATCAGGAAGTAGTGCCTCTTAACCTATCTTTTGTTTAGGCACTTTCAGTAAATTTCAAAGACAGCCTCTTTATTGGATGACATGATTTAAATATTTTAAAAAAATATTCAAAATTATATTCGAACGGAAATTATATATATGTATATATATATATATATATATCTTCACGTCATATATTATTTTTGGTATACATACATACTAATAAAAATCTTTGTCATATATATTTCTGATATATGTCTATATACTTATAAATATTGTCATAGACTTATATTTATATTTATATGTGACACATATAAACGCATATCGTATGATCATAGACATATATGAGATCATATGATATACGTGTATATATGTGTACATGTACATATGTACAGAAACACATATATATATATATATCATATACATATATATATTCATAATCATGTACATGTTACATCATAACTCACTTATATGATTGCTTTTATAGACATCAATTATATATTTAACATACAAAACATAAAATATAGGTATTGTCAGGTATACAGAAACTCCTAAGACAATGCTGAACTAACTAGGCAAATAATTACATTTTGTATTTTGCACAGTGTTTCCGAAGTGTGCATAACAAAATAAACTGTACTTGTCGGAATCAGAGAAAGGATTTATTACAGGCAAAAGAATGTGCCTTGGTGAATCACTGGCCCGCATGGAATTATTCATTGTGATTACTGGTCTAATAAATCGTTTTCGATTTTATTTTGTCGACGAGCAGCCAAAATCCCGATTAAAGCCACAGGTGGGCGTCATATGCGCCCCTGCCCCGTTCCAATTCTATGTGGAAACACGGAATGATTAGGTCAAGGCCGAGGACAAGTTTCTGATACATGTGCTACATATGCGATTCGAAAAAAGGTCAAGTGATATTTCGTGCAAATTAAAGTAGTCATTCATGTATGTAAGTTTCAAGACTAAAATATAACAGCTGTTACAAATGCTAAGTAAGGAGATAAATATAAAGTAAGCCAAAACACGGACCGTATACATTTAATTCACGCAGCACGATCCACAGCTTTCAAAATGCTTCAGAGAGCTAAGGGTGTCAGATCAGAAAAATATTTCATATTATATGCATTTCACAATTTTGTGCTCGTTTTCATTTCACGTTTTAATTTTCCTAAATCTATTTCTTCTTTTAGATTATGCAGTGTTTGCTCGATTGTCTCAAATCGGTTTTCCATATTTTCTTTTAACTTTTCAATTTGTACTCTCTGATTCTCTTTACTTTTTTCTTCCTGATTATCATATAAAAATAATTGTTGACCAATGGCATACCATTTTTTTATTTGACTTTCTTCTTTCTTGTTATTTTTAAGTTGCTTTTGAATTTTTTCATATTTTTCATACATAGATGATATCATGTGTAAAACGGAAATCATGCTTAGCCCGACATATAATCCTAAACTTCCACCAATTAGTGCAATAAATTGTCAAAGTGTAAATTGTAGCTTCTCTTCGAATAAAGTGTACGTCAAGTCGGAGCATCGAAAAAATAATTGGAGTCTCGGATATTGACGATCTTTTGATGCAAAAAGCGGTCTAACCTCAATTTCATAATTATTTTTCGAAAAATGACATGGTTTACATCTACCATCGATTTTAGCTAATTTGTTTCTTCCATCTCCAAATTTTCTTGCCTCCGTCCAGCATTTTCGATAAATTTCTAATGTACAAAAGTGATCAGGATACACTGATTCTGAATTAGTTTTCATTTCCATGGCCCTAATTAAGAATCGGCTGAATTGAGTTCAATCACATTTTTCTTAAATTGTTTGCTTTTCTAAATAACCTAAACATTCTTGTTCATTATCAAATATTTTATCACAAATATCGCTGACTGCTGAAATATCAAAAACTCCTTGATTTCGTATATTTATAGTTAACTCAGTTATTTCGCTCTCCTTTGGTATATAAGAATTGAGGCGAAAAAGATCTGTCATTCCGTGAAATAAAATTGCAGTATCCTGTTTAGGTCGGATAAAATTCTCGTTATCCAAGTCGATCCAATCAAGTTCATATTTTATACTACGCTGGTCATAACTTACGGGCAATTCTTTTTTAAATTTATCCAAAACTCAATGTTATAAAAATCTATACGATCTAAAATTACTGGATATGATACTTTTTCTGGTTCGAATAATTTTCTTATCACTAATGGTTGAATTATTGACCAAGCCCGACTCACTCGACCAATGTTATCAGTGTTTGAAATAAAAGAATTTATAACTTTTTCCATATTTAACAAATTCAACGAACAAAGATTATTGGATTCAAGATACTCATAGCCCATATGATCAATGTAAAAAAAGAGTTATGCGAAATGAAAAGATCAAATACTGCCATTGCTTGATTTTGATCAAATTTCGAAAGTTTCTTCCAATCGATATCTTCTCCTAAATAATATTGTTTGCACACATTTTTGGCATTTTCTACGTTTAAACCAGGTAATATGGTGCAAGAATCGTCTACGGATTGTTGAGATATAGAAATTTTAGGTTTACCCAGAAATGGAAAATGCGTTGTTATATTTTTTTGTTTTACCACAGTCAAACGATTATTTTGGATGTAATCATTAATTATATTTGTCACATCCCACATGGCTATGCCGACCAAAGAAATATATCCTATTATAAAAAATATACGACATATATTTCTCTTATAATTAAATTTGTTGAGATCAATTTTATATGTTTCTGGTTCCTCTGGCATGAAGAGATTTTTGACTGTAACCAGTTCGGAGAAATACGGGTCGAATACGAAGCCCTTTGGCGGAGTGATGAATATGGGGGTTAGGGAGGAAAATAGAATTTTTGAAACATTGTATTTGCTTAGTAAACTGAGTGTGCATTTAAAGATTCATTATGGGCTCGATGTGTGGGAATTTGTGATTATAAGATAAAGAATTTGTCGAGCGTAAACACGTAATATGAAGCATAATACACGAATGATTGTGTACTAACCCAGCTTACTTTTCATATGACCAGGGAATGTGACATGATACGGACACATTGCAAACGCAAACGTTACTTGATAAAAAATTATTTTTTAAATAATGCCTTTGTAACTGCGCGAAGGAGAAACTGTAGCATCGATTTTTGCTGGAACATGCTCATAATTGATTATTATCATCATTGTTCATTCATTGCACTCAAAGTCTGAGAAACATTCAAGATGCAAAAGAACATGTTAAAAGAAGACTGAAAAACCAATTTCGAAAGCACGAATAAGCGTGTACTACAGTACAGTGTGATGTCTGTAAAAAGAGTGATTTCTCCAAATTAGCCCTGCATTTGCAGCTGCTCATTTTTAATTGGTTGCTCCTGCTTAAATTGAATTCGCTCAACGGCAGACAAGAAAATATTACATTTATTTTAGAATTCCGTAAGGTTTCACAGCTGTTGAATTTTTCACGGGGAAACTCGGTAATATGTTTGGCATAGCTATCTTTTTGGATCTTTTCCAGGACCTAGACGTTGCCTGATTTAGCCACCCGAAAGTGCTGCCATGACACTGCGCGGACACGGCTAACAAAAATGACAAACACAAGCATAGCAAAATTACGTGACAAAATTCTGGTCGTAAGGTGATGGAGGGAAAAATCAAGTGTCTGGAAACGTAGTGAAAAAAAACACGTACATGGAACTGATAAACATCAAGAGTGCGGGTTCGACTCCCGCTCGAGGCTTATGTTTTTGATTCTGTTTCAACAGTGTTCCTAGGACGAAAATTCACTTTGCCATGGTTTTTTTGTCTACTCGGTCCATCATTGGTTGTTTCTCGGAGTTATTACAACCATTCGATCCCGCTCGTAGCTGAGACTCTGAGCAGCATAAGCACAAGTATATCAAAATTCGCTTGTGTCTCGCCGTAGAAAAGCAGCAAAACTTTTCTCCATCGTTGCTTATTTGCTGACGCTGTGGGGCCATTGGCTACCCAGCACAAAGAACAATGTTGGGCTTGACGCTCCTGGGTGTTCATGCTCTTGAGGAGCACGGACAGCTGCGGAGTCCCTGCAGAATCCGTTTAGGACTGTGAGCGGCTTTAATCTTCTCTGTGACTTCTGCCCTGCAAATATGTATTCTTCCCAGAATTCAAATTGTAAAAAGATTCAGATCATGTCCTAGACATCGGGAATAATGCACCCAACGCAAGCTTACTGCACCTCACAACCAATGTGGTTCTTCCCCGAAGCGATGGCTTTCAACGCGATTACCAGTTTCATCATTTTTATTTGTCCTCAGACTGTAACTTCCTTCAGTTGGGCTCCCCCACACGCAACTCACGAATCGATTACCAAAAACGGCATAAAAGCGGCTGTTCGCAAATACATTTTTAAAACGTTTCCAACTCTTTCTTCTTGCGAAGTGCATTTACAAACATCTTATATAAATGCTGTACAAGAAATAATTGAGGGAAATAAATTCACTGATTCTGATAAAACTATGTTTTGGACAGATTATTTACATTTTGATGGCGAATCATTTTCTGATGGATTTGAAAATTTAGTTCAACGAAGAAAACGAGCGAAAGCGGCATTGGCAAAAAATAATTTAGCTGCGGCGAGAAAGGAAATAGGAATAGCGATACACGCTATCCAAGATTTTTATGCTCACAGTAACTGGGTCGAACTTGGAATGAAAGAAGCCAGTCCTGGAACTTTAGGGAGGCTTGGATACAAAAATTTTGGTGTGCCAATAGCTCATCCAAAGGCACCGACTTGCAGACCATGTAAGAACGCGGATGGGTGCCCCAATAATTTGATTACCAAGAAATTGACCAGCGGTTATTATGCGGGGGAAAAAGACGCTCGGGGAAACGAGATCAAGAAGCCACCAGGAAAATGTAATCACGGCGGCAGTACAGACGGCACCAATCAACCACAGGGTGGCATCACCAAAGACACGAGTGAATCAGCGCATGGAAAACTCCACGCTGAGGCAGCCAGATTAGCTGAACTAGCTACAACTGAGTTCATTTTAGACTTTAAGAACGATATTAGCGGGAAACAATTTCAAGCTTTACTTGGTATTGAAAAGGTACGACACTCAAATTCTTTTTGATCAATGGCTTATAAATTATTTTAAAAGCGAATGATTTCATGCTAGTGATTTTGGCTAATGATTTTAGAAAAAGAAATTAAAAAATAATTTTTACCGGATGATCTTAAAAATCGAGTATTCTTTAAGAAGTGCACGCTGGGTGTGGTTACGTTGCCTGCACTTCTAATAGCCCCCCCTCCAACCTTCGCAAAAAGACTATATTTTAGATCAGCACATCCAAGTGCAAGATCGCGGCAAAAAGTTCGAATCCAGGTTCAGAACGTTCACGACCAGGAACTGCTCGACCGCCACCCCATGCACGCAGGTAGTTCATTTTAGTGACCACAACAAAAAGTGGGAAAACCATACGAAAATTAAAACATGAGTTGAAAAATTATGGATTGGATGTGCATATCTACAGTGATAACATTATCAGAAACAGGACAGTTTGTGGTCTGAACATATTTTTCAAATACTTATGACACTCTTATCGTTAGACAGATCTCCACTGGTCTCTGTGTGGTTGCAATTCTGAAATAAACTAAGCTGGGTGTTTTCAGTTCTGTAGCCCACGCTTACGGACGCTCGTGGTACGCTTACAGGCCATGCTAAACCGTGCATCGAATGCCTTCCCTCCAGTCCAAGGGGAGAAAACTGACAGCTGTAAAAGTGGAGGACTTCCGTGCTCACACAGTAATCACAGCAGAGTTGTGAGTGCTCTTCAAAGTGTCTGCATGTTCTTGCGTCCACTTCAGCCTCATGGAAGCTGCGCATACAGTTAGGGCCCATGTAGTGAAGTTCCTTTTTGACTGGAGCTGTGTGGACCGCCCAGCACAGAATTTCATGTTACGGGAAATAACAGTATGTGGTAGGTCTCACGGCCGGATCAGATTGAATCATGTGAAATAACCAACAGTATTTGCTACCATGGCTATTTACAGTATTTGCTATCATGGCTATTTACTCATGAGTCATTCATGCTTTCATGTTCATCATGTTCATGTTTTACCACATCACCAAACGCTTATGCGCACTCGAGGGTGAAGGGACACATTTTACACGAAATGATTTACCGGCCCGCGAGTCGAACACTCGCCCGTAACTGCGCACCTGGCGTGAGAGGCAGACGCCTAACCCACCAGGCCACGAGGCCGGTAAAGGTGGTCGCACCGGCGGTTGATCAGGTGGTGTTTGCGCATTTCGATTTCGTCGCAGGGCATGTAGCGCGAACCGAATGGGAGGCTGCTGTCTTTGTCCTGAAAGTAGCTGGGATGAGGTCTCCAGGCTGGACAGCATTCCTGCAGCAGCTTGTTCACGAAATCGGCGTCCTCGATGACCACGGGACTCGACCTTCCTTGCGAGCTACCAGACAGAGGGCTCGGTTCTTCGATTTCGATCGCCATCGGACGCCTCAAGGCTCGCGGACGGGAGCTTCGTCGCATGCTTTCTCTGGTCTCAAATAATGAGAAGCTCGCTTATGAGCAGAGCAAAGGAAACATCAATAAAGTATATTGATCTCATCGCACTCGTTACACTGAGCGGTCGGAGAAAATTGCGCAGTTGTGTCAAATTTATGGCTTAAAATTTAGGATAGGATAGTCCATATCGGATGATCCGATCCGGCCATCAAGTAAGCCATCACAAGGGCACCCCAGATTCTTCCTGCCATGACATCCCATTGTGGATCCACATGGATACCACATGGAACCCTGTTTTCCACGCCTTCCATGTGGATCCATGTATTTTCCATGTGGTTTCCAGACCTTTAATCGATGTACCACATGGATCCAGCGTGGAATAATTTGGCTACCACATGGATTTGCATGGAAACTGTGTCTGACCATGATCCCTAAAGAAGTTACTTAGAATTACATTTTCTACAGTTTTATAGGTGTCTGATTTTGGGAGTGAAATCATCAGTTTTCATGACAGCACGTGCATGTACAAACAGGATTAAAAACTTTCGTTCCCACAAAAATTGAAAAAATTTTTCGGGTTTTTGAGTGCATATATGGTAAACTTTTTTCTGCCCGGAAATGGTGCCACCTTGCATAGCTCTCTGTGTACCCGAGCTGTCGCAAGCTGTCGTCTGTTTGCCCTTTTTTTTGATCAAATATGCACCTTGTTTATTGACGATTCAGCAATTTCCGTTTTCTCCCTCACGAATCAATTCATTTTCAGCGTCCTCCTTAATGCGGCAGTGCAAACTACATTGTCGTGATCGGGAGGTAATTTTTCCGTTCCTTTCGCTTATATATATTTCGGGCGAGGCAACCCAGGTGCGCTATTGTACTGTACAGTAGGAAGAAATACAAAACTATTCGATTTCTCTATTCTAGGCCTTGTGCAGTTTCAAGCATCTTTTTTTTCGTATTTTCCAGAATCGATCCTTGAGCAATAATAATCCAGTATCAGACCTAATTTGAGAGAACAATGTCGATTTCATATTTTGCAATATTTCTTCAAAGCTATACTCTTGTTTTTGGTGAGTCATTACGAAATTCAGCGCCAAAAACACAAAATACTACACCGAAGTATATACCATCATCAAACTCAAGTCTCCCTCCAACTTATGAACTCAGAGTAAGTCAACGGGAGTTTTATTAATAATCGCACAAATTTTTGACTTTTCAGATAATCAATTTTGTGGGCAAAGATGGTTCTTCACAGAAAAATGGATCATTAATAACAATCACTCAATATACAAATGATCCAAGTAACCAAAATGTCTCCATGCCCATGAACAGGTCCAGTTCAGTCATACTCACTTCCCATGACCACGGCATGGATCGATTGCAAGTGGACAAAGTAGCTTGTCCCATGACAGTCACCACGCATATGCCTGATGGTCGTATTTTGTGCGCTGTCCTCTACAAAGGTCAGTATTGCCGAGGCGAGCGATTGCTAGTCGAATCTGGCAATCGGACATCATTCTTGCAAGGATCTTGGAGCGGATCCATTTCATCAGCAGAAGTAAACCCAGATTGCGTTCTAAGGTTGTGCACAGGTCAGAAGTATCGAGGTCGATGCGCTGATTTGTATGGCGAAAGCAGTGGAAGAAATTATATGCAATTCGAACCTGCATATGAAAAAAATGTAATGTCAATTGTGTGCGTGTGCACTGATCAAATGACAAAGACTACGAGTACAACGATTCCCACTACTTCTAAGATCACGACACAAGATTACGACACTTCAGATTTGGTAAGTTGTGATGACGTTTTCAGGCAACGCTTAATCCAAAATCACAAACAGGCAATCAACGATTACATTTTGTGGTAGATAAATGGATCAGAAGTACAAAATTTCTTTCAAATCAAGACGAAACAAAGTTTATGTTTAATCCATGTATAGTACATGTGCCACAACAACAACGATATCTCAACAGCCTGATGTCATAAGGCAATAAAATTTTGATTCTTAGCGTAACTTCACATTAGATTAAGTTCTTCCGAAGAAATTTCCAAGATCTCTATCCGTTCAAGCTCCACTCATACTAGGCGTGCGAGGGCGAAAATCCCGTCTTGGTTTTTTATTTTCGCTATAACTCGCAAACCGTGCGGCAAAAACCGATGAAATTTGATATGGATATGAGGGACAAGTTGGGGAAGGTGTGTACCAAAAATCTTTACAAAATCTTCACCGGTGATTCTTCTATGTGCAGAAACTTGCCCGCGTCATATATGTATGTAGGTACCTATCTATCTATTAGCAAAAATATCAAGGAATGAAACTGGGTAAGGAAGTAGATGCGGCTTTGATGCGTCTTCGGAGCAGGCCAGTCCAGGCTGACAAAAGGTGATCGAGAAAGATCCTGCCTGGCAACCGGCTAGTTACATATACTCGCGGTTTTCGGGTTGACAAGTAGACCATAACAACTAGCCTCATTTATGTCACCAGCTTGGGGAGGGTGGCTCCTAGAAAATGCCCACATCTGCAGCTCTTGTATAGTGGATATTTCAGGGACTGCGTTGTGAAAAATGTAATTATACTTGCAGGACAGGTTTCTCTTCCAATTGCGCAATCTCCTACTCAGGCTAGAATTCTAATGAATGTGCAGCTTCGTAAGACATTCTAGCAGCAATGGGGCGCAACAAACTTCAGACACTGGGATGTTTTGCGCGCCTGGCACTTTTGACCCAATGCATGGAATTTATAAGTGCTTAAATTACTTTAAAGATAAGATGAATTTGGTGACTCATCCAAAGGATGGAATTTAGGTCTGCAGAGGAATTCGGTGAGCCTAGGTCACACATGCGCGAAATGTTGAACACACAACACGTAGTATAGTGGCGAATAATATTTTAGTTCACATGCAGGAAAACTTTTTTCTCTCGTTCAGTCCCTGTTGGGGCATATTCTAAAAACTGTGTTCAGAGTTTCACCTCTTTGTCGTGAGTCAGTGAGTTGTGAGGTTCTGTCGTCTGCCAGATTGCCTGAGAACTGAGATATGCAACTTCAGGCGGGAAAATAATAATGACAACTATTTGAAGCCGAGTAAATTCTTTTATTATGGCTGCCCATGAGAGTTGGCTCAATCTTATGATTTATACATAAGGAAATGATCTATTTCTTGCGTGTATACGCGTGGATCTGTCGATGTGTCCACGCTAGCCTTTGCTGACACTGCTTTTGGATCGCAAGCGCGTTGTCTTTCTGTTGGCTCGTGTCGGTGGGGAGTCGATAGGACAGGATAATCTTCTTTTCCTGATCTTTATTACCTTGTGCAGTGGATAACCCAGTTTTTCATTATTATATATGTTACTTGTTAGGTACAGCCCCCAGTGAACTCTGGGGCTCAAAGCTAAAAGGCTTTAAATTCATGAACTTGTAATCGGGTCCATAATAAAGCATATGGAAGTCGTGAAACAAGCTCCCTCTAAAGTCCTCAAGCCATTATGCTTTGCGGAGAAGTTTTACTTGAGTACCTACCTGCTAGATTTACACGTCTGGTCAGCAGAAGCCACCAAGCTAGATCTACAGTAGCTACTCATTCTTGAGCCCCTGACATTTTTGGAGTGTTAAACGGGTGTGCACCTTTTGGGGTCTATTGTCAGTAAGTGAACGGATTATCACTTAGGCGCCGGACGCTGTGACCTTTCACAGATAGCGAGTGGACATTCGACCAGAATATATATTTGATACAAAGGGGAAATGACGTCTCAGTCCCTTTTTTTTGCGCATTACCTGATGCTTGCATCGGCAATGCGAAATAAGTTGCCGAACTTGCTTCTCGTGCTTGATTCTATCACGATCACGAAAGCATCAAGATCCGCTGCTTCTGGAACAATACCCTGGTGCATCAGCATGGCTCAGAGTAGCATCTGGCATGGCTGGTGACATAAATGAGGCTAGTTGTTATGGTCTACTTGTCAACCCTAAAACCGCGAGTACATGTGACCAGCCAGAGCCAGGCGGGATCTTTCTCGATCACCTTTTGTCAGCCTGGACTGGCCTGCTCGGAAGGCGCATCAAACAGCATGTACTACCCTTCCCAGTTTCATTCCATGAATTTTCTGCTGATTACGCAGTAAAAAAGCATTTGAGTGAGGGGATGGGTAGTGCTAGTTACATGGAAAACAAAGGGATTATGCTGAGCTCTTTGTGGATTTCACCTTATCCCACATATGGAATCCAAGTGGGTCCTGTCGGTAATTGACCATGGAATCCAGATGGAATCCACGTGGAATTGAGGGATATTCAAAATGCAGAACCTGACTGAAATATCACAATCTTACGTAGACTATTCGGAAAAAATTTTGAATACAGCGACTCGCTATAGACATTCCTGCCAGAATTTGCTTCAATATGATTCACTGATATGTATTTATTTCCCGGTTTTTCAGAGACAAAATTTGAATTTCCCGCTGCGAACTGCTTATGACAATCTTACCTGGGCGAAAAACCCCCCTCATTCGAAGTCTGTGCGCGTCCTACATTTCTTTTTTACATATAATAGCAGCAATTAACCCCCCTACTTTCCGAAACAACAAAACGAAAAATTAAAAACTCTCAAAAACCCCGCGCACAGGCTTCGAAGTAAGACTTTAAACATATTCAAAATTGTCATAGACGCCTCTCAGCAATTCAAATTATTAAACGTTCAAAAGACCTATGGGATAGTTTCCAGCATAACATAGATAAATATTCTCAAAAATTTGTGTTATTTTGGCCCGTTAGCTAACATGTCGATTCTATGCCGAGTCAGACCTGAGATTATCCGACTTATACTTCTGTCGAAAAAGTATTCAAGCATTTCCAGTGTCAATTAAAAAAACCCACTAAATTTTCATGCAGAATATTAACAGCGCTGCATAATTTTTTCATGACTATGCATTTTGTAGAGCTTGCTGTAAAATCAACCAGAATGCAGAATTAGCCCAGAGCAATAGTGCAGCTTCTTTGTGATTCCCCCCCCCCCCGCCTTACCCTTACCTTCTACTTCCATTATCCGTACACAGAGCAGATATGTACCTGGACCCGTGCTCAGGAAAAATTTGAATGTAACTGATATTACATTCCCGCTCAAAAGCTGTTTGAGTATTGAATACAATAGGTGTCAAAAAGTAGAGTGCAATTTGTCTGTCTGTCGTCGCATTCATTTCGTGTGCTCATTTTCCGAAAATATTTTCAATGGGGCACACTTGTTAAAAAACGAAATGGATCAAAACGCATGACAAAGTTTGTTAGTTACCAGTTTGATTATTCCTTGAAGAATGATTTTCTATCTTTCATCATTTTTAAAAGAGTGACTGAAAAATATCGATGAGGGCTTATATTGCGATGAACGTTTGGTTTGTTTCCATATAGTGCTAAAACTTTTGCTTCGGTACAATACCACAAAGAATTGTGGGATGAAAGTTATGACTTGGACCAGGATGAAATTTAGGATGTGCCCAAAATCAATTGTGTTCAGGATAACGAATTTTCCAGTCAATGTCCAGACCAGCTCGATAATTACATGCCAGATGGCGTTCGCCCATTATGCGCTGTGGTCTATAAACATTGGCATTGCCGTGGAACTAAATTGTGGATAGAGGATGGCAATACATCTAATTTTCCGCCTGGTCATGAATGGAGTGGCACAATCTCATCAATTCGTGTCAATCCAAAGTGTAAACTCGACGCTTGTTCTTCCCAAGCCCTGAAAGGAGTGTGCAGAAATTACTTGGGGGAACTTAATGGAAAAACGTACGGGATCACTTTATTTCGAATTATTTCTTTGGCATGTAGCTGCAATATTTCGAATGACACAAGTCAAGCGACTCTAGGAAAAGCGCGTTTGAATTGTACAAAAAGTATTCGCGGGGTGACTTTGAATGGCAAACCTGCATGTGCCATAGCATATAAAGAAACTGATTGCGCCGGCGAACGGCGTGTAATCGAGATGAATAATATTAGCCCGACATTGAACGACGATTGGGCCAATGCTGCTTCATCATTGCAATTAAATTCACATTGCATGCTTAGAGTGTGTTTTTTCTCAGACTTCCGCGATTGTATTGATCTATTTGGTGATTATTCTGGAAAAAACTATTATCGATTGCCGCTAAAATACGACAAAAATGTGCTCTCCTGGCTTTGTACTTGTAATTCAAGTTGGGATAGTGACTCAATGTCGCCTACGCCAAAATGTGTTGGTAACTGCATCGATGGAACAGCAAATACTGACCTCCTGAGAATTCAGTCCATCCTCGGCATATTGACCACACCTAGTGCACCACGAGGCGATCCAGATGAAGAGGACAGTGAAGAAGGCATAATTACAACCACTGCACCGCCCTCCAGTCTCCATATCGGTCGACCACCTCCCCTGTTCATACCAGACAGCAACCAGGTGCCTACTTGTGCTGTGCTATCCACAGCTTTAAGGCAGTCGGCTGCAACTGTGCACTGGATTAAAGAAGAGGAGAAGAAACATGCACCTCATTTGAAAGGAATGAAATACGTTTATGGCGTTAGTGCACCGCGCTGCAACTTGTATTATTGCAGTAGAGCTAACTTTACTGGCTCATGCAAGTCATTGGGTCCGACTGAACATGTAGTTGTATTGGCCAAGTTCAAAGTGGGGTCGTATGTTTGTGATTGTCAGTGATGCCATTGCCAGTCTGTCTCTTACCTGTTTGGTTTTTGGAACATATTGCTTTCAGAAGTGCTGTGCTGCTGAAGATTTGATGCTTCCTGCGCTGTGGTGCGTGCAGCACTGTCTCAATTATGAAACATGCCCTGCTGGCTTGAGCACATGTGTTTGCCACTGTGCAGCGTTCTGTAACGAGTTGTATGCTCACACCTGTGCGTACGATAGCTTTATAGTCATGCATGCATTATAATCTTGTGCAAAATATCCTCCTTCGCTTTTTTTATGAGCAGAAAAGAGCCACGACACCATAAACTGGCACCAGCAGTCATATTGCGATACTAGAATAGCATTGCACAGCGCGCTCTAGTTAACGCTATAATAAGCAGACAAAAACACCTAATATAGGGCGCGATTGTAGGCAAAAAGGTGCGAGGATAACCCCCATCCAAATGTGTTTTAAAATAGATTCTGCTCGAGCAACTCGCCGAAAACACAATCATGGCAGCGAACTAGCATCACGATCAGGAATCAATGTACGACTTAGCACAGGATCGGTCGCCCAATAGTAAATTGCAGGTCCAGCAGTCCCACACGAGTCTCTGGCTAGTACACCATCACCATGGACCCAGTACATTATGTAGAAATTGCACATTTCGTCATTGCTTGTTGGTCTGAAACAGACAACTAATCCATATTTGATGCTCGAAATCCACATCCACATAAAAATACAAATCCGCAAATTATCACAAAAAATTATGAAAAAATTTACGAACCCAACATAAACATCGGTGTCTAGCAAATTTTCCATTGTGCATCTTGAAGCCTGAAGTACATGGTTCTAGACTCTACAATAGAAATTCGGTATAGTTTTTTACCAGAATATCGCCTTGTCTTATGATTGTACCATTGCTAGCGGTCGGATAAAACATCTACAGTTAGAAAAAGCAGATTTATCAGCAAAAAGTTATACTTGAGCACATAATTAGAAATAATGTAGACAGATTTTTTAACAGAACGTTACTTACCTGCGGCTCTTGGGGATTTCTTTTGCCAAGTAAATGCCAATTCCCTGATTGCACCACATACCCACTTACAAGCTTTCCTAAAACACACCAGAAAAATGGCAGCCAACGCTCAAAAATTGTCTCGATTTGAGAGACCTCACCAAGGCGATGTGTGTGCACTCGAAATGCAAATGGATGCAGCTGGACATTATCCAATACTGAACAAGCTGCTTCAAATTTTTCTTAAAAATAATATTATTTTAGCAAAACGTTTAAAAAATTGCTGCAAAATAAACCTTTGGTATGGGCCTTGATTCGACCGCCAGTAGACAATGCTATAACACCTGCTCGTTTGGGCAGCCTGCCAAAAATATAATTTATTTTTAGCTTCCTGGAAAAAATTGACTTACTGTTTTGGAGTTAGCTGCACTGCTAAACCAGAATGATCTGGTCCTGAAAAAGTCACGTATTTTCAGAACCGCTCCAAAATTTCGTCAGCTTACTCTGCAATGGCTCTAAGTAGTGCACCTGCAGTACCAAATGATGGAAATCAGTTCTTCCACCAACTTTGAACCCAACGTCTAAAAATTATTATTTTCTCATTTTCTTCTAGCCTGGAAAAAAATGTATGTCGTCACCTTCCGGCAAATCCAGGCCCGGAGCATCCATTGCCCACGCGTACAAAATCATTTGTTTGCCGTGGCAAACTGGTCCAGCTGAGTATTGAGAAATCACAGTGCTCGTATGCATACTTCCACAATTCCTACGTAAAAGTCACGCTGTACAAAGGCCGGTTTTCAGGTCTTTGGATAAAGCGACTCTGCAAAAAGCCTGGAGTATGCTTACCAAACCTCGCGATCGTGACCAGGTTTCCCACATCCGAAGAGGATCATATGATGGACTGTGTGCTGGTTAGCACGCGGCATAAATTTAACTGAAGCCAAAAATATGTAATTTTAAGGTGATGCAATAAAGTTAGTAAAATATAACTTACCGATAAATCTGCCCTGATCAGTATTTATTGGCGCGGACAAGCACAAATATGTTTCTCTCTAAAAATGTGTGTGCCGCAAGTTAAAATTCGGCAGCTAACACTCGAAACATGATACTCTGATGCAATCGATATATGACAGATCACAGCCAACAAGTTTACTTCATGTTATCAGATAATGATGATCCATTGATGTCAGTCACTGATTGACACTGATTGATCAGTCTGGCGGTATTAAAAGATATCCGACAGATCGATGGTGATCAAAATCAACGATCAAGCTTCTGATCTGGCAGATCAGATAGATGCTGTGATCCTGGCCTGACAGACCCTAATGATTATTCAGGAAAAATCTAACAACTGACAACAAATCGTGCTGATATTTAGGCATTCTTAGCAGGATAAAATCAATATATCGATTGATCAGTTAATTTTTTGAGGGGTGTTTGAGCATTAGCTTGAGCATACCTGATTCGGTTGGACACCCGGCATTTCCAATGTAATGACTCCGGGTTCTTGTATTCTGGACAAAACTGTCGATTCATTTCTCATCATTTGAGCGTGGAAATCAGCTGACTGAACATTGGTTGCATGTTGGGAAAAGGACAAGAGAATGACCAATGATAGGATGACCATTTTTGCACTAAAATTATGTTAAAAACACAAGCAGTTCGATGTAAAACGAAGATTAGGGGGACACGCTAAGCATAGCAGCCTCAGCAACAACAGCACAGAGCAGTAGAAATACACCGACGCAACGCGGTGGGTGGACCCAAGCCAAGCATGCCCATTTTTAGCAACCCAGAATCACAATTAGATGTTCCTCGACTGTACTGCCCAACACGCTATCCCCGTGTGAACAAAATCCTATGCATCGGACGGAAATGCAAGAATTGAGGCGTGACTTCCATGTCGTAGGTGCGTGCGGAGAGACTAGATTTTTTCGAAGATTCTAGTACCAGACAGAGAGTATTGGAAGAGAGACTGATTTGTTCTCATGACTCGTAATAGATTCTTAGCACTGCGCGGGTGCTCTTTCACGAGTTGACTATTTTGAATGGGATCTTGTCAGTGAAAAAGTTCTTGAAAACTAAAACTAGTTTCGCGCTACTTCACAAAGAGAGAATGAAGAAAAAACTTGTGCAGCAACAGTTTATTATTGAAGTGGAAAATGATGGTTTTTGTGATCCTGAATTCTATTTGCAATGTTATTGTTGTTGACATGTCTTCATTTCACCATACTGACAGGTCTTCATTCAGTCTCCCAAACAATTAAGTTCAGTCAGTAAGTTACAGCCTCCCAGCACATGCTTATGAAAAAGTTCTTATCGCAAGACCTTTTTAGAAATCATTGATATTTAGATATATATACAAAGTGATATAGTAATATTGTATATAATGTATATATGTGATATATGTAGTTTGTAGTGAGTGAACATACATACATATATGTAGTAATACAGAGTATAGTTTCATATATTTAGGAATTTACTGTAGCAAAAATTGTTACAACGACCTTTTTTGCAAAAACTTTTAAAACTGGTAAAACAAAACCATTTTTACCTCGAAATTATATAAAAAGCCTCAGGGCTGCAGGAACTAATTCTGTGGATGCGTGCTCATTCTGCAGGCGCTCTCTACCAAAAATCCTTCGCGCCACCAGATGAATACTGAATTTTTTCTGCACAGAAAGTCTCTGACGAAGAAAAGACCAAGGAAAGTGATCTCTGATTCAAAAAATCATATTTTTCGAGCGAATGCATCGAAAGAATTACCTAATCTCTGTGTTATGCATGTGCAAACAAATGGCATTCCCATTTTATGAATACCACAAATATGTCATAGAAACAAAACGTTTAGCACGAGTAACATTAAGTTAGTAACGAAACGAAACAAACAGTTATGCTCTTATGCACCAGTCTTTATGCGAAATGCGAGCGGACTACATAATTTTTAGAATATTGTCAACATTTTCGTAATATTAAGAGTTTTACTAACTAATGAGAAATTTGCATAATTCAGTAACTGTATTCTTAATAGGAGGTTTTTATATAGAAGTCTGTACTTCACAGCCTGTCCTGGATATCATTTTAATTAGTATTTAGAGCTGGCAAAGAGCTTGCATCGAAGTCTGGAATGTTGGTTTTGGCCAATAATCTATCACTTGACCAATAGTAATTCGGTGGACCCCACGTTGTGCAACTCTCTTGAGACATAGTTGAGTTGCCGTTTGTCCAGTACATGACATAGTAGTTGCACATTTCGTCCTCGCTGCTGGCTCTAAAAGAATCATCAGGAAGATTGATTAGGAAAACGAGGCCTATTAGAGACTTGTACTGACCCGATATACACGTCCTTGTCTAGCAAGTTTTCCATTGTGCAACGTGCAGCCTGAAGAAATTCTGCTGTATTCACTTATTTGTGCTACAACATTCCAAGAACTTCGAGCGGCAAATAAAAATTGTTCATAAAGTTTTATATTTTATGATAAATTTTCTAATTTTCAGAATTTTTTTTACCTTGCTCTCCAGTATGCACATAGAGGCAGTGCCGAGTCTGTTGTACACAGATTCGTCATGGTTTACGCTTGGTGTGAACCTTGCCGCTTTGAATCAGACAACACACAGAACAGTGTCAAGTAGAGTAAACAACAGTTTACCACTATGTCTCCTTGGCGAATGGTCAACGTGTCATTGACGACGGGATAAAACATCTAAAATCGTCAGGTTTTAAGCTGTTGCTGGTACGCTGTGTTGAGCAAACTCTCACCTGTGGTTCCTGAGGATTTTTCTTCCCAATCAACATCCAATCTTTATTTCTCACGATGTAGCCTGACCCAACTTTGCCTAAAAGTAGCGTATTTATTTCCCAGCTTCTTATAAAGTCACAATGATCACTGCAGTATTCGCAATAAAGTAATCGTGACATGTGTTGCAATAAGTGGTGAGGTGTACGGCAAGGGGCTACCACTGCAGGAAATGTGAAGGAGGGAGGTATGGCGAAACCCTCCTGATTTTGGGCACATCAAGCAATCTCATAATTTTGGCATGCACTGTAAAATACTTTCATAGCGAAAATGCTCCGAAGCAAGTGTTTGTAGACTGAAGTGCAGTTTGAACAATATATGCTACATATATTGTACATACATTTCAGATCACTGCACGTTCTCTGCAGTAGAATGGAGAATAGTGTACAGTACTGCATGCGCTTCACTAGAGCTATGCAAGATATAGTACTACATGCGTGCATCGCATTACAAAAACTGTATACACACTGCACAGCTCAGAGTATGCTGTCTAGGAGTTGCAGAGGACAGATCAAAAAATCCAGGAGCAGATGAAAAAAACATGTACCCTGACTGGGGGTCGAACCCACATCCCACACCCATACTATAAGGGTTTTACATTGCTCTGACGAATATTTCACTACAATGCGGGTTTGTAATTTCTTCAGCGCTTAAAGCTGTGTTCTTCCTTCCTTACCTAATTTATGTGTGTGTACACGGAAAGCGAAAGGGTGCATTTCGGCTTCTTCGCGAATAATACATGTCACTTCGAATTTCTCTAAAAAAAGCGCATGCTATTTCATCCAGTACTCAAAAGACGTTTTTTGTTCACCTTTTGTATGCGCCCTAATTCTTCCCAAGGTGGCCATGAAGAGAACGCCGGCAGTTTTTGGAAGTCTAAAAATACTTTTTCAGGCCTCTTTACATCTATGACTGAACTTACGGTTCATTGGTCATGTGTATGGTCAAACCAGAACTATCCGGGCCTAAAAAATCATTCACAATTTCTTGGAGCCACTTGTCTCAAAAATCTGTATCTTACGTTTTGGTGGCACCAAGTAATGGACTTGCAATACGAGGTATTGAATTCTTGAAAATAATCCACCAACACGGAAACCAACTCCTAAAAGAAGATCTCAAGCATGGGTGAGCACCTCAACACACCTACGTGCCTTGCGGCAATTCCAATGCTGGCGCGTCCATTGCCCAGGCGTAAAGAATAGTTAGTCTTCCTCCATCGCAAACACTGGCTCGGCGATATTTGGAGACGACAGTAGAAGTGTGCATACCACCACAGTTCCTGGTTCGGTGAAGTTTTTAGTGGTTTTAAAGTACTGGACGGCAATAGCTTACCAGACATCATCATCGAGGGCTGGTGCCATACATCCGTACAGTATCATATGATGAACTGAGTGCATTTTGGCATGTGGGGTAAATTTGACTGAAAAAATCCATGTTATGTCCGATTCTTTGAGATTCCTCAAAACCCCATCGATAATTCTCAGATTCTCATTATAATCACAGCAGAATTACAATATTGCCAAAAAATCAACGCTCACCCACATAATTCGTTTCCTCGCTATTCACAGCAAATGATCGACAAAGATAGGATTCTCTCTAGAAAAATTTGTATTACGGCTATATTTTTTAATTTCTCCAAACCTACTTGGTCAGGTAGAACATCAGGCATTCGAATATCGACCATTCTGATCACAGTTTCATGTTCTTTCTTGACACTGGCCCAACAGACCAACAATAATGAAGCGAAAATGATCAGATGCATAATTGACCCTTCCAATTCTGCAACTATTGTCGTCCTGCACTGTTATATACCCCGAGAAAATATATTTAGAACATGCTAACAGTTTGTCATCATTATTCTTAGCCATTCCAATTCATCACTATTGGCATTTGAAAGGTAAACTTCTCGAGACCAAATAGTGTGAAAAAGAGTAAGCGATGGCGAAACCAGTTTCATGAATTTCAATCGACTGCTAGATATGCCTTGGTTTGCGCAAGTCAACAAGTTGCACAGTCCGGCCTACTGACTCCGCATGCAATGCATACTGTAGATTTGTTTTTGATGTCAGTTTTTTCATTTTTGCAATATTGACATCGCAAAATAGGTAAAAATAGAATAAAAAATGCATCGTAAAAAATCTATTTTCGCAATGCATTTCTCAAAACTCCTGTGAAAAGGAATATAATTGCAAATACATTATTCACGACAGATTTTTCTAAGAAAAGGCGGCAGCTGAAACAGCGTGGGCCCTAAACATTTTTGGCTTCTGCACATAGCAATTTCATTCTCTGAAGCGCTGTAAGCGCTGATTTTTTTAGCATAGAAGTATTTGTGGAGTTCTGAAAATAGATGCCAGTTTTGACTGAAATATTGAATAATTGCAAATTGTTTCTTTCATCAATTAAAAAAAAGAGGCAGATTCCTGTAACTCGAAGACGTCTATACCTTTTAAATTTCCGCCAAATCTGGTCGCTTCTTATAGCAAGTGCACCGACGTCGGATCGATAAACTTTGAGTTACAGGCAAAGCAACCCTGATATATCCTCTTGTTTTAGTGACGCACACTATATGTAGAGTCACTGATGATTGTCACATATGATATGTAGATATGATATGATATGTCCACACAAAAATATATATTAATATTCAAAGTCAATATACGGTATGTGACGATATATAATGTATATGAGTACATACAGATGTCTATAATATATGTATCATATAATGTATATATACTACATATATACGTTATATATGTAGTCCATGTAGTCTATATATCTATATGTAAAACTGGAGTGAGTGAGGAAACATTTTCATCGACCATGTTCTCCATATCAGATAAATATCATATATATTAAATAAATATCTATCTGATATAGATTATATGTAATGACACACATATCTGATATATATAATAAGTATATATACAATCGACTCCGCTCAATTGCATAGCCTCGGGACCAGACAGCTTCATGCGATCAAGCGATTCATTCGATTTAGCGATATGCAAGGAAGTGGAGTCGACTGTAAATGATCTTGATCTCATGTGGAGAGCATGGCCACTCAAAATGTCTTTCCCCGCTCTCTCCAGTTTTGTCTCTCTGTGCCGTTTTTTGGTGCAAGAATTGACCAGAATTGGCAGGAATATAACAATTGTGCGACGTCTCTGAGTTAGGCCAAACGATGAACTGCAGATGGGTTTGCAAAATTCATTTTTAACTCCTTTTAGAAACAAGTTGTTTATAGAATATTGAAGAACATTATAAAAACTGTTGCTCTTACGCATTCTTCAACTTACAGAAAAACGATGAGCGCAACCAAATTTAGCATGGGCATAATGCATGTATCTCATTGCTTGATCTGCTTAATTCTGCTTCCCCCAGAAAAATGCGCAACCTTTCCTCCACAGCCTTTTTATCAAGCACCACCAGGAAGAGAATATCTTTGATAAATTTCTCTCAAACACTTCTAGGGAGCCAAGAAAGGAGCATATCGTTATCAATGAAATCATAAACTACAGTACCTTCTTTAATTATATCAATTGACAACTGGGCAATTAAAATTAATAAATCAGAGAGAATCGCAAAATACTAGAATAATTAAGGAAAGGCTGCAAATCTATATAAAATAAAAGACTATTCGCCAGGAATAAAACTCGTTTTGGACTTCTGGTCTTTTTATACCTCTCACTCGCACTCTCTGTGTTCGCTATTCAGAGCGAGGCGTGAGTCGGAATCATGACCCCGATTGGCGGTCATGTTCATGTGCATATAAACAAGAACATGCCACAAGCAATGCCGCCTACATTATTCACAGAGCAAGAAACTGAAACAAACTTGACCGTGCAGAAAGTGTTGTTAAAACTTGGCGGATTCCGTCGAAGAAAAGAGTTTTTGAGTAACCTTTCTCACTGAAGCGTATCAACCACTAAGAGGAATCTGAAAAGGATTGGCAGACCTGTTTGACCAAGGACAAGACAATAATGTGCACCATGGGGCCAAATATCCAGTTGCGCCGAGACACCATGACCATGAAATCCGAAGAACAGTGAAATCAGTTATGCATGACTTAACTCTTTGTTTCAACCTGTTTCAGACCAGTAGACATTGCCGGATTTTGTGTACACACGGCCTTAAACTTGTTCTTGTATGAGAAATTTTTTCAGTTGGTATTGCGTTGGTGGTTGATGCATTTTTCCTGAAGCGACAGGCCATGAGAATGTATGAATGCGAATCTGGGCGCCAGGGAGATGACTGAAAAGAATGACGCCTGCATATTGGCATGACATATCGATATGTAAATATGAGACACAAACTGTATTGCTCACAACTTTGAAGCATCCACACTTTTGCAATAGGTTATATAATAGGAGCAATATATTTTTTTGCCCTTAAAGGACCAGTGAAGGGGAACTCTGCTATAAAAGCGTACTCTGCATACTGTACTGCGTACTCGTACAGTCGGGTACGAATACTTATCCCTGGCTTTTTGGATTTTAATTCAGAAATGAATTTGTCGGTCCATTTTTCGGTTATTAGTCGTCAGATGTGGTTGAGAAAGCCCTTACCCATTTATCAGAAAACTTCAAAAAGCTGACACGTGACGAGTGGCATAAGCTGTGTGCCTTCCTCCATTACATACTGGGTGAGAACCTGTCCTTCAAGGGTCTGCTTCGGAGCCCGGTCTAGACATTTTGTCTCATTTTATTATTCTGATGAAAAGTGCAACGCAGACAGTCTAATATGGCGATCAGACATATTGTAAGAAATGAGAGATGCATATTGTAAAGGGTCATATAAGGCATGCTGCAGACAAAACAAGATTTGAAACAAGAGTGAAAAACAAGGAGTCAAAGACATTCATGTTTACAGTAAGTGTACACAGAAAAATGTGCGTTGTATTTAGGGAGCATTATGTTTCACAAACACCTGCACTGATCATGGGGCTTATTCACGATCAGATGATAAAATATCTGTACGTGCACGTAAAAACTTGTAAAGTCAGGATATTTCCTACAATATATTTCATTGGGCAGTTGTAATTATTCATAATATTCATAGGGTTTATAATATCTGAGTTCAATGCAGATACCATATACCCAACCTAGATATATTGATTATACATATGGTACTGTGTGTGTATCCTAATATATATTTTGCAAAAAAAGCATTACGCTATACAGGATAGGCCATATGTACACCATATTAACCGTATATATTCAATATACGTAGAGGAGGATATACTATATGTATACCCAATATAAGTTAGGTATGGTATCTTTAATTTACGATCAGATATATATTCAGTTTAAGTTCATTGCAGTGTGTATATATATATATATAACAACTAATATATTTTACATACAAATATATATGTATATATCATACACTGTATATATTTTCATTACCAGATATTCTTTAACTTTATTTTTCGAAAAACATAATGGCATATATAAAAAGCAAAACTGGAACACGACAGCGTAAAAAATGGTAAACCCCTTCGAAAAAATGTAATTCAATGTCACAGAATTTTACGCATTGTAAGCAGCAAAACCCTTATCAAAACATCATCACTATGTCACTCAAGTCAAACAGTGCCTTATTCTGAACAATTATTTTATCGTATCAATATTATTCGATTAGCAGGTACTTTTTTAATAATATACAGTATATTTCAACAGAACTTTTCCTTCATTCTCTTCAAGAAACTAACGAATTCTCCTCTCATCAATGTACTAAAAGCTAGATAAAAGTAAAAATTACACGAGTGCGACACGCATTCAAGAAAATCACTGACAAACACAGCGACGGCATAGACACCTTCGCCATCGCTGTCTTCACTGAACCTGCTCTTGTACACATTCGCGGCAGTCATGGCACAATAACCTAACTGATTTAAAATGAAAAACAAGTCTAAAATCAAAACTAAAGACATAAGAGATGTGACCTTCTCCTGTTCCTGTCCGCTCAACTCTTTCGCAAAACTCGCACCCTTGCCCCCCTTGTTAACTGGCTTCACCTTCGTACGATTTTTCACCCTTTTAATTATAATGATTAGAATAAAACTAGAAAATGTCAACATACTGAACACTAGGATGAAAGGCATGATCATATCCGTGAAAATAGTAAAGCCTAAACCTATATCCAAGGTGATTTTTCGCCATTTTTCAGGCATATAACCTAATTTATTCAGGGCGAATAAAATGTAGTGAAAACGGAGTGATCCGAGGATAATTATAAAAGTAGTGACAAAAAATCGGATAAGTCTTTTTTGTCTTCCTGGCATACCTCTTAATTCGGCAGCCCATCGCAATGATGCGAATCGTTCGATGGTCAGATATAGATCGCAGAGATTGGATATGAGAGACGCACTGAACAAGGGGCCGATAGTGATCAAATAGATCAGAGGCGATCCCCATTTGTTCAGGATATAGGTCGTGTTGAAGAATAAATCTAAGCACGACACAATGAACATCAAAACAAAAAATTCATTCTCATCTGCTCTGAATCGTTTCCACAGCGAGCATATGCTAAGCGTCGAAGATATGATGCCGATCGGACACACGATACAACTGGATATTTGAAGTGGCTCCAAGTCCCACGTCGACCTGATTGTCAGTCGAGTCGAGGTGCTGTTGTTCATTTTGGATTTAGCAAAAGCACAGAAAATATACCGGGGTATGTATGTAGGTATGTAAGTATGTGGGCTGACTAGCCTATGCGGCGCCTTTTATCCAATCCCGTGAAGCATCCATCGCCCGAAGCCCTTTGTTACCTCGCACTCACAAGGTCAATCCGAAGTTGCTAATGACGACTATTCAAATGGCTCACATAAACACCTTTGCGAGGGCCTTCTTTTCTGTCTCATAATAGATATTTTCAGTCGATCAAGTCACGCCAGCCAGCAGCGAAAGAGATTCACGCATAAGCCATTTTTCACAGTTACTTGAGAATATATCCTATCATTAAAACACACGGAGCGACCAGGCCATATTGCATGTCTAGAAAGACGTCAACAAGACATGTGACGTGAGCCCCTCTAGCATATTACTCGCGTATCAGTTTAAAAGCTTTTTCAGAGAGTGGAATGTATATTCTGATAATCAAATTATCTAATTTTATTCATATACATTTTTTATATACATATTATATTACATATACATTTATTAACAATATACATACATATATATGTGTGACAATATATCAGCAGTATCTTATATATCTAACACATACAGTATATACTTATATATGTCCTTATGTATACATAGTTGTATGGCATAAAACCGATATATACGCAGCATGCTAAAAAATGCGGATATGCTGAGTAGGTTTTTATGCACAGGTGGCGCAAATATTTGGAGAAATCACTGTAGCATGTAAAACTCATCAATAAGTGAAAGCATACTCATTTGCACCCTTTTATCCTATTTCTCCAAGCGAGTCAAAAAAAAAGGCGCTCCAGGCGCTCGAAAATATTTATTCATGTTTTTACATTTACTGTACATTCAGTAAAAAAGAATAAAATTCGCTGAAATAGGGGGCGCTTATAATATCAACAGTATATATATGTTGGCGATGCCAGACTTTATGTGCATGTATCAAAATAGTTCTCACACGTTTAAAAAAATCAAAAAACTCTTGTCTCACCAGTCTGCTAAAAAGCAGGTAGAAGTAAAAATTAAAACTATGCGATATACATTCGAGGATATCGCTTACTATCATGGAATAAAAATGACGGCACTGGTATATTTTTAACCATCAAAACCATTATGATGAAGAGTTGTAAGCTGTGGCTGCGCAAAAACAATAAGGAAGCTGTTTCAAGACAAAAAATGTAGCAAAAAAATTTAAGTAAAGATGTAATCGATGTAATCTTTGGTTCTTCTGCTGCTTGATTTTCGTCTGAAGTCAAACTTTTCTGCTTGTCAATTGTTTTATGGTCCGATAGTGATTGGTTCAATCAATATTGAACCCAATTCGTTAATGATGAAGGTTATGTTGAAGAATAAATCCAAGCATGGTATGACAAATATTAAAATAAAAAAACTTTTCCTCTGAATATAAGCGTCGCCAATTGTACATGCACAACAAGCATGAGAGAATGCCGATGGGGCAAGTGACCAGTGACTGAACACGCGCCGCGCGAGTCTCTCACATCCACAAAAACGACAGCGAGCTTTCGTTCATTTTTAAAAATTTTGACAGCAGATCAGTTTGAGAGGTGTCGAAATGAAATCAGGAGGGTCTACAAAACGCATGAGTTATTGTGCACTTGCGTAATTGTGCCTTATGTGAATTGAGTTTCGCTCCTTGACTGAATGCTAATAAGCTGTCCATGGTTCAGAAAATTCATAATTAATTTTCTCCCAAGATCCAGTCCGCATGGTCAGTCAATCTAGCTTATGTAAAAAAGGACATAGCTTTATGTTTGGATAAGATATACAGTACAGGACGCTGATAATTGGATCGCTCGAGATGCAGCTGGAGGGAGCGAAAAATGATCGCTCAGAAGTGAAGGACGAATGTTCCTTCCCAGAATGCTCCATAGTTTACCTTTAGCCTCTTTGAAAGTGGTTATATTATTAAAAAGAAGAGTGCATCAAAAACATTTCGGTGCGCAATTTCTTTCAGGTCTCGTAAAATGATTAATTTTAATTTTTTAAAAGAATTTCCGTTAGTTTATGATCTTAATTCTTTAAAAAAGGGCCCAAGAAATGTTGCTTTTGTGCAAAGAGCAGCGTTGGCACAGAGAACTGTTTGAAGACTGGACGCTCACAGGTTATGTTAAACTGTCATGAACACCTAAGGGACAGGAAATTCAAATTTTATGCAAAACGAGAATGGGTAATTGTCTATAAAACCAGCCTCATAGTTTGCTGCTTATTTTAACCCTCAGTTGGTCCGACTGGTTGCAGCATCAAGTAGCAGCTGTACGATGCCTGTGCTAGAAGATAGTTCTCCCTTTCGTACGATTCATGTTTCAATTGAAGTTATTATTGTTTTTGGGCACTTTTTTGGGGTTTTCGGGCCGCCGTTTGGGAACCGCTCGATCGATTTCGATAAATTTTGGTACTAGCATGTCCTACCTATCAACCTATGTTACTTTCAAGCGGTTTTGCAAAATAATGGCTGGTTGTCGAGATATGCAGATAAAACCGTTTCGCCCTGTGTTATAACATGCGTTGGGTCTGTGGACCCAAGAGTTCGATCAACTACGGGTTAAGGCTTGATTTTCGATCGATTTTATTCGATTTTCAGTGTTAGGAAAGGGCTTATCATACTGATTTTGATTGCTGATCGCACATCTGCGTCACAACGTACTATGAACATTCCAGGTCATCGGCTCATCAGATCACGTAATTGTAATGGTAACAATTGTACTCAGTTGCGTTCTTTGTCCTTGGACGCATCGTCCACGGGTCATTGATTGACCTCGAGAACAACTGGCATTTCTTATCATTCCGAACGCTATCTTCCATGAAATTGAAACTGCGACACCAAATTTTGTCTGAACAAGCCTCGGCGCACTTTCGAGGACTTTCTGCTTGCAGCGTTTCGATCGGATTTTCGGCCAAGCATGCATCTGACTTTCGGTAGTGCTGGGCACGATCTGAAACGAGCCACGTGCGCTTCGTTCAGCGTAGGCACTGCTGAGTGAGCTAGTCGCTGGCAGATAAGACTTACTTGTATATTGGCAAAGAGGGAAATAATTAAATCTTAGGCAATCGACATCACCAAGTTTATAATTGTAGGCCACAATACAAGCTTCAGTCGCGTCATTCGACGCCTGCCTATCGTCACAAGCATGATATTGTGCCCACGTATCCCCAGCTCTCACTGACGTTGGTTCCTGATCAGGATTATTCGTCCTAGAGTCATACCAGTACGTTGTGTTGGATGTAATAGAGCATGTAGCCCCGCTGACTTTAAATGATCTCCGAAGTGCCAGCCAGAGCAGTTTGTTTTTCTATAAGAATCATCTGTTCATGTGAAGCTATAAACAAATTACTGTGCAAAAAAATGATGGCTCACAAAATTATTTATCAGATTCCATTCGCTTTCAGTGTGAATTTGTGCCAGTGCTGCTCCGTGGGATGCGCAAACGTTGAAAGCAGATGGCCAATTCACCGACACATTGGTCAAGAAGAAACATCGACCACCGTCAACAAGGCCACCGATATCAGCGCATGTCTTATTGAATACATCAGGTTCCTGACATCCTTTGGTCGCGTTTTGGCCTAAAATGGTTTTCAGATTTACCTTATGTCCCATTGTTTGGTTAGTGGATCGTCCAAAGTCAGGTGTGGCCTTTTCTTCTCAGGACCCCCAAGGCCTGATAGAGTAAAGTTTACCAGCGACACATGCCAAGATGCCCATGATAGCAAGCAATATCACAAATTGTCGATTGTAATGCATTGCTTTTCGACTAGCCAAGTCCAAGCATAGTATTCGCCTAACACCTCCAAACAGGCTGTGGAGCTTGGTTTCGCTCCGCCCTCAGCGAAATAATGCGCTTTGTTCACCTAGCTCCGTGAAAACCCTATGACTCCTAA
Source organism: Mesodorylaimus sp. YZB2_4 (assembly GCA_030248295.1). Classification (NCBI taxonomy): domain Eukaryota; kingdom Metazoa; phylum Nematoda; class Enoplea; order Dorylaimida; family Dorylaimidae; genus Mesodorylaimus; species Mesodorylaimus sp. YZB2_4. The sequence goes on along the minus strand of JASANH010001439.1, from coordinate 43,427 downwards.
AGAAGCCAATGAACGAGACAGCGGTAGTCATAGTGATCATCTTTATATTGCTCATAATCACTCCATACCATCAGCAATATAAAGGAATCACTAGAGTGCTATCGAAAGATATGATGGCTCGACCCATCAAAAAAGGTAATGGCCGTTTCATTGTATTGCGTTGAAAATCAGCATCCTCATGGCCAGATGATGGAGCTTTTAGCTCCGATGGACTTGGTAAGAATGGATGATGGGAAGAATGGATAGCGAGAATAGATATGCTAGGGGGGGGGGGATGATCATGATTGTCTCGAAGGCGGGCAAGAGCAGAGACGTAGCTTTCAACCCAATAGAAGTGATATGGAATGGAATGTACAAAAGAGCGATGAGAGTGTAAAGAAGTGATGGACGATTGCGCAGATGACAAAGTCAGCAACCGACGTCCAAACCATTTTCAAACATGACACTAAGAAGCTACACACTGTTGCAAACAGGTCAAAAAAACTGAATGGTAGAAACTCGCTTGTCCGCCTGAACACATTTTGGATTACGCCTCCCATCATGAAAAGATGTATGCTCCAGGGTATCCCTGACTGGGCATACCACCTACATTATGCTTGCTGGCAGTCTCCGGTTATATAAAAACAATTCCATAGGATCCTGAGTTCAGAAATTTCCATCCTCTGTTAGGATCTGCTGATCGCAAGTCTCGTTCGTACTAGAGGTATGTGACCAGACATAGTACATACCTGACTGATTCCGTGAATTTTCGGTACGGCACACCACATTTGCGCATACCTCAATAACCTCCTATAGTGAAAAAACCCATTTTGTGTATTCCAAAAGTATTTCAAACTTTTTGTTCTGCACTAAAAAACAAATTATAATTTAAAGCATGCAAAGTTTTTATCAACAATGTTGCAATGACAAAGCAACCTAAGAGTTTTCTTCTGGAAAAACTTTTTGGCGTTTTTTATAAATGTGAAGTGGTTCCTAGCTGGAGTTATATCAGATGACAAATTGCCACCTCGAAACCTCTGCAAACGAGCGCTAGACACTTGACGGAAGTTCCGATTAATGCAACACCATTTTCCAAACTTGAAGAATCGCACCCTAGGTTCCTGAAAGTTGGAGTTCCATGATGTATTCCACTGGGTTCACATGTATCCATGTGCTTTCCCACGTGAAATGCATGGGCCTGACAAGGAAACTTCGACACCTCGAAAGATGATCTTGGCGACGCCAGGAATTGATATTTGTCGCTAGGTGCAAATAAAAGCTGCTTACAAAGTATTAGCATTTGGCCAACTTTTCAGCCATGGTCAGCGCCGAAAGTCCTACGAATTTTAGAATTTCCTTGTGACAAGAAATCCGAGTGCTGAGAAAAACGCAGTACTGTTTTCGAACTCGGTGTTCAGGTTTCAGGGTTCGATTTTAAGAGCCCCTTACTCTGAAAAAAACAGAAGAACTCAAAAAATCTGCTGGCCGCTCCTGACCAGTTGGCCAGGTTCAACCATGGATGAGCGATAATGCACTGAGAAAAGCTTATAGTAGGATACAGAAATTGAAGGACCAGGGTAGGACCAGACTAAGGTATTTATCGTTACAGGAAGTTGATATCGTTATCGTTTGTTATCGATATCCCAAAAAAATATCGTTATCGTTAATCGTTAACGGGTTCCTGAAAGATATTGTTAACGCGTTAAATATAGTTATTTTTTGCGGAAAAATCGCAATATTGCTTTTCAGTAAGTTCAGGAGTCTTGTGCTGGCTGGAGTTCCGCTGGACTCCAGCTGAAGCACCGCCGGTGGCTCCAGTCCTCAGGTATCTGGCACTGCTCCCGCTGGACTCCTGAGCACTGTAGAGAAACAGTGGAGAAGAAGCAGAGAAACAGCGGGCTTGCCGCCTTCAAGGATGTCCGCCAGTTGATTGTTTCCGAGACCCCGCCCCCATTGCTGCAACTTGGTCGGTCGCCTTGTCCAGATGATGATGCTCCTGCGTTCTGGTTGTGGCTGCACACACTAGGGTCTACTTTATTGAGCGAATTGCAGCGGAATCTGCATTCATATCCATGGAATCTGGCTCGCTGGCTAACTTTCCCTAATGGCCAATCACCTTGCCCATTATTGTCCACCATTGCACAAGCAGCACCGACACCAAGGAGAAGGACTGCAAGATTCATGGTCGCTCTCAAGCTTCCTTTAACATTTTTGGAGGATCATTTGATTGAGGATGTGATCTGTGCGTGCTACATAGTTATAGGATTAATTTGTAAATTTTAATATGCAAGTGCAAAGTCAGACCTGACGTCCAAACACAAGTCTCATAAAATTCTGTCAACATGCCCTTTTGAATAACCATCAGTTTTTTAACTTTCTGCTCGCTTTTTCAGTAATCTTCTTTGACATCTTTGAGAAAACTGCTGACATTCTACTGCAGACACTCCAGCAATGCGGGTGCTTTCTGACACAGGTACAGTATTTGGGTCGGGAAAAATGTGAGGGTTCTGGGCGACTGATGCAGCGCTTCATTTACGTACAGCAATATCCTGCGATCGTGCTTAATAGCGTAAATTAAAGCGCGCGAAATTAAAAAATTTGTAGCTCAGAAGTAAGGGTATAATTACCGATATCATATTGTTTTCTAGGACAAATATCGTTATCATTTCGTTAACGACGATGAAAAGATGTCGTTGACGGCACAATATCGTTATCGTTAACGCCATATACGCCAAACCAGACGGGTCCGATATTTTGCTACATTTTGCACCTAGCAGCAAAGCACGATTTTTAGTTTTTCCAAAATCACAGTTGGCTGTTTCCTTGTGAGTGGGACATAGAATGTGGGTCGTTATTCCAATTTTTGTTGATTTTTTTGAGCAAATAATGAAACTCCTGAGAAATTTCATTAATGCACAGAAAAAAGCACTAAATGTCACAACGCTATATTTTGCGAGACGCAATAAACAAGCTGGGCTCGCTGACCTTCTTATCGTCAGTTACATACAGTACAGTAGTATACATTGTAAGGTATATACTGCACCCCGTTGTGTATTGTATACTTTCCATATTATTGTGAAATGTGTATGCATATTGTATACTCAAGTATTTTCAATGTATGTGTATACAAAGTTTATGCATGCATATTTCGTACACAACCAACCGTAGCTAGAAAGGGGCGTATTTTACTAAGTTTGAGATATAATCGCACTCCGACAGGCCAAACGAATGTCAAACGCATTATCAATATTTCAGGCCACTCTGTTTATCAGATCACGTAATTGTAATGGTGACAATTGTGCTCAGTGGCGTTCTTTGTCCTTGGACGCATCGTCCCCGGGTCATTGATGGACCTCGAGAACAACTGACAGACTCCATTGATCTGATTGCTGTCTCGGATGAAATTGAAACTACGACACCATATTTGGTCTGAACATACCTCGGCGCATGTTTGAGGATTGCCTGCTACTATCATATCGATCGGATTTTCGTCCAAGCATGCATCTGACATGCGGAAGTGTTGGGCTCGGTCTGAAAAAGGTACCGCACATAAAAAGCGTCAGAGCCGAGTGTCGAGAAAACTTACTGTAGAGTGATTGTAGGCAAGATAAAAAACCTGGCAGTGACAGGTTGAACTCACTTGTATATTGGCAAAGAGGAAGATAATGATATGTCAGACAAGGAGCATCATTGAGTTTTGATTTGTGGGCGCCAATACACGCTTCAGTCGGGTCGTTGAACACCTGCCTATCGTCGCAAGCGTGATATTGTGCCCAGGTATCTCCAGCTCTCACTGAGGTTGGTTCCTGATCAGGACTATCCTTCCAATAGTCATACCAGTATGTTGTGTTGGATGTAATACAGCATGGAGCCCCGCTGACTTGAAATGATCTTCGAAGCGCCAGCCATAGCGGTTCGTTCATCTTTCAATGAGAGCATATAAACAAATTACTGTGCGAAAAAATCATGGCTTACAAAACTTGTGATAAGATTCCATTCGCTTTGAGTGTGAATTTGTGCCAATGCTGCTCCGTGGGATGCGCAAACGTTGAAAGCAGTTGGCCAATTGACCGACACCTTGGTCACGAAGAAACATCGGCCACCGTCAATAAGGCCGCCGATATCAGCACACGTCTTGTGAAATATATTGGGTGTCTGGCATACTTTGCTCGCGTCTTGCCCTTAAATGGAGTTTTGGCTGCCTCGTGCTTCATTTTCTCAGCTAGGGGGTCACCCAAATTCAACAGTGAGCTATTCTGTGGGAAACTTCCAAGACAACATACCAATGGCACATGCTAATATGCCCATGATCACAAACAATATCACGAATCGTCGAATACAATCCATGACCTTTCGGACTGCCAGGTGCAGGTACAGTATTTGCTTGCCAACCTTGGAACAGACTGCAACTTTTGTCTCTGATCTTTTAAAAATGCAAGCCCCTATGTGCAAATTGCTGTTGAAACCCCCCGAATGAGACATTTGTAGTTATAGTGATATATTGGCCATCTGTTAGTGCTGCATTACAATCGCCATGGAAAAATGATTGAGCTGTAAGCTGATAACGCGAAGATAGATGAGTTGGTGGGAATGGCCATGACGATCGGAAAAACGAGCGAAGTGCACGGAAACGCGGTTGCCAACCTGAGGTGATAGGATGGGCCTGTCAGGCAAAAGCATGCTGTTAAGATGAGGGTGTAAAAAAGTGATAAACGATCGCGAGGATGACAACCCAATGGCCGATATGGAGAAAAGAATATGCCGCTGCACCCGCCAAAAACCAGCCAAAGTCATCATGTGGCTCTGCCATCGCGCATAAGCTTCTGTAACACGCGCCTACCACCTACGTCCTGCCTGGTGTTGCCTCCTGAGTCTAGACGCCTGACTCCCGTCGGACGAATCCTTGTGGCGCGTAGATGGTGCTTCGGGGAGCTTAGGCACTCCGCACAAAACTCTGAGCAGCAGTCTCTGACCTTTAGCAGTCTAAGACTGGTAGCATCAACCTGAGAGGTTGACTACGTTCCACTTGTGCCAATTGATGGGCACACTGCCGGCTCCAGGCACATGTTACACTTCCCACTGCGCAGAGAAGAGGTCGAAGATTAGTGCCCGGGGTAGTGGTATTCTAGCTGCAGTATTCCACAGCTTGGGACCGCCTAGCCGCACAAGTCATCATGGTCCACGTCTGTGATGTGCCCCACATTTGGCATGGAATCTCTTTCTTCCGGATCTTTCAGCGATGATGCTCTTGCCTGTTTGCTCTCCATGGTCGCCGATTTTAGGTCGCCAAAACGAGACCTTGTATACCATACTGCATTTTCCTTTCACATAGTACATTTTTTCACACATTGCGCACTTGTTCTAAGATAGTTTTGGACAGTGAGCGGCTATTAGCAATGTAGTATGACTGGCATGTCAAAGTGCATTCATCTAAGCGCATCTCGAACTACAGTGGTGCGAAATCTTTACTGAAACTATACAGAACCCGCAGGGAACGAAAAGAGCGATAAAAAAAACACCAGAGCATCAGGCAGGATCTCCATAGCTACAGTAAAACAACCGTACAATATAGCTTAGAATATAGAAGCACTTTTCAGTCAGACTACAAAAAAAGAACGGCATATTCGGCTGACAGTGAGACATATCACCGCTCCACTGACTATTCACATGTGCCACAGGGTCTCGTTGCGGCTGTGACCTCCGTCAATCGAGCGGGCCATGGCGAGTGGAAGGGTATTGTCCATCTCCCCTGGCTCTATACTAGAAGCTGTAGGGTAATCGACTTACTGATCATGAGACATTTGACGACCCCCCCCCACTGATATCATGATATCAACATAAAAACACTCGATTCGACACAATATACCGAAAAATGATAAGAACCTATCGCCTGCTCGTTGCAGGCACACTCATTATAGCATTAGTCGTATTTCCACTCGATTTTCCACAAAACCAACGCAGCGCACTAAAAACCATTTTCCTCATTCTTTCATTAATCATCAAAACGATAAAGATATCAATTGTGTCAGTGAGCATAAGGACGCCATCACACGCGGGCCCAATAAACCGACCTTCACAAGTCTCAACCGATGGCACTAAAAATAACAAGACTTGCCAAATCGTGTGGGGCATTTGATTAATGATCATAATGCACGCTTGATAGATATTGATCCACAATATCATTTTCTCATTACTTTTAGCTGTAATGCTGGCCCCCTGGCCACCAGTCATAGTAGCTACTTTAGTCATACGCTTACGAAATACTATCACCATTATTATATTAAGAACGATCAACATCAAAACCCCTCCAACTCTTGTCAAAAGTCGAAAATAAAAAAGGATTTGTCCAGGTATGGAATGTTCTAACTGCTGGTCAAAACGTAACTCATACCTGTCCCCTGTATTCCATACCCGCATATCGGCAAAGTACATGCTACCACCTAAGAAACCCACGCAGTAACACAAGGTTGTGGCTAGAATCTGATGTTTTCTATGATTTATGTTTTTATAAATCATAGGTTTCGTTATAGCAAATACACGATCGGCTGCCATGGCCACTGCCAAAAGGAGGGACGTGATGATTATGGACACGTGCAGACCGAGACCGATGGCCAAGTATCGTACCAGACCATAATTAGTCACGAACCACTGCATATTGCCCAGATAGAACCATTTGCCACTTATTAAATAGCTGCCGAATGCAAACGTTTCCAAGGCTTTGCTAATTGTGAAAATGACTTGGTATCCATACGCGCTCTGCGTCCTGGACTGTTTGTAGAATGCCAGTAACAAAATCAAGTGGGTGATTATCCCGACGAAAAAGTAGATCACAGTCAAAATACGATATATGCCAAATCTAAAGTCCTCTGCTACATTCATCACGGATTGACTGATGTGGCAAGTCGAGTTGGACATGATCGATCGATTGAGAGAAGATAAAAAAACCAGAACTCGTCCTATTCAAAGCAGCAAGCCAGAAGAAATGATCTAATTTAGATGTCTTGCCTAATTTGACAAGATGGCCAAAGGGTTTCTGTAGTTTAGTGAAGAAAGAGTGGCCTGGAGGGAGTTGCAAGACAGGCATTGCCCGTTTGGGGCTTGTTATATCTTGCACATGCTCAGTTCAGTGCAATCAGCGTTATTGGATCGGAAGGGCAAGCCCAAATGAATTAGCTCATTGTAAATTCATGATAGGGTTCGTTATACGTAATGAGAATTGCACATGGGATGTTTCGGTTCAATATTTGATGAGTGAAAACCTATCATATATGAACAATGCTTTTGTTTTTTTCTCATCTGTGGAAGCACGGGAAAACGTGTCTTTTGTATTTCGCACACTGTGAGCAGCTTGTGTCATGGGAATGATTTATATCGAATTTCTTGTGTGAGAAGCTTTTTGTAATCACATTTTCTTCATTCCGCCACGAGTTCTAAGAAACATGCGAAACCCTTTCTTTGCAAACCAGCGGATACCCACACAATTCTCGAGTAGTAGTTGTAGGTTTTAAAATCGTTTTAAGCACGTGTCAGGTAACAAGAAAGCGTAAAAAAAACCACCAATTCACAACGACCATGAAATGATTAATCGAATTTTAAAAGGCTCCGGTGGATGAAAGAACATCCGCGATGGTCCGACTTTTGTGTGCGTTTGTTATACTATAGAAAATGCATTCGTCCTTGTCACTGGTTTCGCGTATTGGTATTAACTCAACTTCGAGCGTTGCGTATGTCAGGAACGAATTTATGTGTTTTAACCCAGCGTTGCCAGATGAGAAAACTGAATTCCTCTGGCAGGACACCTGAAATCCACTACCAGCCACTACACATCTTTCCTAAATCCGCTACAACAGCCACTAAAAATTTTTATCGCAGCAGAGCGACAATGCAACATTTTTGGTCCACCCTGGATACAAAATACATAGCTTTCAATTAATTAAACTTTCGAGTTTAGGTAGGCTGATTGATAAATCGATCGACGTACGTACGTGATGCCGCGCAGCAGCCAAGCCAGTCGATACAGCCCGTGACGCCTCGCAGATAGTTAGCACTTTTTAAAAGTTCCGCTTTACGCGCTTCGATTCATGAAAAGGGAAATATCTAATCATGATTGTAAATCATGAATCTGGTCATAACTGAGGAAATCTTCCCAAAGCAATCTCATAATAATAAGTACGGTGAAATGTCCTAATCCTGAACGGTTCCTAAACCAGAACACCTCGATTGCACATCTAATCTGATGCCTTACTGTTTTTGACGAGGCTTTTCGGCTGGCGTAGCAGGCGAGCATGCGTGTTTCCGGCAACAAACTTTCCATGTACGAGTGGTCGGTCCTGGCAACGTGATTCTTTTTTTTTGTACTGAAAAGGTGAAGGTGTAGAAGAGGGTTTCATTTTTTTAATGACGACTATTCAAATGACTCACATAAACACCTTTGCGAGGGCCTTCTTTTCTGTCTCATAATAGATATTTCCAGTCTATCAAGTCACGCTAGCCAGCAGCGAAAGAGATTCACGCATAAGCCACTTTTCACTGTTACTTGAGAATATAACCTATCATTAAAACACACGGAGCGACCAGGCCATATTGCATGTCTAGAAAGACCGACCACTCGTTTCCGGCAACAAAATTGCCATGTACGAGTGGTCGGTCCTGGCAACGTGATTCTTATTTTTGTACAGAAAAGGTGAAGGCGTAGAAGAGAATTTCATTTTTTTAAAACAAAACGATGTTGAACTCGGTTTTGGCCAAAAAAGAAGACAGAAACGGTGTTGTTTCAATCTTGGCTTTTAAAATAAAGCTAGAACTACGTTAGAACCTGCTCTCCCAAGATCGACTAAAACCCCCAAACCTATGGGTGCTCCGAATTAGGACTGAAGTGAGCCTGAAGCGGAACCAGTGCGCAGTTTTAAAAACTAACTTTGCCGAGCGTGCAGCTGAGCTTCAACAAAAATTTAGAGCAGTTTTCGTCGCGCGGGATTCTGCTGAGTCAAACAAAATTTGAAAAGAACATCGCTCTCTTGTTAATTTTTAGGCAATAAGAGGACTTGGGTATTACGTTAGGGATTTGGGCCCTTTACCCTGAGCACTACAATTCACTGCGTGACCATTACACATGGAAAACCACCACAGTGGCCACTACGCCACTACGGACACCCCAAATCCACCAACATAGTAGCGGTGGAATTCCACTACGTCTGGCAACGCTGTTTTAACCTGCACCTACATGTGTGCCCGCTTCGCACGCTGCGCTTGCACGCACGGACGGACGGTGCGAGCCTAAAATCGTTTTGCAATAGGGAATTTTACCAGAATTGGCGGAAATTCAAAACTTGTTTCCTGTCCTCAATCTAGCGGAACGATGGGTTCCAGGAACTGCCCCTTGAGGCGTACGAGACGCCTGCTGCGACAAGTGCCTATGGTATGACTCTGCCTGCTGTGATGTGTGATATAATAAGACAGGATTTCTGACTTGACCCAATTAGCTGGAGAATAAACCGAAAAATCTGATTTTCCTGTGTGGCGATTGGAGTCCTGTTGGAGTGGGTAGAGAGTGTTCATGTGGTTGAAACAATTTTTTTGCGAAATAAAAACTGTCAATTTCATAAAAGCAGAAATGTTGCTTTGACGATATGCATGACCAAAAGTGAATTTTCGGCATATTCGTACATAAAACAACACGCCACTCTCCTTCATAGCGATGAATTCCTGAAACGTAAATTGTGGGATGTTCTCGCTGCTTTTGTCTTGAACCTGCACCGGCACTGATAAAGGTCTTTTGAATTTCAAGCGGTGTTTCATTGGACTGCATTATCCCCATTCCAGGTATAACGTTGTGCAATTCTGATCGCATTCTCTGTTGAACTCTGTGCCTTGGCCCACTCGAATGCGGCGTGAAGTAAGCATACACAACGCACAAAAAAATGTTTTAACGCTGTAAATTGATTTTTTTAAAGACAGTTTTTGAAAACAAAAACTTATTGTCTGTTCACTCAGATGAGACCGTTCAATGAAGATTGTGAAGGTCTTATTCCGCCAACAAAGGACGTAGCATAGCCTGCTTTGCTACGTTCTTTTTTAGCGGTAAAGTGTGTATAAGCAATCCATTATGGGTCCATACGGGGAGCTATAATAGGTCCCCGTGTGGATCACATGGAACCACCCGCTTCTATGGAATTTGGATCCACAATTGAGCCATGAGGATCAACTAGGTTCTGCCCTGAATTTAAACCATGGCAGTCACGGCTAATTGGGGGGGGCGAGACACAGTTGGGGTAGCCTCGTCCAGTAGTGCTCTGCCCATGATATCATTTAGTGTAGGTTCTTCACTTTGCGTGGAGGGATGCCTGCGATCGGGGGTTCACAGGGAATTCAAATGGAGGATGCCCGTGATCGGACCTACTCACACAAAACACCCAAGGTTCTGCAGTGTTTAGCACCACCAGGGACGCGCACTAATGGACGGAGCCAAAAAACTGACGCGACAAAACGTAATGCGTCGTAGCATGTACAGTACCTACATACATAAACAGTCGTCCCCTACAGCGCAGGAGACACGTGGCTGCGGGACACGATTCACTCAGCGATGTACGAGTGATTCAGTTGGTTTTGTACAGCCGACCGCCTTCTCTTCCAGATTTAACGGTTACCCCAGCTAACAAATCAGTGACAAAGAAAAGTTCTAGGAAGTTTTAAAATTTTGTGGCAGCCATTCTATGATCAATAAACTCAATCACCAAAATTTGATTCCAGAAGAGCCCAGAACCCAGCAGTCGGCTTACACTGCAAAGCTTTGGGTAAAATGGAGAAGAGCCGCACCATCATTGTCCTAACCCACAGGCGCTCGTATTTCTCGGCAGATCTCTGCCATTCTCTCAACTCAAGCACTGTGCAGCCCAGAAAATGCGACTGGCTGGAATTGGCTGGACTAAAACGCGAGGAGCTCCTATCAGGGCGATGTTTCAGCCATGAACTGGGTCGAAGACTTGGTGGTCGACCTGGGGATTCGGCGCGGTGCAAAAGCTCACCGGTCACTCCTTCCAGATACGGACTAGTGTTAGAAATGAGCTCAAGGTCAAGGTCAGAATTCTGTCAAAAAACCTGGTTGACCGACCCTTGGTCGAAGTCAGGGTCAAGGTCAGAATTTTTTGGGGTCTGGTCAAGGTCAGGGTCAGGTCAGAAAATTTTTTGAGGGGTCGGTTAAGGTCAAGGTCAGGTCAGAATTTCTTGCACCCGGTCAGAGTATTCTGACAGCGGAAGAATGTAAATTTAGTGAAATGTTGGTGAAAAACTTTCGAGCTCCCGCCTTCCTGCGTGGGGATCTGTGGGCAGTTTTACAGTTCTAAATCTCAAGGCATGTCCAATTCTAGGACAGTCTCAATCATCATCATCATCAAATAAGAATTTCGATTAATGATGGGTGCCCGGCTTATTTCCGGCGTTAAATTTTGTGGTCTGATAAAATGTCTGGAGTCATCCTTTTTTTACTGTGAAACAAGATGTGACATGTTTTAGGACGCGCTTGAATCTACGAATAAGACACCTCTAGGACAGCTGATGTGACACGTACCCGCCCAAAATTCACGATCGGATTGTGAAACTGGCACCTGCTGATTGTGAGTCTTGTGCTATTGCAGATATCTCCCTTGCCTACTCCCCTACCACCCTAGCTGCATAGACTACTGTGTGTGAGCGTAGTGTGCGCTTGCATCGGCCGCGGTCATACACAAATCCATGGCCGCTTACAGCGTGTTAGAGCTCCTTTTCTAGCAGGCCAGCATTGCGACTCTTCCAAACGAATAAGCTGCACGAGTATTCTTGATTTTCAATAGGTGTGCGTTTTTTTCTCCCCAACTCCGTCGAAAACAGCTTTACATATCGTTTTGAGCTTGATACAAATTTAACTTCCATGTGAAATTTTACATAATTCAACGCAGGAAACTGTCAGCTGTTCTAAATTTACTTGATTAACAGGCAAACACAGCGAAGGTTTGTTGCAGGTGCCACTCGATCAATGTCAAAGTCAGAGGCAGAAAACTTACAATTACTCGCCAAGGTCAACTGTCAAGTCAGAAAATTTTTTGGTGCTCTTCAAGGTCAGGGTCAGGTCAGACAGTGAAAACCCCAGGTCATTGGAACACTAATACAGACCTAGCCGTATTACACAGTCGGGAATCTGGGTGCAGAGGACCACAAAATGTAGGTTATGATTTTTAATGTATGCAACGGCCTGTTTTCTGGTTTCTTGTTTTGTCCTCTTTCTTGCAGGTTTTTCTTTCATTGGAAATGCCAATGCACGAATGCCCCAATGTCCACTTACTCACGGACTGCTGGCAAAAGTGTCACAAAAAGGGGGTCACTGACGATAAGGCGAGGCTTTTTTTTAGTCAGAAACATATCATGTGTGATCTTTGTGCGGCTACAGGGCCAGGGTTTATTGGCTTCTATTACCCACCCACCCCATTTTTCGATTGATGGATACGGCTGTCGGGTTTTCAGGCAGCGTGGTTTCGGTTTGTAGGAGGTTAAAGTTTCTTGACCCCAACCCAGGAAACCATATTTCCACTTCGGGCTTGCGAGCAGAAGCATAGTGCAAGCCTCAAACCAGTGCGATCCGATGTCTGACTATTGAAACTGTTTCGAATCGATAGGCCCTGCTACACGCATCAGACCATCAAGACTCTGGCCACCAAAGTGATTTTGTGTTACAGGTCGGTTTTCGGGATGAGTTTAGCTTCCACTGCTGACGGCTTGATTTGACTGAGAAATGGGTTTTGTGTTGTGTTTCCTTCGAAAATTTTAAGTAAAGCTCGGGTCATCTTGAACACACCAACCTGGCACCGGGAGAGTGTTTTTTTTGCGCCCTTGATTGGTGGTCAAGTCGGAAGCATCAAAGTTTAAAGTTTTGCCGCGCTCTGAATCGAAATCGTGACAAATTTTCTACTGGCGCACAAAAACGTTCACAATAGAGAATAACTTTAAAAGCTTGGGCCACTTGATATGGAGCTGAATATAATCATGTCTTTTTTATTCGTGCTCTCGAATAATCCGTTTCTGCAAAGACTTAAAAAATCCCTTCAACTGGAAATATAAGACGCAGTTTCAACAACGAGTTCTAGTCTTTTTCTCAATTTCCTTCAAATCCAGTCAGGAGCAAAAATATGCAGAATCCTAGCGTTTGGATACTTTGTCTAGTGTTGGCAACACTGACGAATGGTCGGCTCCTGCGTAGCAGTATGTCTTATCAGCAGTAATTTTTAGAATCTGTTTCTGATATGTTTTAGGACTTCGTTTCATCAAACCTGGTTTTCTGGACAGAGATTATTGTAAGTGCATTCAATCAAGCGTATATATAATCAGACAATCATAAAATCTGTTTTAGTGGACAGCGTGTACGTGTACTGTGTGGGCAATGGAGGAATGACCGCTTCGAACAGAGTCTTCATGGAGGACAGCGAAGGGTATCGTAAGGTTATACAAGGTAAGCCAGGGAGGGCACTGCGTTTCCTCATCGCAGCAGTCGCACAAGCAAGTGCTTGGCGCGACAAGTACTGTGGCGCCTAGCACTTGCTTAAGTGACTACTGTAGGCGATTGTCCGGATCGCCAGAAAGCGGCCGCGGTGGTGCAGTGGCTTGGCATTTGTCTCTCCGTATTTCTTAGGAGTGCTTGGACTCGTCCCGGGTTCGATCCCCGGTGATGGAGGTCGGTTTGCGCACCATAAACCCTTGCTGACCTTGCACGCAAGGCCGTGGGTGACTCACCAGGTACCTGAGAGGTGCTCCCGGTGGATAGGTTGAAGCTAAACGAGGAGACAGTCCTGGCTGTCGAACACCGACAGGATTCAAAGTCCGCCCGCCATCGTCAAAGGAAGTCGGTGTCCAGTCCATGATGCCCTCGTGTGCAGGGTCTCCTAGTGGAGACGAACAAGGGCGTTGCTGTTTGTGCTGGTCCCCGCGCAGCCTTGCTTACAAGGTTTGAATGCTGACCGATTATAGGCTTCGGCCCAAAAAAAAGGATCGCCAGAATGCTATACCTTCGACAAATGAGCATGACTGCGCAAGAAGCCACTGCAGTTCAGTTGGTTAAGGCGTTTGTCCTGCCTTCCCTGGGCCACCAACCGTGCCTAGGGGGCCGCAGTTTCGCTCCGGCTGACGTTGAGAACGGAAGCCCGCTCTCACGATCAGAGTGGGAGCTGGCGACAGCGATTTGGTAAGCAGTCGCGGCCTTGCACACCTGGCTCTGGGCGACTCACCGGGTAGACTGAACACCAGTCAGGGAGGTCCCTTCCTTCTCGCCCAGTATCATCCTGGTAGGTTGGCGCTGACACAGGATGCTCTCGCGTGCTCCCAGTGGAGACACACGCAGGGAAGCCGCTCATCATAACATGACTACTGGCCGGCTAAAAGCAAAACACGTTGGGAGTCCCGTGGGGAACTAAGGCGGCACGGGGGGCTTTACCCACAAAAATTTTAAAAACGTTAGCGCCAAAGCGCGCAAGACGATTCTCGAAAGTTTTATTGGGAAGTAAGAGAGAAAACTGTTTTTTCCAGGATACTGGGACTATGACGAAGAATTTAGAACAAAGCTATTTGTGGTAACCCAAGAACGCTACGCTGCAGCGATGATGTTGTGTCGCGCCATGGGAAAAGAACACGCTCAACCAGCTGATGCTGACGATCTTGAAAATGACGCTTGGTTGTGTTTCGCGTTTGAAACGGGCATAATCAACCACCACATAATTCTCCCAGGGCTACCATGTAGTCAATACTTGCCGCATGAGCCTGTACGTTTCCTCGCAGTCTAACTGCTTGGCAGATTATCTGGATCGAGAATAATGGAAACAAAAGCAAAATAAAGTTGAGAATGTGGATGGACTGAGGCTGGAGATGTCAGTAGATGAGAATTGGCCACAGACTCGCATGGAGTGACCACAAATTTTTGCACTGTCTGCAGTAGCGCAGAGTTTGTCCATTCAAAAGCTGTTATCCGTTGGGGGCATAGTCCGAATCATGTGAGGGTAACTCGCCTGTCCTAGCGCACGGGACGCACTCGTATATGCTTTCTTTTCTGCAGGAAAAAAACGAGCTGCCTGGTCCTAGTCTTGATGAATTCCACCTAGCGCCTAGGTTGCTCGCCTGGATCGTCTGTAGCAGATCTCGTGACGGCTGATCTACAAAAGGCCTGGATCGCGGCCTAGCGGGCTAAGGCGTCTGCCTCTCGCAATAGAGTGCTCACTTACAGGGGACGGTTCGACTCCCGCTTAGGTCAGAAATGATTGTTCCTTTGTTCCTCAGCCTCCCGAGTGCGCTGCGTAGAGCTTGGCTACGGATAAAGTATGACATGGACTTAGTCCTTGGACGAGCTCTAGACAAGTGCAATTGGTCTCCAGCCTAGATTCAATATGCCCTCACCCTTACCGCCATTAGATCTTCTTCTGAATAGCACTTCAACCCGTTGTGCGCACAGCACTGTAAAAGTCCCAGTCAGATAAGTATAGTTAAAACGTTATAGTGACTTGGTTCCTTTTTAGTAGAAGCCCCGCAATTTGTGTTCAAATCTTGGTACACCTTCAAGGTACGAGCAATAAGGGGCGATATCAAGTTGCCCTAAGTGTGCTAATTAAGCCTACTGTAACCCTAATCGGTGGTGTCGCATGAATATTGCCGCCTGTTCGCGTTTTCAAACAAAGCTGTGCATGATCTTAATAGTTTTCCATGGTTCCTCATGGATTTTTCATTTCTAGACGGATTCCACGCGGATTCCGTGTAAAAGTACGAGTACTGCTGGATTTGGAAGCTTAGCGACGAGATCAAGCCCATCACTGGAGGTAAAGGTATAAGTACTACTTCAGCAGTCTATACAGGCTGTGCGATGCGGATCGCGTCGAGGATCCTGTCACATTAAATCTACTGTAGTCCTTATGAGGAATGCCGCATAAATCTTGTCGTCCATATGATGGTGATCTTGTGGTTACTTGCATAACTGAAAGTCATCTCCAAACAGCTCGCTTATCCTGCTGAATCCACCTCTTGCAGCATCTTGATGATAACTGTAGGTTTTTTTCTGGGAACTAGCAGCGTCGCTCAGTTTTATCATGCTAACGAAGCAACTCAAAACTTCAACCAAATTGTAGACATTATACCAGATATATGATATCTTTTACAAAAACTAATACGTACTTGCTTCAAACTGGCTCGCCCAATCATGGCAAGCTACTAGCATCTAAGGGGACATTTGCAAGTTCTCCCTTTCCCCATTGGTAGTCGTCACCACCGCCACATCCACCTTCGTCACGTGCCGCATCGCTGGCATTCACCCAGTACATTATGTAGAAATTACACATTTCGTCGTGACCAGTAGCCCTGTAAGAAGAATTGTTGAGGCATAAGGGATTGGATGGTGTTTGCTCTGTGAGCACCATGACTGTTCCTGTCTTTCGCAGCAGTCAGTTCGTGATACGATCCTCCAGCTACTGCGACCATCAAACCCACTTTAACATTTTTTTAGTGACAGATTGAGACCTAGACAGGTCTCAATCTCTCTGTCGAGACCTGTCTACTCCATATAGGCGGTACATCTGTATGTATCTAGCCTTCAATCATGCACTTGTCAGGACTCAGAGAAGTAATCCATTTTGCATGACACTGGATCTGATCAGGACACAATTATTTTGGTACACATACTCACCCAGTTTCCACATTATGGTTAGAATGATTCTCCATTGTGCATCGAGCAGCCTGAAAAATGCAATGCCTTTCAACAATATATTGCCATAGGTTCGTTCTTTTAAACTCACCATAATATCACCTTTCCTAATAGTCAAGGATTTGTTTTCAACAGGGTAGAACATCTGAAACATTCAACTAGAAATATTGGACTACAGCAGATAGGTGATCTGCCATTTTACCTGTGGCTCTTGTGGATTATGCTTCCCAATAAGCAACCACTTTCCATCACGAACGACATACCCAGACACAACTTTTCCTGAAACAAGATGCATTGAAGAGCACAGAGGACTCTCGCGCTTATTGTTAGTCTTTTAGATTGCGACCCTTACTGCAGTCGAATAGCTGGTAACCCTCAGAACCACCAGCTAAGTAGGGGTTGAGTTGAAAAGAGCAGAAACAGTGGTTTCGCCTGGTGATTTTACTAGCGGCATACATATGCATGAGATACTTATAATCAAGGCTTCTGCTAGAATTCTGCGGCAGAAAGGCCACTGAGCAGGAATTAGGATTAATACAGCTAGACAGAGTTATAGAATCAAGTTAGAAAATCTATATTTCTCAGACACTTTTCGCAATAGAAGCTTGAAACCGGCTGATTTTATATTACAGAAAAACTGCAGCTGTAGATTGTGGTTGCTAACTAACTGAACCCTCTCCCAATTATTGGACTTCTAGCATAAGCGATATCGTGCTTACCTAAACCGTGCGTATGCGTTCTGAATCCGAATGGATGCATTTCCACACCGCCAGTCACCTTGCATGTCATGTCCATATACACTAGAAGTAAACGTGAGAGATCTATAGGCCATCCAGTTTTCAAAGAATTCGAAAAAGGCGCTGCAGCGCGCTTATTTGAGACTGCTTATATCAAAAATAAATATGCTCTCGCTGTCCTGCTGTGAGCTTTTTCCCGCAAAACAATAAGAGCAACCATGCTTAGCGCAACAGAGCGCTTAGCGATGCCTGCGGGAAATTTGACAGTGCAATATGGACCATCTGGATCTTCCTGCATTTCATGTTTTCGTGAAAATAAGATTATGTTCAGCAGTTATTCCTGCTTCGACCTTCTTTGTAACTTAATCCGATTGTAGATTTCTTAGACTCATGTGATGCTAATTAAAAATTCATCCCGATTTTTAGACAAAAGAATTGAAAGCTTGCAATTACAACTTTTTAGGGCGAACATCGCGATAGATATTTGCTGCACTGACTGCAAAGGAGGTCGCGCAATACGCACTACGGCGGACATTAACTGAAGCTTACAAGTTGAATGGGCTTTTATCGTTCCCCCAGTTGCCAGAACTGTCACAGCTGCTTCTTTGGGCATCCTAAAGAAGACAGCCAGATAGTGTTGCAAAATACCAAAGTTCCATAAATTACGGTTTAAGGGTTGTGTACACCGTCGCACCAGAATAATCAGGTTCTGAAAAAATCATTTTGACATGAGAATTTTTCGAAAAATGTATGTGATACCTTTCATGGCGTGCATATAGTGGATTTGAACAACGACGTAATGGAAACCAGTTTTGCCACCAACGCGAAAACCGACACCTGAGAAGAAAAAAGTGATGAGTTTTGTTGAAAATGTGAAAACATGTACATTATTACCATCAGGTAATGCAAGTTCTGGTGCATTTTTAGCCCAAGCCCAGATAAGTTTTTGCTCTCCTTCGCAAGTTGGTCCTGATTTACCACCGCCACTGCCCATACCTCCGCATACCCTGCAATCTGTAAGGCTATCAATGGATGGGGATGAGAATAAAAACTCTCACCAAGCGCCTTCCTTGGTTCCTGGCTGAGAGCAAGCATAGAAGAGCATGTGATGAGCCGTGTGCATGCTGCCATGGGGCTTGTATTTGACTAAAACAAAAAACTGTGAGTCTTTAACTTCACGGCTGTAATTTCATACCAATGTAGTGCTCATGATAGGGATCCAATGGAGCGGCGTGACACATGTACATGTCGTCCTGAAAAATTCTTGTTTTAGTCCAAATAAGCTTCAAGAATCCTTTTTGAAAAAGACCACTGCAACATTCATGAGATAGTAAGAACGTGCGTAACAGCTGGCAGCAACGTTTGGATCGCCGGACACCACCTTTTCAACCAGCTTTGACAAAAGAGAATGTTGTGTGCCCTGTGGGGGAATTTTGCAGTATCTCTTTACCACTGTGTACACAGCCCATTGCAAAGATCTCTCACGGAGCAGATTTCATCCTTTTTCGTCAGGAGGATCGCGGTGGTCGGGAAGATCGTGGGTGGCGATCCAAGCTCTGGTTTGTACGCATGTCGTAAGGGAGACAGGCATTTATATAACGGCCTCTGATTGTGCAAACACAGACCACGGCGCATACATTGGGGCGTGCAGTGTCTTAGATATACCACTCATATCAGGAAAGCAATAATTTTTTTTCCGCCTTTTCCGAAATTTAGGATACGCAGATTCACTTGCCGCCAGGCTCCGGAGCACTATTCTGCCGTACCCCTCTCACATAAAGTTATTCTGTTCTGTGATTTTGATAAGCACATTGAAACGCTGTTGGAGAAAAGGGGAAACTAGATTTTTAAAAAAAAGCTACTACTGTCGAAAATAAAACTCGCGCGCAATCACAAACTGTGACAATGGTAAAAGTGAACCTGTGGGTTACAGTACACCCTCAAACGTCGAAATCAAAAATTGTATTCATTGACAGAGTACTGTAATCAATAAGTAGATGCAATTCACGCAAGCCAAATACATGCAATGTGATCGCAGATTCACATCAGTGCCCTGAATTTTTTGAGAACCCACCACGAAAGCTTGAAATGAGGGAAAAATTTTACCTCCGCTGGAAGAACACCAGGCATCCGCAATTCCACTTCTTCTAACTTCAACGCATTCATAACCACCATTTTGCTGAAGCAAATCGCAAATAAAACCAATATACGACCCGACATTGTTGCAGGTACCATCTTTCTGACAATGACGGCTGGTTGATCCCATTTCATCATTTCAAGGAACAATACAACACATGTCCAGTATGTGACATCACGTACGAGCGTCTGGCGTGAATTGCTATACGCACGTAGTTGATGCTGACCACCGTCCTCTGTTGGTTGATGCTTGGATGCAACACGCGTAAATATGCACAAGCGACGTGACGTCAATAAGTGGACATAGGGAAAGGAAAAAGGTGTCATGCTGCTGGTAACAGCCGATAGATACAGTGCAGGGTGGATTGTAGAGTAAGCGTTTCATTCAAGGTGCGAACCTTCTTTGGAAGATACAACCTGAGTGCTGAAACTGTAATCCGATCTTCCTGCTATTAGATTGTATGAGCTTATTTCAACCGAAACCCACTGAAACGATAAGAGAACACAAATCAGTCAATGAACATTCGAAAGGTGTATGGAGAGACAATCCATGCTGATCAGTGCTATATATTCGCTGTTTCTGAGTTAGTGTTCAAATGACCTTTGTTTTTCACTGCCTGACCTTACCCTAACCTTGACCGACCCTTCACAAAATTTTCTGACCTGACCCTGACCTTGACCGAACCAAAAAATCTTTCAGACCTGACTGTTGACCTTCGAGGAACTGTAAATTTTCTGGCTCTGACTTTGACAGTGATCGGACAAAAAATTTTGCTTAAGCAGCACCAGCAACAAAGCTTCTCTGTGTTTGCAGCTTTACCAAGAAATTTCACTGCAGCTGACAATTTTCTGGCATTACGTGAAATTTCACGGGCGGTCCAAGAAACTGAACTTTTATCAAGCTCAAAAAGATATATTAAGCTGTTTTCACGGCTTTGTGAAAACTAGACAAGCTGACACCCATTGAAAATCAAAGATAAATCTCATTCGTTCTAACATCACTTCCTGCTTAAACTGCCTGCTGCATGATCGATTCCTTTACGCCGTAATCCGAGAAAAGGCGCCTTACCAGGCTGGAATTGGCTAGCACAGCCAGAATACCTCGCTCCAATGACGCCAAGTTTAAATATGAACAAATGGGAAGCGATAGGATTGGCTAGGCCACGCATGCATGGCATTCCCAAGTGCACACTAGGCTGGCACACAGTAGTCTATGCAGCTGGGCTGGTAGGGGGCTGGACGAGTAAGACAACTGCAATAGCATGAGACTCACAATCAGCAGGGGCCAGTTTCACAGTGCGATTCTAATTTTAGGACGGTTACAATTCACAACACTGTTTAGGACAGCAACTTGGGACAACGCTGAGACACCAATTTCGGACGTGTCACAATAGCTGTTCTAGGGGGGCCTTATTCGTAGATTTAGGCACGTCCTAAGACAGGTCTCATCTTGTTTCATGATTGAAAAGGTTGGCTTAAGACATTTTAGCGGACCAGAAAATTTAACGCGGGAAATAAATACTGTACGTGTAAGCTGGGAACCCATTACTGGTCGAAGTTTGATGTGCCATTGTATCTGAATAATTTCACTACGTCACGAGGATGCCTTGGCCAATGCAGGCTGGTCCGCATTGTATGAGCTTTGTGAACGTGCCAAATTGTGTTTATTTAATACGGTTTACCATGGGTTTACCGATTTGAGAATCCTCGTTTTATGCACAAAATCTGACCGTCATGTCAGCAAACAGCGTGAACCACATAATTTGTTTTTTCCAAGTTATGATTTTGAGTCCACATAGTTTTGTGTTTTCTGCGACTGTTTTACGGGATTCTTTCCCATGGGATCGTTCTTGCTAGTGACTCTATCACGCGTACAAGTTTTAATTAACACTGTGTTCCCCCTCTCCTGTCAAGTGCATGTATTTGCATGGGTAAAGAAGGAGTAAAATGATGATGATGGGAGTCTGTCGTCCCTTTTTGGCCTCAATGGTTAAAAATGGACGACAGAATTTTAATTCAGCTAAACAAAACCGTTTTTACGGCTCGAGAGAACTAACGCAAAATGCCACAATCTCAAGACGCCCAAAAGTTGCTCCAGAAAGATCAGCTTAAAATTGTCATAGATCAAGGGAAATTGCCCTGCGCCTGACTGCGCTGCCGGGGAATAAAGACACCAGGGAGTGTCGTAGGACATGGTCGAGGTCGCCCTAAACTTACTGTATGACTGCCTGGTGTCCTGGGGTGGGATACCAAGCTGATTGTGAAATGACTTAGGATTGTCCCAGAATTTAGGACATGCCTTGGGATTTAGCACTGTAAAACTGCCCCCCCCCCCCAGATATCTTCTCAGGAAGGCAGGAGCTTGAAATGTTTTCACCAACGTTTCACTAAATTTACTGTCTTTCGCTGTCAGAATACTCTGACCGGGTGTCTGACCTTACCCTGACCTTGACCAACCCCTCAAAAATTTTCTGACCTGACCCTGACCTCGACCGACCGTTAAAAAGATTTTCTGACCTGACCCAGACCTTGACCAAGGGTCGGTCAATCGGTGTTGTGACAGAATTTTGACCTTGACCTTGAGGTCATTTCTAACACTAATCTGAGTTGGGTGGCTAACCTGAATTGGGTGGCTTTGAGGAAGGTATTCCCTTCTTTTTTCTTGCACAATATCCCCTTCGGACAAACTTGGAGTAGTAATTCACCCTCGGGTGTATCTACGCACTGTACTGTACTATAGTGTGTCAGTCTGACAAACCTTTTGCTTGACAGAGACCAAAACTAAAATTCATGCAGTATATATGTAATGTAGATCATTTTTAGCATTTCAAACATTGCTTTTTCAATGCATTTTCATGACTGATATCCAAAAGAGGTTTCACACCAAATTTGTTCATCTTTGGGTCACGACCACCACGAAACCAATTACGTAATGCATAATAAAGGATTGGCTCCTTGTGCCCATACTCGCTCAAGTATTGCATACTTCGTAGACTGACGCCATTGATGGCAATCCATGGAACGCGTGCGTGTTGATCAGGACCGAATTGATCAGTTTTATCAGCAGCACGTTTTTGCAATTCGTCCCCATAAGTTCCATTTTGACAGGCCCAGATAAGATGGCGATGTCGAGGACTGACCTAGAATCGGGATGCAAGGTGTACCGGCCTATGATCATGAATGGATTCTTACCGTTGGCTTCCTCAGGCACGAGTCAACTGCTACACCAGGCGTCATTGTGTTACTGGCCTGATGGAAACAGCTTATCACAGGCAGCCATATCCTAGAGTCCCCCATCACAGCCATTGTACAACTGTGCACTTTATTCAACCAGCACTCATCCGGTCCGTGTTGGCAAGTGATCAAATAGGATCCATCATCCAAGACCACACTGTGTGCATTTCCATAAGGGATCAACTCCAAATCGATGAATTGCCATCCGTCCCATTGACGCCAGGTAATATTATAGAGGGTCGTGGCTATGAAATCTTCACAGCCAGGACAAAGTGCTTCATAGACCACAGATAATTTAATTTTTTGCTTGTACACAGTAGCATTATAATCTGAACACTGTTCATAAACACCACATTCTTCAGCTATGTCAGGCCGATCGCACCAAAAAGCTGGTGGCACTGAACACGAAGACACAGAGGGTAAAAAAAATTGATAAAGGCTAGCGAGGAAAAAAATTTTTGACATTTTCAGAATGCCTTGTCTTGCTCTTACGTTAGCTTCTTTGCCATTTATAAGAAACATATATTTGCCCATGAATGACGTCGATTCAGGCTCGAGTTATGGCAAAAGTTCCAGTTTCAAGGTCATGTTTGACCAAGCGGGGTTTGCGCATGAGGAAAACCATATTTAGTAAAGAAAATGTGCTGTCAGTTGACTGAAATAAGCATACTTTCAAAGGATAGTACTAGCAATAGTAGAATGCTGGCAAACTGACCTGAGCTAAGCTTTGCTTTAAAAAAAACAAGAAAAAACCGGATTTGGTAGTGAGTTGAATTTTAAGTAGGCAAATAGTTGATTTACTCAAAATGGGCGAGAAAATGCCACTCTTGTCGTCATTATTATTTGAGACCAGAGAAAACATGGATGACTCAGATTCTGCGAATAGTTTGTAGTCAGTCGACAGAAATATTTGTGAGTGAGGAGTAATAATATCCGTTTTTACAAAATAGGTTGAAGTTATGCTGCAGTCATTAATTTCTCCGATGTTAGCATGATCATGAATTCATGCAGGCACCACAAAAAACCTAGTTCTCCTAAACTTACCAGTCCAGTAATGGTGCCTTCGATACCTTTTTACCGACTAATTGGTTACAAATGAGTTTGGTTTTCATATTTTTGATTAGTTGCGTTATCACCTATTCTAGCCCAACATTATTCTGATCCAGCAGTTTAAATTTAGCAGCTGATTTATCTTTTCTGGCATCATTATACCAGAAAGTTGACTTGCGCAAGTTGTTTTGGTCCACGAGAGCTGCCTTTGTCAACAAACTAATCTTCAATATCGCTACAGACAAATTTCTTCCCGCGCTTTAAAAACCTCCAAAACCGCTTTAGATACCTTTAGCAGCATTATTCTAAAAGCCCAGATTGTCATTCCTACTCTAACAGTCAAGGACTCCATGTTCCATGCTCCCCTTCAACACAAGTTTATTCGCCATATTCACGTTTTCCTGGGTGCCAGAGGTAATTATCGATTATCCATTTGATGAACCTTTGGAAGTTAGCTTCTGGTCATTGAGGCCAAGGACCACAGCTTTGACAAATAGTAGGTGTTAGCCACAGATATTCTGACGGAATATGAAATTTCTGAGGTCGGACCAAGTCCACCAATGTGATCTCTAACACAGGCCCAGTTATCGGCCATTTCCATGCCGTCCCTGCCAATCCAGAATCCATATTTTCAGTTTACCAAATACAAAATGCATTAGCTCCTTTCCTAACCCCCTGTTGATGATCCCAATCAGCAGGATTTCGGTCTTTGCTCGTTTCAGTGTTGCACCTGGCGCTCGTTTAGACATATCGTAGACATGGGAAATTCATTCTATCGATTTAGAACATCCAGTCAGCAAGTTGGTGCCATCTGCGCAATCGCCAAGCTTCTTTCGCGTCCTAGCTAAAGTGTCCACACACCTAATATCTTTGTCCTGGCTTACAAAAAATGTGTGACTGTGTAAGCAGTCATTTATGAGCAGCATGTATCCGATCTTCACTTTATAAGGTTGTAAAGTATTCAAGGATCCATGATGAGCTACGTGGCAAAGCTTTCCGAAGGCGTTGCTTGTGCCATAGCACCATGATAATAAGTACTTTTGATTATCATGTTGAGCGGCCTTTCGAAAAAAGATGATGCGTTATTTATTGTTAAAAAATTACAAGTATTTCACATAATCCGATCCGGTCGTGAGTCACTGACACCACTCACGGGTGCATAAAAATGGTAGATGTTTAAGAATTGAAGCTTGGTCGTCCTTTTTTACGTTAGACCTGACTTGATTTTGTGAATTATATGCCACTTTTTACGCCCCTTCAGCAAACCACCGTTCGCACCCAAATGGGACAGTAATCAACACTTAGGAGCAAGATTCGTAGCTCTGTGTGCATTAAATCTTCACAAAAAAGCATTCAGGTATCTACGGGCTTAAATTTACAAAAGTGACTTTTTAATGGAAACGTAAATGGGAAAACTGTTACGGCCTTTTCAATGGCCGGCGACATTTCGAAAGGGAACCATAAAACTCAATTTTATTTTAATGGTGTCCGCGTCATAAGTCACCTTTAGCACACACGGCACACCATACTGTAATATGATATAGGTACAATAGCATGAACTTATGGGTTATCAAAAATTCCTCCCCATTTTTCCCCGATGGCGATAGGTGAATTGGGTGGACACGGACCGTGAGTGCCTCCACACACCCTGTGTTTGTAAGTATACCAGCCCACTGGCCTGATGTATCTTTCACAAAACTGCTCTCGCGTTTGATCCTCTTCTTTTATCAGCATTTCTCCAATCAGTTTCGCTGGAATATCTTGCGTTCGTCCACGACCTTTCTTGATCCAACCTTGCACAATAAAAGGGAAAAAATTCATTCCGTTCTGACTGGCAACAACTGGCACGGAGCATGTGCTGTTGGCGTAAAAATTTACATGGCATATTCTGACCAAGCTGTCGTAGTAACTCATCGTATAATTATTAGGTAAGAAACAGAAAAAGAAGGTGACTTGCGTTAATGGTGTGTACTCCTGTTTGAATGGGTAACCTATTTGGAAGAGCGTGGCATTGTCAGGGGTCGCTGGGTCGATGCAAGTTGGATATTTGATTCGACCGAATCGTATATATTTCTTCTTCTTGCACTCGCAAACTAGCCTTTGATAATCGCAAACATTAGCCATCGCGTACAGAGACACTTTTCCCCTATTTTCTCGCCAATCGGGAATCACCTTTGGCGGATAAAAATCATCGTGAATATTTCGACATCCGTGGCACATTAGGAAGTCGGATGGTGGTATCGCTCGACTCCGATACGAACAGAGAATCAAGACCAGCAAGCCTTGCGGAAAAGCGGACATGGTTGAAGGGTATCTTGAAAACTTGTTGAGAAAAGCTCTCTGAGTAGTCAGAATCAGACGCTCTTAGTGGAATGGAGCTTTAAACTTTTGCAAGTGGTATAAATATTTGATAAAACTAAAACATAAGAATGAAAAGCAATTAATTTTAAAAGGTTTACCTTTTCCCGTTACACATTATTATCCCGCTTCATACCTTCCCTACATGCCCGTCCCAGCTACTTACTGTCTGAACAAACGAGCAAACGGTCTACCTTTTATCTTGTATTA
Organism: Mesodorylaimus sp. YZB2_4; assembly: GCA_030248295.1. NCBI lineage: Eukaryota > Metazoa > Nematoda > Enoplea > Dorylaimida > Dorylaimidae > Mesodorylaimus > Mesodorylaimus sp. YZB2_4. The sequence continues at coordinate 17,021 of JASANH010001439.1, read as the reverse complement.
CTTTCTGCCACAGATTCTGCTCTGATCGGGATGCCACTAATTTTCATAAAATTTTGTGTTCCGCCGACGGAAAGTGGATGCTTAGTTTTGGCTTATGATTAGTATGGCACTTGAAAATGGCTCATTCGCATTTTCTAGTTGCTCGCTTCACTCGCGGCCGTTTCTTAAGAATCGGTGCGCAATGCCTCTGACATCATGCCTAGGTGATAGTTCGTAGTAACAGGGTAATGACAATTCTTTGCAAGAGGTGCTTCAATTTCAAATAACTCTTCCCTTCCAGCGACACCTCACACATTGGCTTCCCACTCAGAGGCGGTCTTCGAGCCGATGGTCATTGCTGGGCATGTTTCAGTCAGACTTAGAGACAGTAGTAGGCGTTCCATATGAAAACAGATTCCTGTTTATTTACAGATGCTATGTTAACGTTACTTTCTGACATTTCTGTTTACAAAACTTGTTCAAACGCGATGTTATTAGCCACAATTTCATTGCCAACCTCCCCATGCATGGTGGTACAGCTGCCCATGAGTAAAAACTCGATGCCTCAGAAGGGGAACTGGATGCCTGAGAGGCAATGATGATCAGACGCGTTGCAATGCAAAGCCCGCTCGCCAAACAGAGATTCATGATCAGTATAAAAGTGGCTCCCTCTTTAAGGTTTAATTCGAGAGGGGGCAAGCCAGTTAGGTTTACTGAATCCAAGAATTCGGTTGGGCACAGGCATCTGTTGCATGGCCTCGTCTTCTCTCTCAACTGCCCCGATTTTGTTCCAGCTGCATGATTCAAAAGTGCCTGAATAAGGGCTTTCATGCGTTGTTTTTCATGCATTCGCTTTTCGTGCAAACGCACAACGATATCTAAATTCGGAGCACATATTCACTTATTTATTTCAAGGTATCTGAAAAAAAGGACTGCTTTGGCCCACTGTCCTTTTTCATCACTCGCTGATCAATCTGATGACTAATTAATCGCTTTAATCACTCCCTGATACTTCTGACCACTTACTAATCACTGTGATCACTCACTGATCACTGTGATCACTCACTGATCACTGTGATCACTCACTGATCACTGTGATCACTCACTGATCACTGTGATCACTCACTGATCACTGTGATCACTCACTGATCACTGTGATCACTCACTGATCACTGTGATCACTCACTGATCACTGTGATCACTCACTGATCACTGTGATCACTCACTGATCACTGTGATCACTCACTGATCACTGTGATCACTCACTGATCACTGTGATCACTCACTGATCACTGTGATCACTCACTGATCACTGTGATCACTCACTGATCACTGTGATCACTCACTGATCACTGTGATCACTCACTGATCACTGTGATCACTCACTGATCACTGTAATAACTTACTGATCACTGTGATCACTCACTGAACGCTGGGATCACTCACCACACTCTGGTCACTCACTGATCACTGCGACCACTCACTGACCACGGCTATCAATAAGTGATTACTCTGATCGCTCACTGATCACTGTGATTACCCGTTGATGACGTTGATATTTCTGATCCTACTAACTTTTTTTTTTTTTTTTTTTTTTTTTTTTTTTTTTTTTTTTTTTTTTTTTTTTTTTTTTTTTTTTTTTTTTTTTTTTCTTCATTTTTTTTTAACTAACAAGGGAACATCGTCAACTGTATTCAACTTGACAAAACCAAAAATTGTAATGGGTTCCATGTCGCAAAACCTCTGCAAAATATTAGAGATGTCAACTGGTCAGACGTGGTCAGCGCCTGAAGTCCTGAGCGGTTTTCGAATTCCTCTTTTTTTAATTACTTCGAAAAACCCAAAATCAGAGCTTACATATTCGCTTGATGGAAATGAGTACGATAGACGCTTCCGCGCTGTAAATTTAGCTCAGTTTGTTCAATAGCTTTATCATCTGTTAAATCACTACTGTAATCATAAATGCAGCGTGCATCCGAAGTGTAAGGCTCGATTCGAAGACGCGAACTTTACACTTTGTGAAGAACCGACATTATGAACATTTTTTACCTCACGGACTGGTCATCCACCGCAAAATATAATGTCTCAAACAACTAAGAAGGCCTGTCAAGAATCTGCTAGCTCCAGCATTTTTAGTCGATTGATCAAGAAATCGGCTTCGTCGACTCCTGCTCAAACTTGCAAATGCGCCGATGAGGCCGCGTCCGCGATCGGACACTTGGCTCTTCGATTATATCACGAAATCGGCCACGCGGGTGGCAGTGGTGTGTTTTTCACAGTTTCCATCGCCTTGGCATTGTGGCTGGTGGAAGCAGGAGCCGCGAACGAAACAAAGGACCAAATCCAAGCTTTGCTCAATCCTGCTGATCCCAGTCAATCCGACTCGACCCATTCGTATCAAGCTTTGCAAAGGCAGTTACACATACGAAGTCGACTATCCAATTTGTTCATCGCCAACGGTTTATTCTTCTCAGATAAAATGAAATTGGCCTCGGACTACTCGAAAAAAATGCGAAAATTTCCCGACATCCAAATTCAACGGCAGCCATTCGCCACAAATCCCGAAAAAGCTAGCAAAAATATTAACCAGTAGATATACAAGTCGACGGCGAAAAACATTGAGGATATGTTTCCACCCGGCAGTCTAAGCGGAAACACCACGATCGTTCTGGCAAATGCAGTTTATATGAAAGCTAAATGGCAAAAGCCATTTCACGTGCACGAATTTTTACATTTTTATCGATCGGGAAAAATCGAAGAAGCGCATAAGGTATGATTAGTCGATAACGAAGTAGAAAGGGAGATCAAACATTTCAGACAAACCAAAAATGAAATGAAATTGGAGGCTTTCGCGAACTATTTCGACAACAGGCATCCCACACTCGCCTTCCCTGAAAACCCAATCTCGGAACTTGGGTAGGTCTATTTTGGAACCCAAGAAGCCCGACTTTCATGAAACACACAAAACGGACTTGAATTCCTCGAAATATCTGGGCCCTGAAATCTTTTGTAGCCTACTTTAGTTCACCATTTTAAAAAAACCCTGAATTAAGCGAGGCGATAGACATTCGTTCAGCGCAAACAATTCTTTAAGAAACCCTATTTCAGAAGATTTTGTGGCAAAAAGTCATTCTTGGTCAGGTTGGTTTGGTAATCAAACTGAGGCGAGCAAACTCTGCTGCAACAAGAATATTTTAAAAAACCTGTTCTTCTAAAAGCAGAATGAATTTTTTGAAAGCCATCAGTTAATCACAATTTTCCAGGTTCGTTTCATGACAATGACAAATCAGTTCGGCTACTTCTCGTCGGAAACTTTCCACGCGGCTGCACTACCTTATAAGGACGTGCCATTGAGTATGTTCATCATTCTACCCAAACAAATGGATGGCATCCGAGATGTGGAGCAATCGATAAATGGACACGACTTGATTTCATCATTTGGAGAAACCAACTCTGAAATGTTAAACTTAAAATTGCCTGAATTCAAGTTGCGAAAAAAAGTAGATTTGACAGAGATTTTGAAAATACTCGGCGCAGTCGCAATGTTTTCTGAGGAGAAAGCTGATTTTAGTCGAATGATTAAGGATGACTCTGGTGGGATGAGGCGGAAAGTTTACATCTCAGAGGCTTTGCACGAAGCTTACATCAAAGAGCTCTTTACTTCCGATCCCTCTCTCACTTCATGCACTTTGTCGCAGGTGGACACAGAAGGAACTGAGGCAGCAGCGATCAGTGCGGTGCGAGCATGTCACCTTGCCAGCCGCCTCATGGGAAAGCCATCCATAAATTTTTTGCCGATCATCCTTTTATGTACGCCATCGTGCATAAGCCGACATCCGCCATCCTTTTTATGGGAAGAGTGAACTTGTTGGATCCAGGTGGGACCTCACGTGAATAATGTCTTCGACTTCGTGCCTACTGATTGGTCTAACTGATAGAATGTACTAATTTTGTATGCTTTTGCGTCGTCGTGTCTGCATACCGACTTTAAGTATTGCAGAGCACTTTGGTTGTTTTCACTAAATCTTCTTCTGAAGTGTTCTTGGCTGATACCGTATTAAATTTGGCCATCACGTCTTTCAAAGTGACAGGCAGCGATAAACATTGCTATTGCATTTAATCGGCGTGGATATTTTGTTTTGAAAACATTCACAACTTTTATATCAGTTTTCTAACCCTGCAGCGCGCCCACTCGTCTCAGTTACGTATGTACTTTCTCGCGGTCCTTGAGCGTTATTAAGAGTGGAATGGTTCAAAAGTCAGGCCATAGACAGCTTCTACAAAACTTGCAAAAATTAAGACTTGGTAGAATTTTTGAATCAACTGGAAAGGCGTGATTTCGACGAGTCACGTTGTCTGTAAAGCACATCTTGACTCTACAACCTTAAGACCCGAGCAAGTTTCCCTTGCTTACGATCAGGCCACAGTCATAAGCAGTCGAGCTACAGTGATCGCGGGAATTCAAAGTTTACTGACGTTGAAAAGGTTTATTGTGAGCATGCAGATTTACAATGCAGAGACTATATATCCCACTCTATATATGCATCCCCAGATCACATATAATCTACAAACTATGCACGTGATGACGGATATGTTACTAAGCCAGTTAGTGATTGTGATTGTAACAAGGGCATTTGAACAGAAGTGAAAGAGTTTTGTCTTTGGGCGCCGAAACATTGCAAGTGATTGTTCAAACGCATTCGCAATGGATGGTGCAATTCTACACCTTCATTTGACAAAAATTCGTCCACATCGCTCGCACAAAATCGGAATCCCATGGAATGGTATTCTGCAGCTGATTGATCTGGGTGAGGCCACAATGCATTTGAGCCTGAAAGACGAGTTGGCGTCGGGCATGCTGCTGGGATTAGCATGGACAGCCGTGAAATAATGGATGTGTGGGTGAAAGATGCTCCCTCTGGGTCGAGGTTAGAGACCTTGAGTGTTTCCAGCATTTGTACAGTATAATAAGTCGTTCCGATCAGAGTCTAGTTTGCATGATGGTGTCTGTGACGAGTGTAAGCATGTCCCGCGTTAAGCGGCCGCGGTGGTGAAGCATTCGTCTCTCCATATTGCTTGCGAGTGAGTGGCTGGACTCGTCCCGGGTTCGATCCTCGGTGATGGAGGTCGGTCCAGCAGTTGGATTGGATCAGATCAGGAATCGATCCATCCCTCGTATCGTCGGATCGGTCGATGCTGGATACCGATCACCAGCCCGGCCGCCATCGTCCGAGGAAGTCGGTGTCCAGTGCAGAATGCCCTCGTGCTGGAGGCGCTGCTGTGTGTGCCGGTCCCCGCACCAAGGTTCGACTGCGGGCCGGCTAGGCAGAACAGGCTTGGGCCCACAAAAATTAGAAAAGAGACCTGTCCCACGGGCTCAAGCATGGATACTAAAATTTTGTAAGTAAACTATTACTTACTCTTGGATCCGAGCGTTTTCAAATGCTGCACGGCCAGGTGTAGAATTTCCGCCTTTTCCAATTTTTGCGAACCTTGCTTTTCAAATGCGCTCGGAACTAATCGCCTTAATTCAGCCAATGAACTGTTTATGCGATCGCGTCGACGTTTTTCAATTACCTTCAATCAAAATGTAAACGCACAATGTGATGTGGTATAGTTACTGTTCACGAGACTTAAGAAACAAGGTGTCAAAAAATGGGTTATTATTCAATGATGCGCTCTCTATTAGCAATTTGTGACAAAGCTGCGGATCGGTTTTAACGTTTTTTTGTTCACATGCAAGAGGAATGGGTTCAGTGTTGGTAAAAATGCGTTTCAGTGCTGCTCCGGATGCAAGCTTGAGCCATTGCTGGACAAAGGAGATGAATCCCTTATGACAGCATCTTGCATCAGAATATGTCGACTAGGGTGGTTTGCCATCATCTATGCTCCTTTTGTCTGTGAAGTACACGCCTCTGTCTGGAAATACTAGAGTATGTCTCTCAAACGAAGCGACTGTCGAATACAATAGGACAATAGTCCGATTGTTGTCCTATGTCGCATCTAATCCCGCATTTGGCCCAGCGAGTGAGCGTTACGAGGGCGGTCTGCACGATTACAATCGGTTCCGGGTACGGGGTAATCGAGAAAATAGTGGGCATCGTCCAGACAGTAAGGGCGGCCAATTGTTGAGGATGAGAGTTCTCGCTTCGGCACAATACTAGGATGATGATGAACGGTGGGCCGGGTAAGAGGAGAGCGCATGAATAGGTGGCAAGAACCAGGATGCGCACATGAGGCTAGTACTACTGTAGCAGGCGGAGATGACTACAGTCCCTTCTCTCCCATGCCGACACCTGCACAGAGCAGATTATTGCTAAGATAAGGTCGCCATAGTCGAATGAGTCGAACTGATCACTATGCGCTAAACCTGAATTTAAAAAAAATGCGACTTTGTGATGGCCAGAGCTGCAGGAATGCTCCGCTTTCTGCAACACTATTGCAATAGGGCACGGGCTTTTTTAGAACTTCGGCTTCGCGGGCTCTATAGAGGCCCAGACATTTGGCGGTGCGAAATGGATGGCGAATGACCTGTCCTAGTCGACGTGTGCGCGCCTAGGATGACGTCATGCGAAACAAAAATGGCATAAAATAAAATAAAATACCGAATAATTTCGCGCAAGATTAATTGGATTCATTCATTCAATGGACAAAAAGGATAAAATTTAAGCAAAGCACTTAACTTCAATTTAAATTCATTTTTGAACAGCTTTTCACTTTTTTCAATTTATTTCGTCACAGGCCTAGCATGACGTCATACTAGGCGCGCACACGCTGATTTGGACAGGTCAATCGCCATCCATTTCGCACCGCCAAATGTCTGCTAGAGCCCGCGAAGCTGAAATTCGAGAAAGCCAATGCCCAGCAGCGGTGCGCCGTGCAAAATGATACTTACACGTTGGGGATCCATCTATCTTAATTTATGAGGGCGAGAATAATGACATTTCTATCTAGCCCGCATAGAATATCATTCTTCCTGGCACGTTCGATAATTCTACTAACATAACACGACACTGAACACAACAACATTGGACATACCTGTGTCGTGGCCTTAGCGCGGGTAGGCGTGTCTCTCACGCTGGGTGCGCACTTACAGGAGAGGGTTCGACTCCCACCTGGGTAAAAATGAATGTCAATGCATTTGCTCCTTATGGTCAGCCCTCGAGTGCGCTGTACAGGGCTTGGCTATGGATAAAATCACTTACCCCTCTGCGTCTTTTCTTATTTCCCGTTATTTGCACACCCGACTCAGAAGGCGTACCAGTCCGAAAATGGTTTTGCTCTTCCAGCGCCGTCGACTTGTCACCAACAACATTTCGTTCCAAAAGATCACTTTGCAAAGGTGTAGCAGAGCTGGGATTAGCTGGAGTTGAATACTTCAATAGATCAGGCGCAGAAGAATTTTTCTCCATCACTTCCTCAGACATTTCAAAGATTTCTCAAAAAACTCAAGTTCAGGATTGAGAAACGCAAAGTAGTGGGAACCAGGACACGCGACTGACCAAGTGCCAGACGCGCGACCGCCAGTGAACTGAGAAGGACATGGATTGGTCGGTCCAATGTCCTCTCCTCTTCTACCATTACGCCAGGAGAAAAGAATAGAAAGTGAACCCGGCGCATGCATTTTCGAGTCCATTGTCCGATAGTGAATGGAAGAAAATTTCCATGCTCCGCAATATACGCCTAAGCGTGACATTGAAAAAGAAAAGGCGACAATTTCCCACGATTTTATGCAGAATCGACCAGTATCTCATATACGATGTACATAATTTAAAATGCTCCTTGCTAAGGCGACATGCCATTCGCACTCCGATGCAATGAGACCAGCATAATTTTTCGTGAACATAGGGAGGGTGTTTAAAATGAAGTGGGCTTATGGTAATCCGCGGGTGCAGTGTAAATTCAAGTACAAGGTTGAGCACAGCGTTATTTTCATGATTTTGAAGTACTTTTGGTCAGCCTAGATTTTGTGACTGGTGAGTCGCTTTCTTCAAAAGTTTGTTAGCCATGACGATTGCCTGTCTGTTTATGCATAGCCAACCACTCTACAGTGCACTCGAGAGCTAAGCGAGAGTCGAACCCTTCCCTGTAAATGAGCGCCCAGCGTGAGAGGCCGCTAGGTCAAAGGCCCAGGTCCCTGGCTGATTGAAAATCTGAAAATTGACCATCGACCTGTCATTCGATATCTGACGCGAAATAACAAAGCTGACACCACCTGGTGGCATGCTACCCACAAATAGTCATGATCTCCTCATGAACCTCCTTGCCAGCTTCATTCTTTCGCATCTGATACCGAATGACAGATTGGTGATCAAAAGGTTTCAAGCATTTTTCATGACTAACAAACTTTTAACTCACCGATCACAAGAGCTTGGCTGACCGGAAGTAAAAATGGGCTCACTGTCTGACTTTGTGCTTTACATTGCACAAGTGCGTTATTAAAAAACCAACTCAATGTCGGAGCCCCTTCTACCCTAGTAACATGAAAAAATAAAAAGGAACATGCAAAATCACAAAGATGCAGAAATTAGTTTTTTCAATTGCATTGGGTCCGTCACCAAGTTTTTTTTAAACTTCAAATTTCATCAAAAAATTTTTCCGATGGCAAGAAGATTCACAGAAGCATTATTTTCTACATTACAATATGTCACCGTTTCTTTCAATCAATAAGCCCTCAACTCAACCCGTCGGCTCGATGCTTCAAGGTTGTGACTAACCAAGTGCAGCACCTTATACTCGGGTGATTCGTGTCGAAGTGTTAAAGAAATTAATTTTTGGCAGCTCGGAATGAGCTTCTTTTCGATGCTTGTCTGTGAGGTGACTCACACGCGCACACATCAAATTTCAAACAGTATTGTACGTTCTTTGTTAGCGGTTATTCGCAAATTGTGGTGCTTATTTTAATTTTTAGCGTTTAACACTGGGGAAATAGCGGGCATTATGACAGACTACACACTATTTTTTAAGTGGCAAAGTACAAAAAATGAGCACGTTAGCATAGATTGTAAAATACAGTGATCATAACCACATGCGTTCAAAAATTCAAAGTCATTTTTTATTCCGAAAAAGTTTCACACAGTGGAAGACAGAAACTTGTCTTTTTCTTCATCTGAACCCAGAATCACTGTAGCATTGCAGTTTCTTGTGCATAATTTCAAGTTGCATATCTTCGAGCACATTATGTTAGAAGTTATGCACAAGCATGAGTGCTCACACGCGTAAGGCTTTCACTAACTTGACGCCTTCATCTGACCTAATGCTAATACAATCAGTCGATCACTTCTACTAGAGATAAACTAGAGAACACACACAATCCTTACAAGTATGACCATGAGACCAGCGCACACACCTCAGCCACTGATCTAAGATTGTCACTTAAGACTGTCAACACACGCACTCTCACCCACCGCACCCTATATATGCACACACTATAGAGGGGCCTAGCGATAGCTCAATAACTCCACCCCCATCCCATCACCAACGTGACTCGCAATAAGATTCTGATGCGCCCACCCAAAGCGCCGCATCAATCAATAAACCCTCGCAGAAACAGGCAGCTTGATGTTTCACGCACGTAGCTATATCACCCGTACCCCGTGTCTCGGTACTATCCGTGTTTTACCCCTAACTGACTATGCGTCAGATCAGATTATTATCGGCAAGCTCGTGTGTGCTTTGTTCATGCACTTATCGATAGAACTAGCTTCGAGAAGAAAATATCCAACGTGCGTGCTGTTCTGCGCCTAGCTTTCAACGATCGATAAATCACAAAGTAAACCTTCTAGTTTGATGTTTCACGCTTGCTAAAAACATTGGCGCTGCCCCATTCAGGTAACATGATTCCCTCTTTCTAACTGTGTTATCGCCTTGTAAGTAATAGTTTATCTGTGCACAAAGGTTATTTTTGGCAAGCTCATGTGAGCGTTTGTTCTTACTGGAAAGTGAGAATGCGCCGTGAATGTCAAGAAATAGGGGCAAATATAAAAAAAACCAAGGCTGGAGGTACTCGCGGAAGTCGTGAAAACATGAAAAGAAATGCGTGGTTGTGCCCAGCATTCATCGATCGATAAAGCAAAGCATAAACCCTCTAACTTGATATTTCACACTTGCAGTGAAAGCTGCTGTGCAACTAGCTGCAGGCAAAAGGTTGCTCTTCTCAATGATTCAAACTCCTTATTCATAAGGTTATTTTTTGGCAAGCTCGTACATAGGCATTTTGCAGCGAGAATTTTTTACTGAAAGCATCTGTAAAAGGCATTGCTTATAGCATTTTTCCGTCGTGCTTCAAATCGACTCGAATTTTTAGTCTGCTCGCCCAAAAGCACAAAATATCGAAAAAGTTCTGAAAATGAAATTGCTTTCCAAGAATAAAATCTCATATGTATGGGCGTTTTAACAAAAGCGAAAATCTTGTCGGTCCAAGAAATGGATTGAGCGAAGAAATTAGGTTTGTCCAACGGGTGTACGCGCACTTGAAGTGACAGGCGATAATGACATTTTTAGAACTAATGTTGTCCGGATAGGCGGAATCGTGAACTTCTTCTCCGCCATGCCCAATGCGTGTCTTCAACTTGTATGGCGTTAAACTTAATTTTATTGCCAGCAGGTGGCAAAAGGTATAAAAAACAGGGTATGCTAGGTTGGAAAACCAAACTCTACGCGATTTCATTTTTAGGGTTCGAATTTTAAACTACCCGCCTTTTCTAAGAGCCTTCTGATCATGCTGAAAATCCAAGAATTAACTTGACTCCATTAAGCGCTAGGGTAGTGAAAAAATAATTAATGAAGAATAGAAATTTTTATTTAAGGTACCTCGAAAAAAACATTTTTCCGCTATTTGTAATAATGAACCCTGAAAAATGGCTGCTCAGCAGCGATGATACTGTTTGAAATAAAGATGTTCTAGTTTCAATCAAGTTTATCTTGATTCAGTTTTTCCTTCAACAAATTTTTATATGTAGATACGAAAGCTTGGCGAGCGAAAAAGCTCCACGTTTTTTCATTTTGGAGGAATGACTGAATGAACTCATTTAGACTTAAACAGCTCGCAAGGAAAACCTTGACAGCCGAGCTCGAATTTGCTGTGAAGTGCGAGGTTGTAAATAATTTGTTTGGCGCAAAATAAAGGTCTGCAAAATAAATTAGGTCCATCTGGCCAGCTGGTCAGCGGTGTTCACTACCCGAAGTCCTCCAAATGTTTATATATCTTCCTACTTTTTTGGGGTTTTCCGTGGAGAATATTCCCAAATCCGCGTTCAGAAACAAGCTCAGAGCCCGAAACCTGAAACCAAGTTTAGAAAACCCTCCCAGTTTTCCCCAACCTTCTCTCCTTACCACACAAAAGTTAAAAAAACCGCAAGACTTTGAATGCTGACCACCGCTGACCAGTTCGCCAGGTGGGTTCAATATATTGCGGAGAGCTTTGCAACCTGGAATAATTACATTGTTCGATTATGCCAAGCTCAGCTTGACGGCTGGCGAGACTTCGTCTGAATAAAATGATTGTAATTAAGGAATTCCTTTTTCCTGTCTTTTAACTCAATTACGCTCTCTTTTCAGCATGGGGCTCGATCTACTGATGCAGCGCTATCGTAGCAGCAGCTGATAAACCACTGCAATATCGCAAAGATGTAAGCTTTTTCTGTGTGGACCAAAGTTCGAGCAAATCCAATTCATTTCCAGCCGCTCTGGGCTTTTTAGGGGTGCCAAAATTTGCATCCAGCTCGTTATCAACAGGATTCGAACCAGCAATCGTCTCAGCTGCTTCGGTTCTCTTTGAGTTTTGCACGAACAGCCGAAAAAGAGATCACTAATTTAGAAACGGCGGTAATTTGAAAACTGATTAAAAAAGATTTAGTTGAATATTTTGATGAAAAGATCTAGTCTCAGTTACAGCTAACTGTATCATGCTTTTTCTACGAGCTTCTAATCATGCTGTGAATCAAAGAATCAGGTTGCATTTGATTTGGTATTCTTAGGACAGTGTGACAGGAAAATCTAATTTTTGTCAGTAAAACCTGGAAAATCTAAAAAAACATGCATTTTTATGTTTTGAATTTTAGATCGCCCGCCTTTTCTAAGGGCCCTCTGATCACGCTGCAAATAAAAGAATCAATTGAATTTCAGGTAGCGCTAGGGCAGCGAGAAAATAATCAAGAAGTCTAATTTTTGTCTGTAAAACCAGGAAAATCAGGAGAATCATCTTCCACTCCTTGTATGAGCCCCTGAAAAATGGTCTTGTTGTTTTAGTTTTTCAGTTTCGATTCTGTTCGATACGATCTTGTACGGCCTTCGACCCTCGGCCCTTTTGGTGTTCTGAACATGAGTTCACGTGTTTTTCTCGAGTTGACACGTGCATGCGCATGCCTTTAGGGCCCAGACACTGTCAATGCCAACACCTACACTGCGCACTGCAGATATGTACGGGTACTTCAGATTAGAAGAGGCTATTTTGTCTTGTCACGCATGAGCAACCTGTTTTCGACCGTGTCTAAACTACTAGTTTTTTGTCCCATTAAATTGCTTCACACACTTCACACAAAATCTACTCAGTCGATTTAATCTTTAAGATTAGGTCACGCATCAACTTTTATCAAATTTTCACTCTCATATTCAATTAAGCAAATCACACTTTTCTCATTCAACTTACTTTCAAACCATCTGGCACGAAAAATTTTGTCCGAACTTGACAAGATTTCAATTGAAGAAGTCATGAAAAGTTTTTCTTTTCAATTTGTACGTTCTACTTTTCAGTCATCAATTTTTGCAGAACATATTCGAAACTAGTTTTCATTTTACACAAAGTTAAAATCCTTTAATTGACAGGCTTGAATTGATTGACTGAATTTGTGAGTGCATTTTCCTTTTCCCACAACTTTTTGAACTTTTTACAAAAGAAATAAGATTATGATCGCGCTCGTTTTGGCAGCCGGATTTAGTTTGCAGTTTAACTTTAATGGGAATCCGAAAAGGACTGAAAAATTTTTACTAAGTCCATATGTCAATTAAAAAAATAGAAAAAATTGTGCATGAAAAGATCACGAGCGCATATTGTAAGAAAAATTTATGCTCAGATGAAAACTAGTTAAAAGGCGTCACTCATAAATTTTAAAAATCACACACACACATGTTGGATGTGAAGACGACTCAGCTCGGTCACCAGATCACTTCACCCTGCCAATAGTCTCGTTGGCTGGTTGCCTGGTCGGAGTGGGCTCGTGACGCGCTAATAGTTTACTCGACCCATACTCGATGCCCAATTTAGAGCAAGTCCTAGTTTTAATTCGTGTATCCCGTCTGATTACCCGATTATCAATGGACCACGACGACCTTGTTGGCCAACGTAGCGTCCATTTAGGTATGTACACACTCCACTAAACTGGGCCCCCTCTCTCCCTATGCACAGTGTAAACCGATCTATTACGCCACTCCAGTGCCAGAATGTGTAGACCAGGCGCGAGAATTTAAAAAGACCCGTTCGCTTGGAATTATGTTATTAGATCAGCGAGGCCGAAACTGGCAAAAATTTTTCACTCTTCTATCCCCTGCGCACTAGATCTGTGACGCGAAACGCCAGCCATCGTGTCATATCCGTTGTTCGAATACGAGCGAGACATGGTTGAATGCATGTTAGACGGGTAGTCGAGGGCGAGTGTAAAGGCTCGTCCTGTATTTGCCGAATGTCCATAGGACACCATTTACACGTGTAGTTTTCATTGTACAAAATGACTAGGGCGCACCCACCCCCTGCTATCAATATTGCATATTGGCGCAGTTTTATACACATGTCAGTTTTTTTCAACAGTACTTACCAGTTTCTTGAGTAGTGTAACGTTTCGGTGACTTTTTCCAGGCTCTAAAACAATATTCTTACCTTTTTTGTGCTTAGATTTGGTGGCGTGGTAGAAGGCTAAGATTACGTTGCGCCAGAACGAAGTCAAAAGAGTTTGTTGAAGAATGTGGTCAATTTGGTATTCTCGTCGTAATGCTCTACTTTCTCCGACTCTGGCTATTACAATGATTATTGGCGAAAAGAGAGATCTTTCTTTTCGACTGGTTCTTTTCTAAAATACGAGCACGTATCTTTGCAATTTTCTCCCTTCTATCTATACTTAGGTGTATATTAGACTCAGGCCATACTGGATCACGCAGTCGATGGTCTAGAAAAGGAAGTTTTTTCTTTCTATTTGGTATTGTGGCCATCGATGACACTTCGCCTTGGCCCGAGAGTATACTAGAAGAAAAATGAGGCGAGTAGCACTTGGTCAAAATTTAACCTTATTACTTTCCAGTAGCCACGGTCCGTGTCGAATAAACTGTCTACGCCTGGCGGCTATTGCCTCTGGCAATAGTAAATTTGTGATGGAAAAAAGAATTATTGTTCTGTAGATATTTTTGAAAAGTACAACTAGACTATTTGTCATTGTAATTGGCCACATATAAAGTGGACTTCGGTTTAATATTGTTCTAATTTCGGTCACTCGAACACTCAAGTCTGTCTTTACTTTCGAGATTAGGCAGCGGTGAGGAGTGAAAGTACTGAAACAAGTCATATCGCTGTTGGGTGCTCGATAGTGCGCCTGAGTGGACTGTAATACGTGCCCGCGACCACATCAGGAATCAAGTTTATATGCTGCTATTAACCGTGGGTGCACACTGACATTGAGCATGGGTATCGTGGCAATGTGGATTATGCTTATTTGAACAAGAGAATTGTTAAATAGAATGGAGTTTTTGAACTATCACGGCGGTGGTAGAAGAAAAATGATGAATGTTATATTTTCTGGAATATTCTTGTTAGCTATTGGGATGAATTGTGGTGCGATGGAGTTGGTAAGTAGCAGTTGACTGTGGTCTTGTATGACTCACTGGTAGCAGCTGAGCATTGCCCTGCTGTCGTGCAGTGACAGTAGTCTATGCTGTCACTGCAGTGTCAGCACAGCACTGATACACTTGTACTACACTAATACATAAGTGTCGTCGCATGTGTATAACACTAATCAGTACTTCACTGATCAATGTGATCAGTGTAGCGTTGATCAGTGTGATCAGTGTATCAGTGCGATGCCGATCAGTGTGTACATATGTACATACACACGCACATGCCATACGCATACAGTACGCATAACAGGTACGTACACGGAATAGTACAACATTTACAACAGCAGAGCAGACGCGCAACTCAGTGAAATGTGCCTGAAAATTACAAACATTTCTAAAGCAAACTATGGTCTGCACGAACAGACACAGGCTCTAAATTACATTCTCAACCATAATTTCACGTGCTTTCAGCCGAAAGTCAGCATCCATCACAAAATGACCAAACGAGAGCTACGACACACTTTTGACGTTGATGATTTGAAAGAAGGTAAGTGCACTTTTTTCTGGCCTTGTTTCGCACCACCCTATTTGGCACATTCCGTCCTTCTCATTCTTCAGTCCCACCGTACGATCTTCTCGATTCGTCTCACTTCAAATGGATAAACAGACGAAAATCAGATGATGATGAATTTGATCGAGTCATATTCGAAGCTTTTGACGATCGTTATGACATTCTTTTATCACCTCACGATGACAAGCTTTTATCACCTGATTTAATCAGTGTTATTAGAGATGGATCTAATTCGAAATTATATCACGGATTGCCGCGGGCGAGCAAGTGTCATTTTCGTGGACTTGCTATTTCTCATAAAAATGCATCAGTGGCTTTTTCAAATTGTACAAATTTGGTAAGTAAATTGCAGAGAACTTCCGGCTTCACTCTCGCTCCCCCTGGCTTTTGGAGTTCATGAGCCCCATTTCACAGCACAGTCCTGATGTGCAACACCATTTCTTGTGTATTTTGTGTTTTCTCTGTAAGCCGTGCTAGGTGGCTACCAAGCACCTATTTTTCTAGGCTAGCTAGGCCGCATGAACATGAGCGATTACAGTACAGTACATTAGCAGCTTATCAAGTCTAAAAACTCTTATGTCTAACAGTTCTATCAAAACTGATAAAGGGTGTGAGAGCACGGCTAACTGAAAAAGATTAGCACCCACCATCACTGCTATTACTCGCTGTAATCTCGAACATGGCCCGGAAACTCAGGGCTAACTTGAAAATTACAATAAGCTTTCACCTTGCTGTCGTCCGTAGTACAGCTAATTAACTCATTTTTATCAAAAACTACACAAAAAATGCAGCTTTTGCATCATAATTACCTTTTAAGCGCGCCAGTATCGCCCTACCTGATCATTTCCTTGTTCTTCACCCAATTCCAACACGATTCCGGTCAATGGGTCTCAATTCGACCGGACCTAAATCGCACGTAATCTTCAAACGTTCCCCGTCCCTGGCCCCCCGCGGCATATCGTTAGGGGTGAATCGACGTCAGCGAATTAAACGAACATCAAATGGCGACTATTTGATCGAAGAACCCGCGACCCGACAACGTGTCAATGATGATAGCGAAGTGGAGGAGTTCTGTGATGTCAGTAAGTTGCATACATATTTTTTCATGTTGATGTGACCTCGATATTCACGCTTTTTAAGAAACTTTAAAGAATGAAACGTTGCCTTTTTTGGCATTGCGCGACGATCCTGTCCCGCCTACTTTTGGATACGGCCCATTGACTTTGGAATTAGCCTTATTTCTCGATACACAGCTTTATCAACATTTCATGGACGAATTTGGTGCAGAGAGAGCCGAAAAGGAAATGGTCGATTTCGCATTGGCTTTGATGAATAACGTAAGTCAAAAGTGACAAAGTGAATTTGTCATAAGTAGCAGGCCTGCCTGAAACACTCAAGAATCTTGGCTGCTACAAGCGCGACCGCACCGATCTTAGGCGCAGCACACCTCGACTCTGTGACACAACACAGTAGAGGCAGGAAGCACAGCTCACTGTTTTCAATCAATGGCAAAGGTTACACCAGACTTTTCCTGATTGCTCTGACTTAAAGCTATAGTAGCACCAGGGGGGGGGGGGGGGGGGGTAATCTTGAAGAAGATGCGAAGCAGTGATATGCGCTCCCCATCTAACATAAGGTTAGCATACTTAAT